>ML777372.1:840638-944265 GCA_009831015.1 Picea engelmannii | reverse complement strand
TTTCCCATCACCATGAATCACCATGTGCCGCTTTAACATAACAAGCTCTCTTTTCTCATCTGGAGTTGACATTGTAATTACCTATTACAACAAATCCATTGAAACATTATAAGTACAATATACAAATCTATTCAAATAATTTGTTATATATTTAGATATTTGTAATGAAAATTATACAGCATGTTCAGAAAAAATAAGGGACAAAGCATGAAACCTAAAAGCATGAAACATTAATAAGAGGAGGTGGATCTATTATCACCCAAAATCACACTATATAATATTATGTCCCTAATAAAAAGTAGGGTAGATTTAGGGATACACAAGAGTACTGATGCCCAATATCAACAAAAAATCCACTGCTCTTCACTTCTAGTTGGTTCTTTTCCAACTCAAGGAGGAAACCCTAAATGTAAATTTACTAAGGCAAGGATACTTAGATATTGAAGAAGTTCCATGAAATATAAGAACAAAATTAGAGTGATTGAATCTAATTAGAGTGATTGTAGCTGAATCAGTAATCTGTTTACTCTAACAAAAGTGGATAAACCATAAAATCTTTCGAAGGAGTTAAAATAAACCATAAAATCTGATGAAAATGACAAAGAAAATAAACCATAAAATAGTTCAATAGCACCAAACTACTAAATCACACAGAAAAATTTTAAGTACTGACCTTCAAAATCTCAGCTATGTACAGTCTGATCAATTCAATGTTTCTCTTCTTGAAAGAGAATTGAAATCAAGATTTCATAAAAAACCAGAACACCATTGCATCAGAACACCCGAATGATTTTCGCAACTGTAGAAAATGATTTTCACAACTATAGAAAATGATTGTCGCAACTATAGAAAATTTGTCGTAACTGAGATATATATATGATTGATTTGTCGTAAATGACCATTTGATTCTCACACGTGCCATAGTTGGTCGCTATAGCGACTAACTAGTGGCTGGTCGCTCTATCGACTAACTTTCGTCGTTATAACAACCAATGTGGAAGGTCGCTAGCGACCAAAAGTTGGACCCTGGAAAAAAAAACATATTTAGTCCAAAAAAAGAAAAAAAAATACGACAAAATTTTAAACCATCGTAATATTTCATCGTAATTTGTGCCCAATGTAGTAGTGAAAATTTTCAACTCCTGTGTGGCCTTCAATCTCATGGATATGTCCATGTCTTTCTACCTTTTCTTTAGGTCTTGAGCCATTACGTTCATCATTTACTCTCTCTACTCTAACTGTTGGATCTTATCATCTTCTTCCAGGCTGGTCCAAATATGTGCAGTCCAGTCATATACTTCTGCCACTTCTTTTACCTCATGCGCTATGTTATCTACGTGTGAAATAGATTCCTACTCTCTCTGTTCCTGTACTTATGGAGGTGTGATCAGAGTTAGTTTCTCTATTAAGTCTGTTATCTCCTATTTATATTTCTCCATTGTCTGTGGAATCTTCTGGATCTTCTCTTCTGTTGTGACCTCTAGTTCCTGTGTGCAGTCTGGTATGCTACTATATACTTCTGCATGTTTCTTCTCTAGGTTATCTGCGCATTGTTTCTCCTCCTTCTCCAATGTTATTTGTTCACAACTCACCTACAAAATCTCCTTAACCTCTCAGTCGAGCTCTAGGTTGGTGGCATCCTCCCTAGCTTTAGAATAAACCTCCTACATCACCCTCACTTGTAACCCATATAGTACCTTCAGGGGTATGTTTTCTATGTCCTTCATTGGTTTTTACGCTATGGTCTCATCTACTTCCAACATTTTGTGTGTGACCTTGAACCTATCACTACTCATTACGATTGTATGCATTGTCTCTTCTTGTTCTTTCTACGCTGGTGCTTCCTATGCTTTGTATTTATGCTGCGATGTAGGATGATGCATTGTACTTAGCTGCAGCCTCTGTAGGATTCCATGTACTTCTACTAATTTCTCCATAATTTCTTCTCTTTGTGCCTCTGTTGCACATACTACATTCTCCCCTCTATCCTGGACTTTGTCTATGATGAATTCTACATTTTCTTCTGTAATAGTAAGTACTGGAGGGTTCTTGTGATACTTCTTCTTCTTCCTTATCTCTCCCTCCTGTGTTCCAGTCCTCTTCTTCAGTGGGGTTGAGGTCTGTGCCTTAATTTTCTTATTTTCTGATTCCTCGTCCTGTACTTCCTTTGGACGAGAGATACCTCCCTTCTCACCATCCCCTTTTACTTCTTACCTCAACACAATCTCTTTATTTCTTTTCTTCTTGCTTGATGTGCTACTTCCTGAGGCTTGACCGCACTCTATAGCCTTCCTTGTATTATCTATTGGAATTCTTGTCTTCTTTGATGTTACTACTTTTGATTGATCCTTAGGATTTTTTCCTTTATTATGTCTGACTGGGAATTTCCACTGCACATGTCAGTCCTTCACAATCCAATCTACTTCCTCACGCAATGTACAATACCTCATTTCTAACCATTTTTTCTTTGGATCTCTTCTGGCCCGAATCCACATATGATGTCTTGAAGCCTTAAAATTGGAAATCCGTTCATTTTCTTGGACTACTTCAATTGGGATTCTTCATATATTAGCTATCTTCTGCTACATATCTTCTAGGAACATTGCAAATACTGCATTGTTCTCCTGTTGGTTCTTATTTTATTTTTCCTACCATAAGGTTTCATACTGCACTGCACAACATTTCTCTTTTCTATCTAGAAAGTCTTAAAATTTGGGTTGTTTCCAACCTACCAAAGATATCAATATCAATAATGAGGAATAATGGAAATTTGTCCCATTATCATGTGCATCCCTGTCGTCTATCAGAAACTGATTCATTAAATACAGTGCCCAGCTAAATACTACACCCTTTGCGCACATCACAACTACCGCTATCACTCTTGTCGAGACCTCTTCCTTTCTACAATTCCTCAAAATTTTGAAAGCCATCAACTTTGTGGAAAAATTCATCATAGGGTCATTGATGTCCTTTATTATTATTCCCATGGTTCACCTATTTTTCCTGAACTGCACTTTAACTTCTTCTACAATTTCTTTGTCACTTTCCTTGTTCTCCAAGTAGTCTTTTGGTTTTACACCATTGGTAGGAAACCCTATAATCTTGGTTATGAGATCTACATCTATAGGGATCGACCTGTCCATCCACATGATACCTCCATGTACCTTGGCCAACAGTTTCTTCACACAGACGCCCACATTCTTACCATGACCGAAGTGTCGTATGTCCATGAAATTCATAATGCCCAAGTTGTATAAACATGTGATCCATTGCATGGGATCCAAAATGGGTTTCACTAAGGGTCCTACCTCCCCCTGTTTTCCAAGTAACTTTCATGCGCAAGGTCAGGAATTTTTTTTCTATTTGTTACATCATGTCTGCATATTTTAACTTCGGTACCTTCCCTAGCATATCTTCAACTACAACTACGATGTCTGGGAGATAAGGTAAAGTGATTTCTATTGTGCCTGGTGCTTTCCTCTTCTGGCTCGCAACTGGGTTTTCTTCTTCAGCTTCTTCCTTGAATTATTATTCTTCTTCTCCCTCCATTTCTTGTTGTCCTATAATATCTTCTACCAGGACTTGCTCTGCGATGAATTTCTGTTTCTGTTTGTCCATTTTCTTTGTTTCTGCAGGGTTTTCGGGATTAGGGTTTGCCCCTCTATTAGGGTTTTCCGCACGCTGACCCGCTTGCACTTGTTCTGTGGTTGATATTTCTTATTCTATCCTAGTTGTACTAATATATTTGTTCCCTGATGTTGTAACATCCTTTAGCTCCACAAAACTCTCCAGTTCTGCCATTCTTTCCTTCTTCCTTCCTGTCTATCGGGTCACTCTTACAAATTGTCTAGGAGCGCCAACATTCGGGGGTGCCATCTTACTTTCCTTGCACATGAATTCCTACCTCTCTTTCTCAATCACCCTATGTTCACGCTCTTACATTCTTTGTTGCTAAAAAATCACTAAGTGTTGGACTTGTTTGAGCTTTTCCCTTTTTATAGTTGTTTTTTCATTTTTCCGGTCATCGTTTTCCTATTTCCTATCTTTTCCTAGTTTCCCTGCGCATAGTATTCTGAATTATTTCCCACCAATTTATGTATGTTGTGCACTATCATTCCCAATTATTTGTATATCACTTATTCCTCTAACTACTTCTTTTTGGCTTTTTCTTCATTTTTCTACTTTTGTCTTCCTTTTTCTTCTTTTAACTTCTATTATTTACAATGTGTACAAGTCTAATTGCTACGCTGCAAATACTAAGATTCAGTGGGTTGACTATCCTTATATATTTTTAGTTGACTACCATTCACCCTTCATTCAATATCCTTGCCTGCTAAGTATTTCAGTTGTACAACACCTTCATTTGTGACAGATTTTATCTGATATGGCCCTAGCCAATGCATTCTGAACTTTCCTTGGTGCTGCAAATACTTACTATCATAAAGGAGAACAAGATCTCCCTCCTTAAAATTATTCTGTTTGATATGTTTGTCATACCATGATTTATCCTTTTCTTTATGTACCTCTTGATGGAAACCTGCCATGATTTTTTCCTCTTCTAATTCCATCATCCGAGTCAATATTTCATGCACTATGCCTCTTTCTACCATCTTTGTAATTGTTTCAATGCACAGAATTGGTATCAAATAATCTAAGGGAACTACTTCTTCCTGTCCTATAATCCCAAAGTACTACTGGTACCTTCAAATCCCAATCATCTATGTTCACATTACAAATGTTTTTGAAAGCATTCTCCAAAATCTTGTTGAAGGATTCCACTATTCCATTTTCTTGAGGGTGATAAGGAGTACTCTTCTGGTGGTGTATCTTAAACTCTTCGATCATTTCCTCAATTGTACTATTGATGAGGTGAGTCCCCTGATCACTCATCAATATTCTTGGACATCCAAACTGTGTCACTACATGTTCAAATAAAAAGCGTGTTGTAGTCTCTGTGCTGAAATCCTTCACTGGTATTGCCTCGGCCCATCTGGTCAAGTATTCTGTCACTGTAATAATATATATGGCTCCTGATCTTATGGCTAGTGGATTAATTGGACCTACAAAGTCTATTTACCATTTATCAAACACTTGTAAAGTAACCTGCGGTCTCATTGGCATCTCATCCCTCCTGGATGGTTTCCCAACTCTTTAAACAACATCACACTTATGACAATATTCCTTTGAATCCTCATGCAATGTTGGCCATCATAATATTGTGCACAATACCTTCTATGCGGTAAATTTTCCTGTGTAATTCCCTCCTACAATTTCTTCGTGTGCCTCTACCAAAATAATGGGTCTTTCATGCTCCATCACACATATTCTCAATATGTTGTATGCTCCTAATTTGTATAAATGACTTGCAATCAACCGATAATATGCATCTCTAACCACCAAATTTTTCTTCTTCGCAGTAGTAAATTCTCTTGGTGCAAATCTTGTACTCAAAAACTCAATAATGTTAGCAAAATTCTCATAAACTATTTGTACTAAAAACAATTGTGCATCTGGAAAGTTGTCTTCCAAGTTATTGGGTTTTTCTCCATTAGTTATCCTGGATAAGTGATCTAGTCCTGCATTCAATCTTCCAGGCTTCACCACAACTTCAAAATCAAATTCTTGAAAAACAATTAGCCATCTGCACATCCTTCCCCCCAACATTGGCTTATTGAATAAATATCTCAGAGCTCAATGATTTGTAAACATCTTGAAATGTTTCCCTAACATGTAATGTATGTATTTTTGCAAAGCATACAACATAGCTAGCCCTTCCCTTTCTGTAGTGTTATAGTTCTATTTTGAATTTGATAACATTCTGCCTGAAAATGAAATAGGGTTATCTATATCACCTTCTCTCGGTTGGGTTAATATTTCTCCTAATTCTATTGCAGATGCAGCCACATGCACATGAAATTATTTTTCCCAATCTGGAAAGACTAACATTGGCGCAGTAACCATGTTTTCCTTCAAAATATCCAAACTCTATTGGCATTCCTTGTTCCACTGATACTTAGTGTCCTTCTTCAACAACTTCTCCATTGGCACAGTAATCAGTGCATACCGTCTTATGAACTTTCTATAATACCCTGTATGGCCCAATGTACTCTTCAACTAGCGCACTGACTTTGGTGGGGGTAAGTTAACTATGACAACAATTTTAGCAGGATCAACCAACAGACCCTATTTACACACCACATGTCCTTAAAAAATCCCAAAAGGTGCACTAAAAATACATTTCTTAATATTTAATGATATCTAACATTGCCTGCATCTGTCCAACATCAGCCTTAATACTTCAACATAATCCTTCAACAAAATGAACACTGCCTAATCATCCAAGTACACCTCCAAAAACTTATGAATAAAGTCTTTAAAAGTTGCTACTACTACCCTTGAAAAAATGGTCGATGCATTCTTCAATCCAAATGGCATAATTGTATACTGAAATGAGCCCCACTCTGTAGAAAATTTTGTCTTATGCCTATCTTCTGGTGCTATCTTGATATGATGATAACCTGAAAATCCATCTGTAAAAGAATAAGCTTATTTCCCCCCTACATTCTCCAAAAATTTGTATGTAAATGGGGTAGGAAAAGGATCATGTAGACAAGCATCATTCATTTTTCTCAAATCTACACAAATATTGATCCCTCCTTACTTCTTTTCCTGTACCACCATAGGAATGATCCATTCTGACTCTTCTACAGGTTCTATGATAACGAATTCTAACATCTTTTCAATTTTTGTCTTCACCTTCTCTTTGTATATTGGATTCAATATGTAAGGCCTCTGTCTGATAGGGCTTTCTTATGGCTTCAATGATATATTCATATCTCCTAGCTCTCCTACTAACCCCTTCATCTATGAGAATGTTGATGGGAATAAGTCACTGTACTCGCGTAGTAATTTTGTGATCCTTTCTACTATCTGATTGTCCCAATAATATCCAATACTTGCCATCCTTGGGTTTTCTGCAATTCCAATGTTGACCTTCTTGATTTTTAATGGTGTAGCATAATCTTTTGAATCTAGATTGGGAAATTAACTTCCCATTCACCTTCTACTTCTAGAATCTGTATATTGCATGGATTATCTTCTGCCAGATCTTCTTCTTCTACGACGTGATAACAATGTAGTAATTGTTTAACTTTTTGTCTAGCATGCTTCTGTTATGCTGCAACTATTTCAAAATCCGGTTCTTTAAATATCTTGTCTCTCACTACTTTCAACGTTGTATCGATCTCTAGACTGTCATGCTCAAAGGAAAATGTAGCTACAAATTTCTTTTGTATCTCTTCCCAGATAGCAGTTTCTCTGCGTTGTTCTTGTTTTGTGTACCATTTCTTCGGAATGCCTTCTAGTGTGTGAATAAAATGGTGTGTTCATTATTCTAGTGGTACTAATATCCATTTAATTATTCACTTCTCTATATCTTCTTTAGGTTTTCCAAATCCCTCATATTTCTCTTCATATTTATGCTCCAAATTTGATCCACATTAACCTTTTGCACTGAAACCAATTGTTGAGCTTTGCCTTGTATGTACCCGACCATCTTGTAGGTGTAGATTTTAAAGAAATATCTAACACTGGTATTCTCTGATTTTCCAAAACCTCTACCTCATACTTCATTAAAAATTCTTCTAAAGCATTCAATCCAGAAAAAAGTAGGAGCTTCTCTTACCTCTGTACCAACCCATCTCAGTGCGCGCATCATTCTGGCACACCTCCTGGTAGATAATTCATGTAGTCATTGCTGCCATTTTTCCAGTCCTCTGTCAGAGTCTGAATCAAAATAACTAATACTCCTTCAACTGATCATGCCATCTGTAGTTGGGTTGATATAATCCTCTTCGCATGTGGTAGTTATGTATATATGATACACATCTTCTGCAAGAATATTGTTTATTGTAGGTTCTACATACCTTCCTCCTTTTGAGGGATCTAATGGCGCAATAACTATGTATTCTCCAGACTCAAATATCATCTTCCTTGTCTTCAAATTGATAATAGCATGGTTATCAAAAGCCCAATCCAGGCCCAACAAAGTTGGATATGGGCGAAGTATTGTCCACTATGTCAATGAATTCAAAATTAATTATGGTGCACACACCATCTATATATACCAAAATCCCCTTCAACCTTCATATTCGCACCACTCTATGCTAATTTTACAACTTCAACTTAATAGGTGAATACCCCAATTGTGATTCTCCCATAGCTTCCCAAGTCTTCTTTGGTAGAACATTGAATTTCAATCCTAAATCTAGTATAATATCCCCCATATTGAAATATATTATATTGGAATTGAATCTGAATTCCTTGCTGGTTCTTCTCTTCTTACGGACCTGATTTACTCTTTTTACCCCTTCTTCCCCAGGATTACACTTTTCTGACAAATTTTGTAGGACTTGTAAGGAATTTTTATCACTGAGAAATTTGACACAAGCTCCCATAAATTTTCTTAAGTTACTTACTTGTTCTGAAGACTGTTCTTAATTGGTCTGATCAAATAATGAAGGCATGACATAGATTGGTATCTCATCTACGGGCTTTGTTCTTGAAGTGGAAGCAATATTTTCCTTCAAGATATCTTGTATAGCTTCTTTGAATATCTCTTTCTCTTTGCACGCATCAAACTTCTGTTCCAATGATGTATTCTTCTTGACCCATTGGTACTGGTCCTGATCCTTCTTGGTTGCATCCTCCCATGTCTTAGATCCACCTCTAGTAACTATGTTAATTATCTTCCTGTCTTCTTCTCTATTTGCCACCCCAATCCATTGTACGTTCTGATTAGTCTGGTTCCTCTTGTCCTGTATCTTTATCAAAAGTGTAGGACAATCTTTTGTTTCATGGTATGTTGCACGACAGTACATACATGTCACAGATGGTTGTGGGAAATCTATTGCATAGTTCCCTAGTTTCTGACATTTATGACACACTATTGGTCCTCGACCTCCTCCAAATCCTCTTCCTCCATGACCTCCTCCTCTGAAGCCTCCTTTGTTGTCTTTATTATCTCCACGTGATGTGTTATACTGAGTTCCTTGATTATACTGTGGTTGCGGGTTACTGTACTGATGTGGTGTTGTGCACTGTCGTGCAGGATTATACTATTGTTTCCCTTGAAACTGTTGCGCATTATATTGTGGTTGTGCTGCAAACTACTGCACGAGATTGTATTGTGGTTGCTGCGCAGTGTTATACTACAAATGCTACACATTTTTTCCTATCACATGTTCATCTTATATTTTGTATGTATCTGTAATCCTTTCTTTCATCATCTCCAAGGTTCTATAGTCCTTGTCTTCGTGTCCAATTGAATTACAAAGTTACAAAATGTGCTCTTTGATACGGTCTAATATTTCTGCATCATAGGTAATGATAGTGATCATGCCCATGTGTTTTTCAAATCTCTCACCATGGTCCTCCTGAAGCTAAAGGGGGTTTGGCATACCCACTCCAATATATTGCAAAAATAATGGACACTCATTCTTGTGATGGCCTTATATCCTGCACATTGTACACTAGACATCTTCTCTTTTCTCCTTTCCTTTGTTTTGATTCAAATGGAATGTTAAGTTCTTCAAATCTTTCTTCAGCTCTTCCATAGCTGGATCTATATGCTTGTATTGTTTTTCCTCTAGCTGTAAGGCTTCCTGCAGAGCCTCACCCTGACTTTGGAATTTATGTTATCTCAAAGGATACTTCAAGTGTGGAAACAAAGAATTTAGAAAAAAATGTCTATGTTGTGTATCAGAATAATGTACTTTAACTTACCTTTTAGTCTCTTGAACTTTTGTTCCACTTCCCAAAATGATTCTCCTAGTTTATGCTTGATCTCTATCATTTCATTCATAAACTGGTCTCCTGAAATTGGCTTCTAAAATTCATTTATTAACTGTCTCTTCACATATGATACAGTTGTAGGTGTTTCTATTGACTTATTTGTTGAGAGACGCATGTACCAATCTAATGCATGGTCTCTAAAAGTGGTTTCCAACTGTGCAACCTTTGTATCCTCGTTTGTAATATGCTTTGTTGTGCATATCTTCTCACAAATGAACAAATGTTTTTCTGGATCATCTGACCCATCTCCTCGAGACTCTGGTAACCTGATAGTTTGATATTGTCCTTCCATTGTGAAATTTGTTGAACTACCACCTCCTCATGGTGTAGATACTTTACTACTACTTGTTGAACTTACACTTTTTCTTTAGTTTCCACTAGACCTATGTCATGTAAACATTCTTCTACCACTAATCACTTGTTGGTTAACTTGTTTTTCTTCTTCAGTTGTCATAGTCGCACATGGGGTTGTGGTTTCCAAACTAAGTCATATCTGTAATGGAGAGCCTTCTTCTGCATCGGACCCATGACCTTTGGTTTTCCTCTCATATGTGGTGCACAAGATATCCTCAATCTACCTTGTAGTGCAGAGATCCTCTACCTCTTCCTCATCGTTGTCCAAGCCCTCTCGCTCAGATACAACCCTCTTCTTACTATTCATCTTATAATGGTAGGGTCGTCCACTGCATATCACACCGACACTCCTTATGATTTCCCTGGTCTGTTCATCATCCATCATGATGGGTTCCATTGCTTCCTTCTTCTACATACTCTCCAGATCCTTCTCCATTTCTCATATCTTCCTTAGTACTTCCCCTAACTCCCCCATGCATGCAGAGTGATCTAGTTTTCAGATTCCATGGTCATCAAACCTTTATCATGTAATTAAATTATGATCGACATGTAAAGATACCTAATGTACCTCCCTCTAGGTGCCTTCAATAAATCCTTCTCTGCAACAGTGTATGAATTTGTTATATCTACTGCAAACTCGATTATAAACCCCACAGTAATGTTGTCTAACCAAAAATCCACTATGTGCGTGAATTTATATTAACCCTTTCGAACAACGTGATATTTTCAGTAGTCCACACTACTAACCTAATCCGATTAGTCGAATGGGTATATTTCAACCTCAATATCCACTCTTGTAATAACTCTGGAAAATAAAAAAAAATATGCTTCATGTAAATAAGTAAACACATACCTCTACAGGTACTGGCGCGGTGTATACTTGGAACCCTTATTATCTTTCTACGTGAACTCCAACTACTTTGTCTCCATGAATCTTTCAATCTCTTGCTTCGTAGGATTCAATGGCCTAAACATCCCTTTCTACCACTACATCTTCTTCACCAAAACCCTTCCTAGCTCTCCTTCTGAGTTCTAGCCAAGAATAGAACCATTTGTTGGGCATATGGGATGACCCAGGTTCTACCTTAGTTCTCCCACAAAACCCTTATCACCATCAGCCCTTCTAGTAAACCAAAAGGATACATTGCACATAGAGTGAACAACGCAGTCTCACCCAATATAGTTTATGGGTGACTGCAGGATGCAGGTGCATGTAGTCATGGAAGGGATTGGGTTTGTTCTTCTTACTTCTATTTCTACGTAACCATACATTCTATCATACCATTCATCAAATCTATTTAGTTCATTCATTCACAATGTTCATTCTGCATACATATTACTAGTGCACATTGAAATTAAAACCATTCATTCATCTATCTAACCATTCAATCATAATTGTAGAAATAGTAAATCATTTAGACACATTGCAACACAACGTTTTACCGTGGTCCACCCCCCTTGGGGATACGTCCATAAAGATCTTATTTTATTTCTTCTTCTTCATCAAAAGGGCATTGCGCGCATTACATCATAGGATAATAGAGAGTAGTGAGGCTGACCAGGGTTGCACCAAGCTCCACAACTTGAAACCCGACCCTCAGTTACATCAACTCCATCTGATCTCTACAAATCATACCAAAATACTGACTTAAAACTCATAAAGGACTCCACAAGATACCAAAGTTATGATAGTACTCTAGCTCCAGATATAGATACCTCAACCTACATCCTACATATTCTATTTATACTACAAAATTGGTTTAAAAACCCTTATAATACATTCCAAAACCCTAACCCTAACATGGCTAGGTTTGTCCACATCTGCAATGGATTTTCGCAAATCCTATCACGGGCGCTGCTTTTCCTCAAAATGTGGCGTGCTCTCCTTCTTGGTCCAATATGCCTTGTTTTTTGTGTTGTTCTCGACCTTTGATCCAAAGTTGACTCTTATCTACCATAGGCCTGCGCCAACAGATGGCTAAGTAGACACACCTAACATTGGGGGGGTGAAAAGACAAGGTGTGAATTATATTTTTTAATAAAATCCCATAGTGAAATTATTTAATAATATTATAAAATACCCTCTAAATATAAAAGAAATTAATACATAATTATCACCCCTCGGTGAGAATAAAACAAAAAATATTATTAAATAATTTCACGATTTTATTTCACGCTTAAAATAACATGGGGCTCTATAGAGGTACATCCAAATCGAAATGGATTTTCTGGACATCTCGCCATTGGGAGCTGCTTATCAATATGTTATCAAAATCGAGCAGAAATTTAAACAGCAAAGCAAGTGGGAGTTCGGGTCTGCAAATCTGTAACAGTCAAATTTATCAAACTGTTAGAGTTTGCAGCGAAATTTCAGAATTCGTTGCAAACTTTCTTGTAGATGATTATTTCAACTTTTCTCCCAAATAACGAACTGGGTCGGGCTAATATTTGGTCAGAAATTCCATGATATTATGATTCATCTCCATAAAAAAATTCATAAGAACACAGATTGGAATTTAGAATTTATGATGAAAAAATGACTTTGTTGTGTACTAATTCACTACAAACTGTCCCAAAATTACCAGTTCGTAACACGTAAAGTTGGACTAGGTTTTATGACAGGTTTGCAAGAATTCACACATATTAAAAGAAAAAATACTTTGAAAAATTAAAACCTCAGACCTGAGTGAAGCACAGTCAAAGAGGGTTTGGTCTAGTCAGAAAACAAAGTGTTCGCAACTCAATTTTGCAGCGTACAATTTGTAGCATCATCAAAAATAAAGTGGATAAGATTAATGTTGTAAGAGGTAGCTGCAAACTGATCTTTTGGTATGATATAATAAACTTGAAAATTTTTAGGGTTTAGGATACCAATGTTGTGGGATTTAATTGGTGCAAAGAGTTTGCAATGAAAAAAACATGCAACACTTTGCAGCGTAGAAAAATATGTAACAGTTTGCAGCACAGAAACATGTAACAATTGTATCCAGTTAAATAAACCCTTAGACATCACACAATTACCAAAAGAGGTACCTATTGTATCTGAAACTTTAGCTGGTGTCTCACAAACTAGACCAGGCCTTGGTTGGAAACATGCAATCCTCTTTCATCTGCTACATCTAGTTCGCAGCACCATATTTCAAAACAATGGCAGTATGCTTCATTCAAATTGTTAGACTTGTTTCTTGAAACCAACTTGAAGAACATGATGCATTAACAACATTGAAAACAATGAGATATCTCTTGACACATTTCCAAAGTACAATGATGTGTGATTAGTGCATAAGGTACTTCTTGATACGCTGCGAACTTTCAGGTGAGTTTGCAACAAGTATATTTGACACTTGACTTGACTCTCAAACAGTTGAAAATGACATAATGGAACCTTTTGTATATCCCTTTGAGACAAGACACATGATAATGATAAGTTTAATACCAAGGGTGTGACCCATGTTGATCCCTATTTCTTTCATGATGATGAACACTATCATAACACCAAGGCTCTTACATAGACTAAAGTCAAAATTATTGCTCATGGAAGAATCAAACATGATTTATTGACATGAGAAATAACTCAAAACCTAAAACTTTTAACGACCCTATGACTCAAACCTATAAACTTAAAAATATTTTTACCCCTACACATCCTATGTGCTAACATCTAGCTCCACAGGGGATGGAGACCTCCCTGTGAGGATCCAAGAACATTGTAGTTCCAGTGCCTTATCTGTCATTTGAATATGATTATGATTTCAATAGTTGGTCACCTGCTTTCAAGTTAAATTATCTTACAGAGACCGACTGCTATTTCCATTGGGCATGGAGTCATTCACCTCCTTCCAAATTTCTGCAACTTATTTTGAAAACAAAATAGATTGTTGCAAACCAAATGCAAACTGAATGTTGTACTCAAACTAAAAACCAAATACTTGCATGGCAAGCTTATTTATGCACACTCGTACTCCTACTCCAATCAATTGAATTGTTTCTTGATAAAGTGTACTCAACTTTCCAATGAAGCCATAAAAGCATTTGACTGATGAAATGTAATCCTTGTTTGTAGCTAAGTAAGAAGACATGAAGAGAGTGTATCATGAAAAACAAAAATTCCACAAAATACATGTACTCATAGCTACAAATTGATGAGATGCCAAAACTTGCATCATTTGGGATCTGTGGAAATGACGAATCCATCCAGGTTGTTATTGGATCTTGAAACTTATAAAAAACCTCTAGCTGATCCAAGAAAGGAAATTGCATCAATGTTAGATCTTCTGCAATTTTATTTGTCTGCAAAACTGAAAATTGTTGTAGGATGATATCACTGTTGATCACATGTTGTTCCATATTTGCTACAGATTCAAGTACAAGAATGGTGAATGCGGACTTCCGAATCTCCAGTGGTAGTTGCTGGAGTAATTTCTTTGACCAATTATACTCATCTAACTGATGTTTTGCAAGGCAATCTTCAACTTGTTCTTTATGACCAAACAAATCTAGCATATTCCTTTTGGAACTACACCGCCTCTCCTGAGATCTTTTTGACTCACGATTAAAAATATTAAATCTTTGATATTCACAAATTAATGGTTGTTCTTGGTCTTTAACATCACTGTCTCCATAGTGATCAAACAAAGGTGGAACATTAAGGGATATAACTTGAGAAATCTGCTCATAATCTTTTTCAATCATGGGCTCATTGTATGTTCCTACAACAAACGTCTACTGAAAATATACTTTCTCTTCTTCATAACCAACAAATGAAGATTGTTCAACTTCAAATATGTCATAAGTAGGTTGATTTAAACAGTGGTTAACATGATCTACTATTTTTTTATCTTGAAAAATCTCTTCAACCATTTCATGATCAATTTTTTCTTGCATGTGACTATCACTTATTTCAAGATCTAAAGATTCCTTCTTTAAAAATTGTTGATCTTGAACATGCAATATGAAAGATAAATGCAAGGGATCTAAAAACTGTAGATCATGACCATTTTTTTCAATCTCCTCTTTAATAGAAGAGTTTAAAATGTTTTCTTCACAAACAATTTCTTCTTTAATTTATGTTTCAACAAGACCTTCATAAAGTTCATCATAAGAGGAAAAATCTATTGTCCTTTGAGCTCGAGATTAAGAATTTTCACAGAAATCTTCAAGAAGTAGTTGATTTGAAAATTACCTTTTACAGTGTTGGTTGAACACAACATGGAAAACTCTCAAGAAACATATTCTAGAAGCAAGAAGAGAAAAATACCATTCTTGTGCATCACCCTTTAAAGAGTACACAAACATTTTCATCAATGCATCCTCGTGAAGTATGCCTAGTTGATCTATGTATTGATGAAATGTAACAATATGTTGGGCAGGATTATCCTCCTTCTTTTCTTTGAAAACTCAAAGATAATCCATCCATTCTGACGAAGGAGGCACTAGATTTGGAAAACTAGGGACAAATGAAAAATTGAGAGGTGCAAACCTCCATTCCAAGATAGCCTCCATGGCCTTTGTCATCCTAAATCAATGAATTCACCAATATATTCTTTCTTCATGGAGTGGAGTCGCCGGGTGAAAAGGTATGTAGTTTTTTCTGTCACCAATCCTTGATCACTATCAAGAACTGAGAGTAATCTTTGTCATACAACCCAGGGAATATCTTGAACTTCATTCTCGGCAATGACGCAAAAAATGTTAGCACTGGGAGTTGTTCTTAGACTTCTTTAAGAACAATCCAAGTACCCATAAGAATATAAATGATTAAAACAAGTTTATACTTGAGTGGATCGACAATACTGAGTAAGAAAGGGAGAGGGAAACAAACTGTCTACAAAGGCAATCCAGTGGGAATGGAGTCATAACATCCTATAGTTCAAGGGCATTTAAAATATATACCAGATAAAGGTTTTATATAATTATGGGTAGAATCATAGAGAATATGACAAAAGGAAGAACATCCATCATACAAAGATGCTTTGTGAAAATAGATTAAATATTGCTTAAACAATAAACAATGATTTAATGGGAAAGCTACAACAGATCCTCCATTGTTCATGAATCCATCAATCAATGGAAGCTATCATCCTCGAAACCCACAATATATTCAAGCAAAAAGATGACAAGATAAATGGAAAACAAAGAATAAAAATTGATAAAAAAAACTCTCATGAATCTCTAATGGCAGAAATGTTGATTACAAATAGGCCCTCGGGATTACAAATAAGCAGCTAAACTGCTCCTCCAGCTCTCTCCTCTCTTGGATCATGAATCCAACCCTTTCCTAAAAAAAAATATTGCTATATATATTGTATCAATCCTTCCTAATCTAAAGAGGTCGAATCCCAAGTGGTTGCATTGGATTCCCTTTTCTCTAGGAGTTGTTACAACAAGGTGAAACATAAAATCCACCTAGCTCCTATTTTTTTGGATCTTGTCTATTGTGATAAATTATTTTTGAAACAAGTCATGCTATTTTATTTGGTGATAGAACACATGTCCCTCATGTCTAAATACCTCCTAGGAAACCATTCAAACCCCCTCATACAGGTTGCATCCCTCCTACAACTTGGATTTATCAAACTATTAGAGTTTGCAGTGCAATTTCAGGATTTGTTGCAAACTTTCCTGTAGATGATTATTTTAACTTTTCTCCCAAATGACGAAGTGGGTTGGGCTAATTTTTGGTAATCAATTTGTTTCCATAGGGGCATACCTAGGGTTCAACACTTCAACAGTGCACCAAAAAAACCCTAACTACCGACCCTTTCGGCAACACCTGCGAAGAAGATGAAGTCTCACCTGAGGTAGAGGCAGGGGTTGTTGTAGGACTCCAATGTCTACAACCTAGATGGGACACAGATCTATGATTACAGTACCCTAGAAAATCACTTTAGCATTTATCATTCATTAGTACTTAACCCTTATTCACAACGCAGAAAGAACCCTAATTACAGAGCAACAGAGTATTCAACCAGATCTAACACATCTAAGCACTTAGCATAAGGAAACAGATCAGATATAGCATCTTATTCACATCATTAGGTATTAATCTTATCATATTCACCTAAACATACATTATTGCACTAAGCATTAATCACATAAACAATATAACAACCATATGCACAAAAGCAAACTTAACACAGGATATACGTGGTTCACCCCCAACCTGGGGCTACGTCCACCAACGCTTCTTCTTCTTTATTATCTTATGTCAAGATTCTTACAGGCATAGAGAATCAAAACCCTACTCTGCAGAGGACATGAGATGTGTGCACACCTCGCCAGATCCTCCTTCCTCGAGTTATAGCACAAGGTCTCCTCACACAGTCTGTGCACAAAGCACTACAGATGACCATACATTGAGCACAAAGCCTCTTACAATTACTTGCACTTAGCATAATACTTATCACCTAGAATCAACCACACCAAACATCGGCCCTTCTTACATCGCCTAGATTTCTATTTATACATTACAAAAAGGGTCTAAACATGGGTAAACCCATGGGCCGACATCCCCATACCCGTTACATAAACCCTAATCCCAAAAATTCCCTAAAAAAGGGGTCGAGATCCTGTGATCTTCGCTTCGGCTTGCATTCCACCTTCGACCAACCTGTTGAAGTCCCAAAAAGAGGTCAAACATGACCAAGGTTCCTCAAAACTTGGTCAAGGGCCAACAAGCCCCCAACACTCACCTATGACTCATCCCGAGTCACTCTGATCTGGGTATCTCTGCCTCAAAATCCTCGAGCTGCTTCGATCTGTTGCTTTGCCAGGGCCAACTGCTTGGCGAACTCCTGAATAACGACCTTGTTCAGAGGTCCCTCTAATCATTGTTCTACCGAAGTGACTATTTGTTCCATCTCTGCTCCTCAGCCTTTAATCTCCTCAAAAAGTAGGCAAGCTGCATCCTTGAATGGTTGGAGCTTCTGAGTTACTTCCATGACTCTGGTTTGTATGGCATGGACCTATTTTTGAGTTGTGCGTTGTTCTTGGGATCTTTTCATCCTCTCAACTGCTAACAGGATTTTCAACTGCGCTTGTATTGGTGCTTCTTTCTACTTTGCCTCCTGGAGCTGTGACTCCAGTGTCTTCAGTTCAGGGTCCAGTGTCTTCAATTCAGGGTCCTTGGTAAGTCGCTCATAATTCTGCACATTGCGACTGCTTAGTTGTTTACCTTCTACGACTAATGCTTTGATCCTTTCAACTGCGCTCCAGGCAGTTGCTTCTCTCTGGTCTCGCACTTCTTACAGAGTGCTTGGCACTGTTTGTAGCTCTATTTCTAGGACTCTCTGTTGAAGCTGTTGAATGGCTTCAGCAAGCTTTGCCACTTGATTCTTTACTGGGTTTTCCTCCATTTTCTCTAAGCCTGTCACAAAGAGAAGTTCTCTATGGACTACTTCTTTAACTCCAACCTGCTCCGTGAGAATTTTTTCTTTCTCTTGTTGGATCTTCTCTCTATCCTCTTCAAACTTGGTTTGGAGGTCATCCTTCTCTTGTTGTGCAACTCGGCATTGCTCTATGACTTCCTCTTGTGCTTGCTTCAAGGCCACTATGTCCTGTTCTTTTTCTTCCTGCACGTGATGAAGGTGAACTTCGATCACATCAACTATTCTGCAGAGTTGGGTAGGGTCATCTCCCAACTTTGTTTCATCTGATGGTGGGGGTGCACTAGACACTACGTGGCTAGAGTGAAGGGATTTTTGTACACCTCTTAGTTCTGTCTCAATTATATCATACATGGCTTCTTGTTTTGCTTCAGTTCTTTCCAAAATATCTTTCGAGGCGTCTGATATAGCTGCGATAATGAAATCGAAGTCATCGACTGTGAGCACAGTCTGCAGCTTTGTCTTACTAGCTTTGGACTTCTTCAACGATGTAGGTTTCATAGGGGAAACCTTTCTTTCCTTAGATGGATCTGCATCTTCAAGGGGGTTCTGTGGCGGTGTTACTTCGCCTTGCTTCTGCTTATCTTCTTCCCCTTCTTTCTCTTCTTTTTCCACTTTGTCACCACCTCCTCCACTAGGTGAATCGGATGCAGTCTCTTCTAATGTGTTGTGTATTTTCTGTACATCTTCCTTCTTTTTCTTCCTCTTATTGCTGGGTGCATCATACTCTTCGTGTGTAGCCACCAAATTTCCAATGAGGTCGGGGTCGGACGGTTCTGCCTGGTCGACTGATATAAGGAACTATGTGGGCCATTCCTTAGTGATTTCTTCCAGGTCCTCTTCTATGAGCTCGTAGTAGGACCGAAGCTCTTCTTTACTTTCATCAGCGCGTGCATTGATATAAATAAGGTGACTATCTGCATGGAACTTTATAAAAGGCATGAACATGTCCAGGGTGTTTGGCGTCATCTGAGGAAAATACTCAATAGCCCTCTTTAGCTGTAGGTAGTGGGTATGGAATAATGTGTTCAACTGCCATTTTTTCCCCATATCGTTTGAATACCAGAGCGTGGTGAACTTCGCATCGAGCGACTCGAATGACTCAATGTCAAGGAAGGTCGCACCTTTCGGCATCTCCCAAGCAATAAACATGATGAGGATCAAGAGCCATATAAAATGGAACTGATAGGCCTAATCCTGAGCTTCGCGGCAATCCAATTCTAACTGGTTGACTAAGTAACTAAACCATTTCATCTGGAGTCCTTCTACACATTTTCCAGCGAGGTCAATGACAAACCCTATGACCTGCGTGGGTCTGTTCTTTCTTACTAGCTTTCCTGCGATCAACTGGAAGGCTAGGTGCACTGTACCATTCTAGATGGAGGCTACCTTGTAGCCTCGCATCCCCTTCTCTACATCGTCATAGGTGTCTTTAATCCTCTGTGTCAGGGCGCAATCTACAGCCTTCCCTGGGTAAAATTCTTGCGGGTTTGGTCCCTGCATGCTCAATCTGATGATCCTATGGATCAGTGCTGGATCGACGGTGATACACCTGTCAAACCACAGATAACCACCATGGAAGCATGAAAACAGGAGCTTAACACACGTGTTAACCTCTTAGTGCCTTCCAAAATGTGGTATCTTCATCACGTTCAAGATGGTGGACCTCCCGATGTCCATAGTCCATGGTTGGGGGATGATCTTCGACTTCTTCCCCTTCGTCTTGGTCAGATATTTGTGAGGTGCGAACATGTCATAGCTCTTGTGGTATCCCAGATTATAGTCGTTGATCTTCAAGGTTGGAATCCTCTCCAACTACAGTCTGACTTCTTGTATTCCCTTCGGGAGGTGCGCAGTGATGACTGTGTAGTCGAAGTCCCTCGGGACACTATCACGACTCACCACACCGGCCAGGGGTGGGATGTAGTCGAGCAGGATAGACAGGAGTAACTTCGCATTCTCCAAGTCATCTCTATGCTTGGTTCTTTTCTCGGTCACATCTCGGGATGGTCCAGATCCACAAGCAGTCGATGGAGAGGCTTGCACTCCTCTCGTTGATGAATCTTGAACTCATGTGGACATTACCTTCTCATCCATTAGATCGATTAGAATTTCCTCTACTGACTTTTCTATTGCGCTAATGTTGTCCGACATGCATGCTCGAGATCGTATATCTCAGGTTCATGAACAAATACTCAATGCAACAGAATGGATGGCGAGGTCTCAATGATCACTGCATGAAATCAACTAGTTCTTTGTGGGCTCGAATAATCACAATTGGAAAAAGTGTTCTCGGTGCAATGCTCGACGGAACAAATAGACAACCCCATAATGGTTTCTTCCAACGGGTCGAAAAGACTTAATCAATGCAATTCCATCCGTTATGGCACGGCCCTAAAGGTCCAATGGGGAGCTTTTGGTTCATAATTTCTCTTCTAACCATTCGGGAGCGTCGTTCTAACAGTCATAATGCCTACAATGGTTATATTGCTCCGCCATGGCGAAGTGTCATTCTGTGTTGTACTAATATTCTAGCGAAGTTCAAATTCTGGAAACCTTCTTTGCGTGAAGTTCTTTCTGGTGCTTCTTGTAATTTTTCTAACTTTGCTTTATTCTTGTTGATATTTCTAGCCTTCTTTCCTGTAAGCTGAGTTACTGGGTTCCTTTTTCCATTCTGATTCTTATCTTCTCTTGGCAAAGTAACTTCACGCTGTTGATGATATTTCCTAGGGTTCGAGTGTAATACTTCTTCTCTTTCTAGAGTAGTTGCCCTACTCTCATGTATGGATAGGTTCTTCAAGTCTGTTTGTGTTATTTAATCTTCGACAGCTAGATCCATGGTCCTTAGCAATGTCGACTTGTTCTCTTGTTCTGCTATCAAGTCTGGTATTCTCCTAGTCATGAAATCTGTTAATTCTTGTTTTTTATATTCTAGGGCTTCCTCTTCTTTTCTTCTTCGAATATGATCTTTCTCAATCCAGGTCCTTCCTAGCAAAATAGAAAATAGGGTGATGTTCTCAATAAACTTAATGACCTCAAATTCTTCCTCTATCGAAGTTCCAGGAGCACTCATAGATGTCTAGGTAAGTCTTCCACATAGGTTGATTAGATTTCCTCTAAATAGTCCTATTCCTCCCAATGAGGGAATCATAGCAGGTTTTCCCAAAATTTCCCAAGTTCTTTTTGTCATGATATTCACCTGTGTTTCCTCATCCAGAAAACGGTCTATGTTGAAGTCTCCTATTCTTGCTTCTATTCATTCTTTGTCTTTTAAGATCTTTGATAGATTAGTGTCTCTGTGTTCATTCAGGGTTTCTTTCATCTTTAGTAATATAGTCTCTTATTCTTTCTAGGATTCTGCCATAATCTTAGTCTCTTGGCCTTTCTCATGGTTTGCTTGTTCCATATTCATTCTTTCAAGCTTATCAATCATTTTAGGGCAATCCAAAACTTCATGGTCCATAGCTTTACAACAAAGAAAACTAGGTCTTCTACCAGGGCATTCCCTAGCAAGGTGTCCCGATTTTCTACAACTGTAACAAAGGGTTAATCCTCTCTGTCTCTTAAATGATCCCCAACTTTTCCTGTACTGTGCACTGGGATCACAGTAACTAACCTGCAAGAAATTCTTTCCAGTATCCTGCATATATTTGTTAGTCCAAACGTTCTTTCTATGCATAGGGTTAACATACCTTTCATTATTTCTATCAGATCTATTCATATCAAATCTTTGTTCTTCTAATTGTACCCTAGTTTTCAGACTAGGACAAAATTTATCAAACATACCTAGATTATTTCTTTTGAAACAAAAATTTTCACTTATCTTACCTTTCTCATAGCACAAAGCTTTCAGATCGGACTTCTCTTCTTAGCACAGAGCTTCACAAGTCAAGTAGAACACTATGCACTAAAGTATCATATCTACGCACAAAGATTTCTCTTTTCTTTAGTTCCCAGCAATCACAGTTTTGGGTCATGGAAACATAACCATTTGTTGGCACGGGGGCAGACCCAAGGTTCAATGCTTCAACAACGCACCAACAAAACCCTAACTACCAACCCTTTCGGCAACACCTGTGAAGCAGATGAAGTCTCATCCGAGGTAGAGGTAGGGGTGGTTGTAGGACTCCAGTGTCTACAACCTAGCTGGGACACAGATCTATGATTACAGTACCCTAGCAAAGCACTTTAGCAGTTATCATTCATTAGTACTTAACTCTTATTCACAATGCAGACAGAACCCTAATTATAGAGCAACACAGTATTCAACCAGATCTAACACATATAAGCACTTAGCATAAGCAAACATATCAGATCTAGCATCTTATTCACATCATTAGGTACTAAGCTTATCATATTCACCTAAACATACATTATTGAACTAAGCCTTAATCACATAAATAATATAACAACCATATGCATAAAAGAAACCATAACACAGGATATACTTGGTTCACCCCCAGCCTGGGGCTACGTCCACCAACTCTTCTTCTTCTTTATTATCTTATGTCAAGCTTCTTATAGGCACAGAGCATCAAAACCCTACTCCGTAGAGGACATGATATCTGTGCACACCTCTCCAGATCCTCCTTCCTTGAGTTACAACACAAGGTCTCCTCACATAGTCTGTGCACAAAGCACTACAGATGACCATACATTGAGCACAGATCCTCTTACAATCACTTGCACTTAGCCCAATATTAGCACCTATCATCAACCACACCAAACATCAGCCCTTCTTACATTGCCTATCTTTCTATTTATACATTACAAAAAGGGCCTAAACATGGGTAAACCCATGGGCCGACATCCCCATACCCGTTACATAAACCCTAATCCCAAAAATGTCCTAAAAAGGGGTCGAGATCTCGTGATCTCCGCTTCGAATTGCGCTCTGCCTTCGACCAGTCTGTCGAAGTCCCAAAAAGAGGTCAAACGTGACCAAGGTTCCTCCAAACTTGGTCAAGCGACAACACAAGTCCATGATATTATTATTCATCCCCACAAAACATTTCAGAAGAACCCAGATAGCCATTTAAAAGTTGTGATGAAAAAATGACTTTGTTGTGTACTAATTCGCCACAAACTGTCCCAAAATTACCAGTTCGCAGTGCACAAAATTGGACTAGGTTTTATGACAATTTTGCAAGACTTCACACATATGAAGTGGAAAATTACTTTGAAAAGTTAAAACCTCAGACCTAATTGAAGCACAGTCAAGGAGGGTTTGGTCTTGTCAGAAAACAAAGTGTTTGCAGCGCACAATTTGTAGCATCATCAAAAATATAGTGGATAAGGTTACTGCTGCAAGCGGTAGCTGCAAATTGATATTTTGGTATAATATAACAAACTTGAAAATTTATAGGGTTTAGGATACCAATGTTGTGGGCTTTAATTGGTGCAAAGATTTTGCATCGCAGAAAACATGTAATAGTTTGCAGTGCAGAAAAGTATGTAACAGTTTGCAGCGCAGAAACATGTAATAGTTGTATCTAGTTCAATCAACCCTTATACAACACACAATTACCAAAAGAGGTACCTAGTGTAACTAAAACTTTAGCTGGTGTCTCACAAACTAGACTGGGGCTTAGTTGGAAGCATTCAATCCTCTTTCATCTGCTACATCCAGTTCACAACACCATATTTCAAAACAATGGCAGCGCACTTCATTCAAATTGTTAGACTTGTTTCTTGAAACCAACCATAGAACATGATGCATTAAAGGCACTGAAAACAATGAGATATCCCTTGAAATGTTTCCAAAGTACAATGATGTGTGATTAGTGCATAAGGTGCTTCTTGATACACTGTGAACTTTCAGATGAGTTTGCAACAAGTAGATTTGACACTTTACTTGACTCTCAAATAGTTGAAAATGACATAATGGAACCTTTTGTACATCCCTTTGAGGCAAGAAACATGATAATGGTAAGTTTAAGACCAAGGGTGTGACCCATCTTGACCCCTGTTTCTTTCATGATGATGAACATTATCATGACACCAAGGCTCTTACATAGACTAAAGTCAAAATTATTGTTCATGGAAAAATCAAACATGATTTATTGACATGAGATATGACTCAAAACATAAAAAATTTAAAAACCCTATGACTCAAACCTAGAAACTTAAAAAGATTTTGACCCCTACACATCCTATGTGCTAACATATTGGATGCATTCATAGATGATACATTGATGATAAATTGTTGAACACTGTTGGTAAATTTAAAGAATATATATTGTGGTTAAAAGTGGTATAAATTGCTCATTATTGATTCACCCCCCTCTCACTAATCCAACAAGAGTATTGTCTTGGCAGGGTCATTTAAACCAGTGAGGGTCTCCTTCTTTCACCATTATTCTCATGACATTGTAATTTGTGAACGAATCCCCTTCAGTAGTAGCTCAACATCTCCATGTTTCATTAATAACCAAATATGCATATTACAAAATTAATCAAAGGTTCATTGTTTTTCAATGATTGCATAACAGACTTGTTTATAGTTCTGGTCATGATAATAATTATATTTACAGACTAGGGAAAACATGGGTGTTACAGTAGAACCTAGAAGTTTGGAAAGAGTATTGAAATATTAGATAATATTATCAGCTACCAAAGGTCACCATTTATCAAGACATGTCTTGGATACAACGAAAAAACAAAAGACCCCGAGAGAGATGCAAGCACTAAGGTTATAAAACCATTAGAAAAGGAAAATGAAGAAAATCCTAAAATCTATGCTAATATTCTCAAAGGCTCCATAAAAAATGAAAGCAGCAGCAGGAAGGGAAATTATGACCAACATAAACCTAATTTTGCTCACAAGGACAACAAGAATGAGTTCAGAAGAGTTGTTCCACCAACAAGGCCTTTCACAACCTAGTACAAAAATCTCTTTCTTGGCTATTGTTTTTCATGCAATAATTTTGGTCATAAAGAAATAGATTGTAGATCTTATGCAAGAAGTGATCATATGAGAGATGGAAATGTAGGTTATTATCATACCTCAAAGAATGATTATATGAGCAACATAACCAAAAATTAGCATGGGTTTGTTGATAGAAACTACAATTCATTTTCTCCCCTACTTGATTACAATATTAAATGCTATAAGTGAAATAAATATGGGCACATAGAACATGACTGTAGAAGTAGCATAATAGATTCTCCTAAACAAAACAAGGAAGAATAAGTTCTTACCAAACATAAAGAAGAATACACAAGATGTGGAAAAGGAAGCAAGAAGAACCGAAGAAGGAAGAATGTGGACTTGCAATGTATGCTCAAGAGAAAGAAATCCAGTGGTACATTGATAGTGGATGTTCAAAACATCTGATAGGGGATCATAACAAATTTCTCACCCTAAAGGAAGAAAAAGGAGGCAGTGTTACCTTTGGGAATAATGCTTCTGCAAGGATAGTTGGAAAAGGTACCATTAGTCTTGATAATGGAAAGACTAAAACGTAGAATGTCTTGTATGTTGAAGGGTTAAAACACAATTTGATAAGTGTCAATAAAATGTGTGATCAACTTTATAAACTCACATTTCATTCTATAGGATATGAGATAAGGAAAGTGGGTTCAGGAAGATTAGTGGCAAATGAAAATAGAACCCCAAGCAATGTATACATTCTCGATGGATTCAAAGGAGAAAAATGCGGTATGGGACAAGTAAACGAAATATGGTTATGGCATAGAAGGTTGGGTCATATAAACTTTGAGAATCTAGTAAAACTCAGCAAGGCACAAGAAATAAGAGATATGCCAAGGATCTCAAAACCTACCAACACAATTTGCAAGACATGTCAGCACGGGAAGCAGACATGAGTTAGTTTCAAAACAAAGGAGTACTCAACACCACATCCATTGGAAATTGTACACACTAACCTCTATGGGCCAGAAAGAACACAAACTTCAAAAGGTGAGAGTTATTTTATGTTTCTTATTGATGATTACACAAGAATTACATGGGTTACATTTCTTAAAGAAAAATATGAAGTGTTTCATAAGTTTAAAGATTTCAAATCCCTAGTTGAAAATGAGACTGATTTAAAATCAAGTGCTTAAGATTAGACAGAGGATGTGAGTTTACCTCTTATGAATTTGATGAATTCTGTGAGAATCATGGAATCAAGAGAAATGTTTTAGCAACAAGGACTCCATAACAAAATGGAGTTGTAGAAAGGAACATCAAAATTGTAAAATAAACAACTAGAACAATGTTGAATGAAGCCAAACTACCAGACACCTTTTGGAGAGAAGTAGTCATCACAATAGTCTACATTTTGAATAGAGAACAAATTAGAGTGAACAACAACAAGACACCTTATGAAGTATGGAAAGGTAGAACAACTACAGTCAAATAATTCAAAGTATTTGGGAGCCAGTTCTATATAAAGAGAAATGAAGATAATTTAAACAAGTTTGATTCCAAATCAAATGAAGGTATCTTTCTTGGATATGCATCTGGAAGCAAGGCCTACAAATGCTACAAAAAAAGACTATGCAAGTTTGTAGATAGTATTGATGTAAGAGTGGATGAAGAAATACCTAAAAAGGAAAAGTCACAAACAAATGAATATCGAGAGGAGACAATCTACAGAGAATGAGAAAAGGAAGAAGAAGAGGAAGAAGAAAAGAAAGAACGAGAAGAAATAGAACACCAATATCCAAAGACATCGGCCATATTTGTTCAAAAACATCATCCAGAAAGTCAAATTTTTGGTGATATATATATATACAAGAGTTCAGACTAGAAGAAGATTGAACTTTTCTTTGCTATCTAAAATAGAGCCTGAGAACTTTGCACAAGATAGTGAAGATACAGGAGTTCAGACTAGATGAAGATTGAACTTTTCTTTTCTATCTACAATAGATCTCGAGAAATTTTCACAAGTTAGTGAAGATAAGCATTGGGTTAATTCTATGAAATAAGAACTAAATAAGATTGAGAAGAATGGGACATGGGAAATTGTGCCTGGACCAAAAGAAAAGAATATGATTTCCACCAAATGGGTCTTTGGAAACAAATTGGATGAATATGGACAAGTATTAATAAATAAATCAAGACTGGTCTGTAAAGGGTATGCTCAAGTTGAGGGTATTGACTTTGAAGAAACCTTTGCTCCAATTGCAAGATTATAAGCAATTAGAATGTTTTTGGCATTTGTGTGTTTCAAGAACTTCAAAGTCTATCAAATGGATGTCAAGTTAGACTTTCTAAATGGAAATTTATAAGAAGTATATATTGAACAACCATAAGGATTTCAATTGTTAGAAAACAAATATCATGTATGCATACTAAAGAAAGCACTCTATGGAACAAAGCAAGCTCCCAGAGCTTGGTATTCAAGACTTGACAAACACCTACAACAACAAGACTTTAAAAGAGGAGTTGCAGACAACAATCTTTACATAAAACAAAAAATGAAACTATGTTAATCATTGTGGTTTATGTGGATGATATCATATTTGGAAGTAATGTTGATAGAATGAGCCAAAAGTTTGTAGAAGAAATGCAAAAAGAATTGAGATGTCAATGCTTGGAGAATTGTCATTCTTTATAGGATTGTAGATTTCTCAATCCAACAAAGGAATACTCATTTCTCAGACTAAATATATCAAGGAAGTGATAAATAAATTCAGAATATAATATTATGCACCTGTCAGTACACCCAAGATCACAGGATGTAAGTTGAGGAAATATGACGAATCTCTAGAAGCAAATCAAATAGTGTACAGGTCAATGATTGGAAATATACTATATGTGACAACATCAAGGCCATACATCATGCAAGAAATAGGATTGGTTGCAATATGTTGGATTACTGAGAAGGGGGGGTGAATCAGTAATGAGAAATTATATCACTTTTAACCACAATATATATTCTTTAGCTTTACCAACATTGTTCAACAGTTTATCATCAATGTATCATCTATGAATGCATCCAATATATATATATATATATATATCATAAGCATGTAAACATAAGAAGCATCACATAAACATCACATCAAGAACACAGTATACCAGTTTTTACGTGGAAACCCAAATGGGAGAAAACCACATAATGCTTTCTTATATATATCAAGAATTCATTCATAGGAAGCGTTGACTTCCCAATTCTCCAGTTGCAACTGGAAGGAGGCTCCAACCCCCTATTCTCAGGCTCCAACGTGAAGGAAGATACAACTCCCTGAACTCTCTGGCTCCAACTAGAAGGAGGCTACAATGCCTTAATTTCTCCAGCTCCAATCGAAAGGTGGTTCCAACCACCTAGTTCTTAGGCTCCAACCTAAAGGAAGATCCAACTAACTAATTCTCTGGCTCTAACTGGAAGGAGGCTACAACCCCCTGAATTCTCTGGCTCCAACCAGAAGGAGGCTACAACCCCTAAGTTCTCTTGCTTCAACCAGAAGGAGGCTCCAACCTGAAGGAAGCTCCAACTCCCTGATTCTCCAACTCCAACCAGAAGGAGGCTACAACCCCCTTTCCTTACCCTGTCTTGCCTCCCTGAAATATAAGTGTAGACCAATTGTCACAGACTCTTCCACTATCACTGCCACAAACTCTGCCACTCTCACTACCACTATCATTATCGTTTCCACTGTCAACAACCTATCAACCTGTCACTGTATCCAACCTATCACTGTCAACCAATCACTGTCACAACAACCTTTCCAACCAATCATTGTCTCAGATTCCATGAAACCAGATCCACTCTCATTCGCATAAAACTCATGCCAAGATCACCAAGAGCATATCTCAAACCATATGCTCAACATCACCAACACGTGCCTCTACCAAGAATGTACCAACATCACCACATACCATCACAAGATATGTGTCTCAACCAAGTACCAACCTGTACCATGAATCAACCATACATCAACCTATACCTCAACCTGTACCATAACAAGTGCATCAACCATGCACCAAACCTGCATCATCAACACCTTTACCATACCATGTTCCAATCATGCACATCAACCATCAACACCTGTACCATACCATGTGCCAACCATGCATATTAACCATGCACAAGCCTCCACCAATATGAAAATATCACCAAGATGTGCCTCAAGCACTATGCCAACATCAAGTTTCCAACATGCACCTCAATCATGTGTCAAACCAAGAACCAAGCTATGCCTCAAGAATTATTATACCAACATCGAAAATACATGCATCCAATCATGTACCTCAAACCATGTGCCTCAACCATATACCATATCACTCATGATATGTCTCAATCATGCCATACACCATAACATCATCAACATGTAACCCTCAAAACATGCATATAAACATCGTTGTAACTCTATAACAAAACTACTGTATGTGATCATAGACCTGCAAACCTTCCTCAACTTCAGTAAAAGGAGAATAACATATTCATCAAACTTTACCTTAGTCTCATAGGATAGTTTTTGGATTAGTCACAAACCTTAACTTTCAACAAAAATAACTTTGTACCTGTAATGAATGAAGGTATGAAACTTGTACCCAATATTATTCAATATCTTCTCTAAAATTATTCCAAGTTTCACTACTTGTAACATCCCATAAAAGGAGTTATAGAAAAAATGGAATACCTTGCTAAATTCTGGATTATTCTAGAGAGTGAACTTGTATAGCATGCCACACGAAGAATATTTTATATATAGATTTGAAAATCATACAAACATACTAAATACTTTACTCTATCCAATTCATTTTTTCTCACTAAATTTGGATCCTCTATGAATAATTTATGACTATTTTACCTGGAACACATGTTTGAGACTAACTTAAGGACTAGCCAAAAACCCTATTTTCCACAGAGTGTATCTCAGAAAATACAAGGACCCAGAAGAGGAAATGTTTACCACAAGTTCCTTGATATGTCCTCTAAATATCCTCTAATGTTCTTTATCTGAATCATTCTCGAAATGAAGTTATAGAAAAAATGGTAATATGACATGTAAATAACATACCTTAGAACACATTCTCACAAGACTTCATCCTCCCTTGAAATTTTTCCCTTCTTTACTTCAAATTCCCTCTAAAAAATGCCTCAGATATCCTTGGTTACCTCAGATAAAAATCACTTGAGTTGATGTTACAAATTAACTCCTAGGCTCCTTATTTATACTAGATTTGGCACCCTCTTTTAGGGTCGTCTTGACCCAAATAAAATTCAATTTATTTTTTAATGATTATTTCATTGGGGATGACTTTGCAAACAACATCCTTAATATTTAGTTTAATATTTATTACAATGAGGATGACTTGTAACTTCTTGTTTGCAACAACTTTACCCTTTAATTAATGACTTGTAATTGCTTAGGGGATTCTTAACCATTCTTCGAGGCTTCCAAATTCACGAGGGAATATCTCCTCAACCGTGAGGAACCATGTGGCATACCACCTACCGTTGGAAATGGAATGAAGAGGAATATCCATATATGAGTGTGTTTCTTTCATTTACACTGTCATTCAAGTCTGTATTCCTCAAACAAACTCAGTTTCCATAACCACACTTCTAGGGATTCATGTAGACTTCATAAAATGTACCCAACTAACTCACCATCAATCTCAATCATACAAATTTCAATCAAATTTCCAACATCTTTGGACCTCTCCAATGGTTGACATCAATCTCTGAGGGTTGACATCAATGACAACTAACTATCCAAACCAACTGTCCAACAATCTTCCCCTTTGGCATTGATGGAAACACCAACATTGATGGAAACATTGATGCTCCAATGTTCATGCTCCCCCTGTGACCATTGCTACTCATCAATGTTTCTCACTCTCCCCCTTTGACATCAATGGAAAAGGGTATCTCTCCTTGCGAATAATCCCCCTATTTTCATGCATCTGTTCTTTCTCTTCATTATCATGCCATTGTTATTTCTTTCCTTCTTTGACAAAAGATAACTCCCCCCTGTTGATATGTCTCATCCTGAAACTGTACCTGCTCTAGCCAGTCAAGGGAAAAATAATAGCTCCCCCTGTGGGTATGTATCCCACTCTCTGCATGCTACCGATATTCCTTTCTAGATGTCTCTCTCTTTGATGATTTTCCTTCTTTGCATGATGTTGTGTGGATCGATGCAAGGCTACATGTACATGTTTCCTTTCCTCTCTTCCAGTGTTGCTTATTGTTTATTGGTGCTTCCTCATGTAATTTATTGACATATATAAAAAGCATTCAAATATTCCTTTATCATAATCATCCAACTATCTTTGAATTGATCTATGAATCAATATCTGAACCAATCTATCTTGAACTCATGCTCTCATCCACTAGTATATATCTATCCAAACCTGCTAATCATCTCACAAATCCATCTATGTCCATATGTCACAAAATATTCACAACTTTGTTGCTCAAATGTCCACAATGCTAACCCATCTATTACTATACAAAGACTTCTTTGAATCAAATATGTCTCCTGATCTAATCTATCTGATCATCAAAATCTGCATGTTTGGAACACAACCAACTGACACCTTCGTGGGAACACTGCTTTCTCGTTCAATCTATCATATTGTACTTTTGTTATCTGACTACTCTGAATCTATCTCCTCAACCTCTGTAAGTTGCACAAAGGATAGTTCTTTGATCTGTCTCAGTTGCTGCATAGACTCCCTCTGTTCAACATACATATTTTTTGGGAGTCTCCAAAACGGATGGCTCAGAAAAATACTTTCTCTGATGTAGAGTAATCTTCCTCTTCCTCTGTGGATATATCTTCCTCTTCATCCTCTTTCTGAATTTTTTCATCATCCTGTGTTTTGACATATTCTTCTCCACCATCTGCCTGAATTTCGACACTTTCCTCTTTTCCTATAAATTCATCATGCTCTTGAGCTGCTACAAATCCTGTGAGTACGATTCCTTGGACCTATTCTTAATTTACCTACTCTTATTATTTTTCACTTATTTTCCAAGCCTTATTGTGTCTATTATCAGTATTTTCTTTCATAGGTGGCTTAGTCACGTATTTGAAATTTTGACCTATGTGTCCATAGTTGTGGAATTTGTGACATTCAATATTATCTGGAGCCACATAAGCATTTCTTGCCCTATCATTTCTTGCATGATCATTTTTGCATTCATTCATTTTTTATTCTTGTTGATCATGATTCTTTCCTTTGAGAACTTCTGCATAACTCCTTTGTTCTGTTGCTTTTGTCATGGAACTTGAACCTTCCTCAAAATGATCATTCTTGTATCCTAGTATATACTTGTCATTGTATGGCTTTTGATTGTTGAAAATGTTTTCAAACACTTGAGAACTTTTCAAGTTCTTGTTGTGCTTGTTGACTTCAAATCTCAATGTTGTGATTTCCTTTTCAAGATTCTCACACTCTTTTTCTTTCTTTATCATCTGGATCTGCATTACTTCTTCCTTTCTTTTTCCTTCTTCAAGTTGGGTTTTCAAGTAGATGATTTCTTCTTTGAATGATTTGTTTTTCTTCCTTTATTTCTTCAGCTCAGTTAAGGTACTAATTAATTCTGCCTCAAGATCACTTCACCTTCTTCATCCTTTTTCTTATTTTTTGTAGCCATAAAGAGTACTCTCTATGAGTCACTATCACTTTCATCATCTTCATCAGATGAAGAACCGTCTTCTCTTGAGTAGAGATTTTTCTTGAAGGATTTCCTTTTATATTTCCTATTTCCCTTTTGATATTTCTTTACTTTATTGGGATCTTCCTCTTCATCACTCTCTGAATTCTTAGCATAAGGACACTTATTTGAAAAATGACCAATTTTACCACAATTAAAACATTTCAATGGAAGCATACCTTTGTATTTTCCAGTTCCTCTTTTCAACTTTCCGACAAAGTTTTCCATTTCTTCATCTTCTTCTGAATCATCACTATAGCTGAAATCTGACTTGGAATTTGACTTTTGTTTGTCTTTCTTCTTTATATTCTTGGATGCTTTGAATGATGCTTCCTTCATGGATGGATTATCATGTTTTGTCTGTTGGAATATAATGAATGTGCTCCGTTTACCATTGACAATATCACTATTGTCACCCAACCATAGGCCAAAGCCACCCTCCGAGCACCTTAACCTTGACAGAGAATCACTCCGGAAGCAAACCCTAGGCTAGATAGCCAAACAAAGGGTAGCACACCTTTCTCCAAGGATAGCGCACCACTAAGAGCTGATCAGATAGTCTAAACCCTGACCAAGAGATAGTCCAAGCGTAACTGCTAGCTGCAACAGCAGCTCTCCTCCAAACCTGCGCAGAAACTGAGCAACTGCAGTGCGCACAAGTGTTGCTCTGCAATTCTGAGAATGCCTGCCAGAATGAGAACTGACCTTCTATATTTATAGTAATTCTAGCTAACTGCTAGGGCCGACTTCTCATTCTGGGTATCTGTCTATTTAATATATTATTATTTCTTCTGTCTGACTTCTTCTCTTGGAGGCTAATAACCTAATATAAATTATCTTCTTGAGCCGACAAGTCTTCTAGGGTTATTATCCAAATCATTAGGGTTTCTCTTGCTTCCTAGAGTATTCTATTCTCGTCGGGTTTACACGTGGAGGTAAATACCTCCCACATCTACCATAATATCAACACTCCCTCCTAGCTAGGGAGGTATTACAGGTAATGGTCTTGATCACAAAACATATCATTCACCCGATAGCATCAACATAGTTATATAGACTAGATCATGACTAGATCATGAGCACCATTATCATCATCAGCTGCATCATCTCTCGAAACCATACTCTATCTAAGTAATCAGAAATGATGCTCACTCCACAGAGTGATATAATAGCCATTCTTCTAATCTAGAAGAGTAAATGCTCTGAACCATTTTCCATCTGGGAAATCTATGTCCTTTGATTATCCATCTAACTAATAATCATTTCCAATACTTCTGATAGTCTTCAATCGAAAAAAAATAGAACACAATTGTGTCTATACATAGTAGTACATAACTACAATTCAGTGGTACACTACCACACCAAGTAACACACAAGTACTTGATCAGCAATGTATAATCACGAACAGTGGAACACATCCACCACAGTAGTATACATCTACTATCATACAATCTTCATAACAATCATCTGATATCAACCTACATAGAAACAATGTTATGATATAAAATGAATCATCTGGACCAATATTTCACTCACATCTGTGAGATCTGAAAGAATATATTCCCTCAGAGTAGAACAATTAGATATCTGGACTATTCTTCTCAAGCAAGGAAGAATAATTGTCCTGTCTTATAAACCTGGACCATTCCCCACCCTAGGTCATTCTTCCTACACTAATCAAAGTGCACCCTAGAGAGAATGTATAAACCCTAAGGAATGTCTGTCCCTGACTGCTGAGCCTAGACCATTCCCCACCCTGGGCCATTCCTCCTACACTAATCAAAGTGCACCCTAGAGAGAATGTATAAACCCTAAGGAATGACTGTCTGGACCATTTCCTCTATTAACCACAAGAGGGAAAGACTATCCTGTATCAACCTCCAAAATGGACCATTCCTCATGTTAACCACAATGAGAAATCGTTGTCCGGTGAGGTAGGCCAGTCTTCTTGAGTAACCCTCAAGAAGAGAGACTACCCTAGACCACTCCCCATGTTAACCACAATGGGAAGTCATTGTCTATGATACATCAGCAATCTGGACCATTTCCCATGTTAACCACAATGGGAAATCATTGTCCGTCAGAAATCTCAATCCACTTTCCGAACTGGAAAGGAAACTGCTCATCGTGGACCATTTTTCGAACTGAAAAATGATTGTCCATAAGTCAATACATATTAGTGCTCCCTCCCAACTTGGGAGTCATCTCTTCCTTTTTCAATAGGAAGTCGCCTTCACGAGCTCCAGCTTGAGTACGCAAACTCTTTCATTTTGGACGGAAGCTTTACCAAAATGTCTTCTTATCTACTCATATGTGGATGTATGTAATGGAGAACCTCTTTCTCCTTTATGAACTTCATCATGGATAATGTAATGCTTGATTTCAAATGTACTTCGTTCTGGAGCACTGGTTTTCTCTGACGGCTTCATGTAGCTCTAATCAATAAAGTATATCATTGTTGGAACACTGGAACATATCCATGTGGCACTTCTTCTGTCATCATGAGATCTGATCTACTGAGTAATCATTCTGATATAATATCTATGTTATAGAGAATCTTCACCATGCTTCAACTGTGCACTGGAGGTTCTCCACCACGTTGTCTTCTTCCATCTGCATACAAAGGTCTCTTTCTAATATACCTCAAAACCTTGAGGTTACTCTGTATGTATGCTCCAATCCATGGATACTGCGAACGATATATTGGCTCATGTAGAGATATGTCTGGTTTACTGGAACAAGTAATCATCATAGTCTTCTCCCTCCATCTGGGAGAACCTCTAGTTGTAGATCTCGTAATGCTTTCATTCATAAGTCTTCCATACATTGTTCTTCATCACGACTTTCAGTTCCTCTGCTTGATGGAATTTAGTGAGTTCATATCAGGTTGGTAATCTTGTGATTATCGATACAATGAATGGTTGTTCTGGATTCTCTTTCATTCTTGGAATCTTCATGTTCTTCCTCATGTTTTTCTTTAGCTCTTGGGTCCATGGAGTTTCTTAGAGATTCCATGCCCCAAATATTCCATTTCTTTATTTCCTCATAAGATCACGGATGTGAATGGACAACTAGGAATACTTTAAGGCTTCTCTTCGAACAAGTATTCTTCTAGGGTCGAACTAAACACATACTGCCTTTCATGGTTGCTACCATATATATATACTTCATCATTTTCAATGGATCATTGGATTAGCTCCCTCCTAATCCTTGCTTCATGTATGCTCTTGGTAATGTATGATCGGCTCCCTCCATCTAGGAGATTCCACGCTTTTGTCTGCATCCTTGTTTTCTTCTACAAGGTGTTATAAGTCTTTCTCCAATTTCCTCTTGGTTGTTGACTTCTTTCTGTCTTGCTTCTTCTAAGTCTCTTGTAATAACTTCCACATGATTTGATTTATGTATTTCATCCTGACTTGTATAATGATATCAATCCTTATCTTGTTGTTCTTCCATAATTATAGTTCTTCTTGGAACATATTATCTTCTAAGAGATAGATATATAAGATATGTATAGAGACTATTCAAATACGATATGTAAAAGAACTAAGAAGATTATTGTTACCTTAAGAAAAAGAAGTCTCTTTCATCCTGCTTTGTCTTCTTTGTAGGTTCCTTTTCTTCAGCAACTGATGCTTCGCGTTTCTCCTTCCTTTTCTTTATCTCGGGACAATGATTCTTGTAGTGACCATACTTTTGACAGTTGAAGCATTGTACTTCTGAAATATCTTTCACTAGATTTGGCTTCCTCCTTGAACCAAACTTCCTTTTGTTCCTAAAGTTCTTGAACCTTGATGTGAAGGCTTGATCATCGTACTTCTTTTGGGGTTTCTCTTTTGCATTGATCCTAGATTATTCTTGAGCACAGCAAGTCCAAATTTCTTCAAATGTAGGATACGCTTTCCTTATGTTCATGCTTGCGGCAAATGCATCCCATGTCTTGGGAAGACCATTGAGTACTATGTTTACCAATTCCTTCTCTGAGATGATCTCTTTAATAGCTTGTAGTTGATCTCTTAACTGAGAGATTCGAACAAGGTATGATTTTATGTTGTCATCATCATTCATCTTCATGTCACAGAGATGATTCTTTAGACTCATTACTTGTCCAATGTTTCTGACTCAGAAGAGGTTTTTTGGGGAATCATACATCTTCTTCGATGAGTCAAGATGGGAGATGTAGGGTATCAAGTGATCTCTTATAGATTCCACTATGATACTTATAGCATTGATGTCACCGTCTTTGAACTTCTCCATGACTACAACGTTCTGTGGTTCCTTCTCTTTCCCTTATTCAAACTCTGGTTTCATGATCTTTCCTTTCATGATATCCATCACTTTATTCTTGGCAAGGATGAGGTCAATACTTGTCTTCCACGCTCTAAAGTTAGAAGCTCTATCTAACTTGTTCTCTGAATTCATAGAGTAAGTCATGGTTGCTTTGTCTTGGTCAAACCCTAGATCTGACCAAAAACTTCAAACTTGATGTCTTGGCTTGCTGAGAGTACTGGGAGATGTGCTAGGCTAAGGCACACTGATCTATCCAGAGATTAGGTCAATCCATTCACTTAAGGTGCCTCAACGAGAGGATTAGGGTTTCTGCAACTGCACCAGCTAGTAACCCTAGTGGCAGTGTTATGGTGACTGCTCTTGCTAGAAACCCTAGCGGCAGTTCTTCTACGAGCTTAATATCCTTACGGCTATGTTTCCTTCCAGTGGTTAGACTGAATGAAGGAGGTGTGGGCCCATAACCTGTTGGAATATAATGAATGTGCTCATTTTACCATTGACAATATCACTATTTTCACCCAACCATAGGCCGAAGCCAACCTCCGAGCACCTTAACCTTGATAGAGAATCACTTCGAAAGCAAACCCTAGGCTAGATAGCCAAACAAAGGGTAGTGCACCTTTCCCCATGGATAGCGCACCACTAAGAGTTGATTAGATAGTCCAAACCCTAACCAAGAGATAGTCCAAGTGTAACTGCTAGCTGCAGCAGTTGCAACAACAACTCTCCTCCAAACCTGCACAAAAACTAGGAAACTGCAGTGCACACAAGTACTGCTTTGCAATTCTAAGAATGCCTACCAAAATGAGAATCGGCCTCCTGTATTTATAGTAATTCTGACTAACTGCCAGGGCCGACTTCTCATTCTGGGTATCTATCTGTTCAGTATATTATTATTTCTTTTGGATGACTTCTTCTCTTGGAGGCTAATAACCTAATATAAATTATCTTCTTGATCCAACAAGTCTTCTAGGGTTATTAGCCAACTCATTAGGGTTTCTCTTTCTTCCCGGAGTATTCTATTCTCGTTAGGTTTACACGTGGAGGTAAATACCTCCCGCATCTACCATAATATCAACACTGTCATCATTTCATAAGCTGTAAATATTCCTTGTATCTCATCCATGCTTATTGTACTCAGGTCTGCTCTTTCTTCTAGGGATAAAATTTTCGAATCAAATATCATTGGTAGAGATCTTAATACTTTCTTAAGAATGACATGTTCCTTCATCTCGTCTCCCAAACCTTTAATATTGTTTACTATTTCTTTGACTCATAGAAAGTAAGTTGTTATGTTTTCATCTTCATTCATCTTCAATTGTTTGAACTTGGCTCTAAAGGTTTGAAGTTTAGCTTCCTTGACTTTGTCATCACCTTCTTAGATATTCTTCGGTTTGTCCTAGATTTCTTTTGCAGATTCACAATGAATAACCTTGGTGTATATTGATTTAGTCAAACCATTCAAGAGAGCATTTTTGGCTCTTACATTATCTCCTTCAATTTTAATATTTATCCATCAGGGGAGTGGTTGGTGCTTTGTATCCATTTAGTACCACTCACCAAACATCAAATCATTGTGCCTTCACATATGTTTTCATTCTTCTTCTCCAGAAGGCATAGTCCTCGTCGTAAAATTGTGGTATCCCAATCTCAGCGTAATCCATGATCTCCTTCTAGTGGTTAAATGGTTTCCTTGAAGGAACCTGGGTCTGATACCAATTATTGGATTACTAAGAGGGGGACGTGAATTAATAATGAGCAATTATACCACTTTTAAGCACAATATATATTCTTTAAATTTACCAACATTTTTCATCAATTTATCATCAATGTATCATCTATGAATGCATCCAATATATATATATATATATATATATATATATATATATATATATATATCATAAGCATGTAAACATAAGCATCATCACATCAACATCACATCAAGAACACAGTACACTAGTTTTTACGTGGAAACCCAAATGGGAGAAAACCACAAAATGATTTCTTATATATATCAAGAATTCATTCATAGGAAGCACCAACTTCCAAATTGTCCAGTTGCAACTGGAAGGAGGCTCCAACCCCCTATTCTTATGCACCATCCTAAAGGAAGCTACAACTCCCTAAATTCTCTGGCTCCAACCAAAAGGAGACTACAACCCCCTAAGTTCTCTGGATCCAACCAAAAGTTGGCTCCAACCACCAAGTTCTGAGGCTCCAACCTGAAGGAAGCTCCAACTTGCTAATTCTTTGGCTCTAACCGAAAGGAGGCCACAACCCTCTGAATTCTCTGGCTCCAACCAAAAGGAGGCTATATCCCCTTAAGTTCTCCGACTCCAACTGGAAGGTGGTTCCACCCACCTAGTTCTCAAGCTCAAACCTGAAGGAAGCTCCAACTCCCTGATTCTTTAAATCCAACCGGAATGAGGCTACGACACCCTTTCCTTTCCCCATCCTACTTCCCTGAAATATAAGTGTAGACCAACTGTCATGGACTCTACCACTATCACTTCCACAAACTCTGCCACTGTCATTGCCACTATCACTACCACTATCACTGTCACTGTCACTGTCACTATGGTTTCCATTGTCAACAACCTGTAACCTGTCAACTTGTCATTGTATCCAACCTGTCACTGTCAATCGATCACTGTCACAACGACTTGTCCAACCAATCACTATCTCATATTCCACAAAACCATATCTACTCTCATTCGCGTGCAACTCATGCCAAGATCACCAAGAGCATATCTCAAACCATATGCTCAGAATCACCAACACTTGCCTCTACCAAGCATGTACCATTATCACCACATACCATCACAAGATCTGTGTCTCAACCAAGTACCAACATGTACCAAGCATCAACCATGCATCAACCTATACCTCAACATGTACCATCAACCATATACCATAACAAGTGCATCAACCATGCACCAAACCTGCATCACCCACACCTTTACCATACCATGTGCCAATCATGCACATCCACCATCAACACATGTACCATACCACATGCCAACCATGCACAAACCTCCACCAATATGCCAATATCACCAAGATGTGCCTCAAGCACTATGCCAACATCAAGTGTCCAACATGCACCTCAATCATGTTCCAAACTAAGAACCAAGATATGCCTCAACAAGTATTATACCAACATCAATAATACATACATCCAATGATGTACCTCAAACCATGTGCTTCAACCATATACCATATCACTCATGATATGTTTCAATCATTCCATACACCATAAAATCATCAACATTTAACCCTCAAAACATGCATATAAACATACATGTAACTCTCTACCAGACCTGATGCATGTGATCACAGACCTCCAGACCTTCCTCAACTTTAGCAACAAGAGAATATCATCTTCATCAAACTTTACCTTAGTCTCACGGGATAGTTTTTGGATTAGTCACAAACCCTAATTTTCAACAAGCATAACTCCATACCTGTAATGAAACTTGTACCCAATATTACTCTATATCTTCTCTACAATTACTACAAGTTTCACTTCTTGGAACATTCCAGAAATGGAGTTATAGCAAAAATGGAAGACCTTGATGAATTTTGGCTTATTCTAGAGAGTGAACTTGTATAGCATTCCACGCGCAAAATATTTGATATCTAGCTCTGAAACTCGTATAGAATATAAGAAATATTGTACTCTATCCAATTTTTTTTATCTCATTGAATATGGATCCTCTATGAATAAGTTATGACTATTTTACCTAGAACACATGTTTGAGACTAGCTTAAGGAATAGCCAAAAACCTTATGTTCCACAGAGTGTATCTCGAAAAATATAATGACCCAAAATCTGAAATGTTTACCACATGTACCTTGATATGTCTTCTCAATATCCTCCAAGTTTTTATATCTGAATCATTCTAGAAATAAATTTATAGAGAAAATGGTAAGATGACCTATAAATAACATACCTTAGAACACATCCTCACAAGACTTCATCCTCCCTTGGAATTTTTCCCTTATTTACTTCAACTTCCCTCTGAAAAACGCCTCAGATTTCCTTGGTTAGCTCAGATAAAAATCACTTGAGTTGATGTTACAAATGAACTCTTAGGTGCCTTATTTATACTATATTTAGCACCCTATTTTTAGGGTCGACTTGACCCACATAAAATTCAATTTAATTTTTAATGATTATTTCATTGGAGCTGACTTTACAAACAACATCCTTAATATTTATTACAATGAGGACAACTTGTAACTTCTTGTTTGCAACAACTTTACCCTTTAATTAACGACTTGTAACTGCTTAGGGGCTTCTTAACCATTCTTTGGGGCTTCCAACTTCATGAAGTAATATCTCCTCAACCATGAGGAACCATGTAGCATACCACCTACCATTGGAAACTGCATGAAGATGACGATCCATATGAGTGTGTTTCTTGCATTTACATTTTCCTTCAAGTCCTTATTCCTCAAACAAACTCAGGTTCCATAGCCACACTTTTGGGGCTTCATGTAGACTTCATCAAATGCACCCAACTAACTCACCATAAATATCTATCATACAAATTTCAATCAAATGTACAACGTATCTGGACCTCTCCAAGGGTTTACATCAATATTTAAGGGTTGACATCAATGAAAACCAATTATCCAAACCAACTGTCCAACACAATATTTCAATCTGCACCAAAATGAATATTCAGATATCTGAAAGGCACAATGGACTTTGGCTTGTGGTATTCAAGAATTAAAGACTTCACTCTAATAACATATATAAATGAATATTGGGTAGGAAGTATTGATGACAAGAAAATTACTAGTGGAGGAGTATTCTTTCTAGGTAACTATCTAGCATCATGATTGAGAAAGAAGCAAACTTCAATCTCTCTATCCATATCAGAAGTTGAATATGTTGCAATAACAACATGTTGCACACAAGTTCTCTTGATGAAGCAGACACTGAAGGATATTAAGGTAGAATATGATTAACTGGTATCAATCATTTACAAGAACACAAGTGCAATCAACATTTCAAAGGATCTTTTTATGCACTCAAAGATGAAGCATATTCCCATCAAGTACCACTTCCTAAGAGAATGGGTAGATAAGCAAAGTGTCAAGTTGGAATACATTTCCACCAAAGAATACTAAGCCCCTTCCCAGAGACACATTTTAATATATCAAATAGAATCTAGGAGTGATATCCCTCTCTTCTCATCAGTAAATGGAAGCACAAGCTCAAGGGGAGCAACCCTTTGCAATTGATGTCAAAGGGGGAGAAGTTGCAAACATAGGAAGAATTATAGACACAAGGGGAGTGTTACATAATTGACTAGGGGTTGCCACCAATAACAAAGGGGGAGATTGTTGGAAATATTTTTGTTATTGATGTCAAAGACAGGGAGAGACTACAAATGTCTAAGATAAAGATTGCAAGATGGAGATTGTTGGAAATATTGTTTTTGGATTTTTAATGCTCAGTTTGGATACCCTATCTTTGAATTAAGTTTTACCCTAAAGACCTATGCCAAATGGGAGCATAGGATATATGGTTGAAAATTTTATTTTGAGACCTTTCCAATGGTATATGGCACTCCCTCTAACTCCTAAGGAATGAGAAGATATGAAATAATCTATTAGGTCAACCCATCCATAAAGTACATGTCAACCCAACCAGTTTTACAAGTCGACCCCATAAGTGAACACAAAAACATTATAAATATAGGATAGATCTACGCATTTGAAGAGCATCCAAGCAACAAGAGAAAGTACAAGTGTGCAAAAGAGATCTGTGGTGCGCTAGAGGACCTAGGGAGTATTCTTGGGGTCTAAAGGTGTGCAAGAAGAGTTTTCGTGGAGTTTTAAGAGTGCGCTATGAAGGACTAAGGTCTATGATGTTGAAAAGTGTGTTGTTTTGAGGTTGTGATGTTTCATTCTAGAATTATATTCTCAGAATGATGTTATGAGGTATTTTAGGGCATGAAGGATAAATCTGACTAGGTTTTCAAGCTATGACTGGGGTATGAAGCAAGGAGAGGTGTTGGAGCATGAAAGTTAAGGGTATGATGATGTTGTTAAATGCACAAAGTATGAAGCATGCAGGTGAAGTCAGAAGTACTCTGTGTATGAATATCTTATATTGATACCTATATAGGTCTTATTGAGTTGGTGATCAACTAAGGATATTAGTGTCTCTAGTAGGTTGGTGCCTACACAATATCTTGTTGAGTTGACACTCGGTTGAAGGGATTGATATCTCTAGTAGGTTGGTTCCTACAAGCTTTGAAATAGTAGTTTGGTGCCTATACACATTTAGAAAGATAAGTTTAGGTTGGTGCCTAAAGACATTTATAAATATAAGTTTATGTGGTTTCTCCCACAAGGGTTTCCAAATTAAACACTGTGTACTGTGATTTGACTTTACATGCATTTACTATTTTAAAGTTAATGAATGATTGATGAATTCTCATTTAAAGTAAAAGGTATCTTGTATTGATTCACCCCCCCTCCCCCTCAGTGTAAGCATAAGTTCAACAAGCAATCTAATTGTAGTATGGGTATTTGAGGGCATTGAATACATTTCTGCATTAAAACGAACAATTTCATCAATCCAAAAAATTACAATTTTGGCAAAGAATGCCTAGCTAAATTCCAGTGATCGCAAATCAAAATAGGTCAAAAGCATAGAATATTTAGCCTTCTTCTTATTAATGTGCTTTCGTGATCCCTCCTCCTCTAATTTGTTTCACATGCTTGCACCCGCCTCCTCTACACACACCACCTCATGATGTCTAGAGGAGGCATACTGAAAACCACAATGTTCTCTCACAACTTTTTCAAATGTAATGTACTAGGCCTTTCACAAATCAACAAAACATTGACTATATTTGCAAAATAAGAATATTACTAAAGAATGAACAACAACATGAGAACCATCACATATAAATCTTGTAACAACTAATATGTGTCAACAAAGAGTAAAAACCTATCAATGATAATTCAAGAAGAAAATACTCCACAACTATAATTTATATGGTAAGTTCCCCGTAATTTGGTTCATCTCTACAATTTGGTTAATCTCCACAAAGAAACCAGGAATTTCTCTAATATCATGTGAAAAATATTAAGAAATTTAAAAATGGCATGTGTACACAATACTCATAAACAGTTTATCATCATATCAATATTATTACATCTTATAACACTTTTTTATTTCTAATAGCCATCACACTCTTATAACACTTTTTTATTTCAAATAGCCAACGCATACACTAGTTAACAACACACTTACATAATTAAATGTAACATTAAGTGGATATTGAAGATGTATCTCCAATAATCACAAATTTCAAAGATGATTCCATAACAAAATGTGCATAAACATTATGCACTTTGCAGTAAAACCACCCAGAACACACAAGTGAACAACACACTTACACATCTAAGTGTAACATTAAGTAAATATTGGAGATGTATCTCTAATAGTCACAAATTCCAAAAATAATTCCATAACAAAGTGAATAGACATTGTGCACTTTCAGTAAAACCACCAAGATTACCATGAAAACAAAAACATAAAAGACTCCTCAATCTTTTTTTACTATTTACTAGATATGCAAAGTAGGCTTGACTTATCTAAAGTGATTCTCACTATATTATTTATTTATTATATTAATAGAAATTTATGAGAAACATCGATTTAGAGAGTTATTTTTTACAAGAAAGTATTATTTATGGTTTATAAAGAATTTGTGAGAAATAGTGATTTAGAAAGTTACTTTGATTTCAATAGTGCATTTTTAGATTCCTAAGTCAATTCACTAAATCAAAAGATTAATTACTATTGAAATTGAGATGGAATTTAATACGTGTATATATTGTTAATTAAAATGAGTTTTTTTAAGAGTAATGTTTTTCAATTATAATAAATTATTTTACTATACTAATTTAAAAATTAAATTCCATAGTCATATATTTCACTCTAACCAATTATAAGGGTTTTATATTTTCATTTTTTTTTTTTTTCAATAAAAATTTCATGGGATTTTTTAGTTGGAGAAATTTCTATTTTTGGTACACTAGTTCAATGGGAGTTAACTGAATAGTTCTATTTTAGACTTTATATTTTAGATCATCATTATTATGATATCATTCATGCATGCATTCTTCTATTATGGAATGTCATGTCCTATATATGAGTGTGTTCCACTCATTCATTGTATAATATTGATCATGATCTATGTATCAATCATCAACTCATTGGAGTAGTGTGAATATATTTTCCCATTCTTTCATATCGAATCTCTCTTCCTTTTTTGATAAGCTTTGTTTGTGTATGCTTTAGCTAGGTCTCCTGTGTAGGTTTCCATGAAACACTGACATGGTATCAGATTCGAGCTGCTTGGAGCAACCCAGACAAGCCAGAGAAGAGCGAAAGAGGATTTAATTATTGAGTAAACCTAGTTTTTGCCATATCCGCATCCTATCCCTTTCGAAAGGTGCGACAATTGGAATCGATGCAATCTATCCATTGCTGGGGTGCAACGGTTGCACTCAAACTTATGATAATAAAAAAATCAGGAATCGACACAGCGTATCCATGCTAGGGTGCGACATTGTCGCATTGTATTCTTCACCAGGGTGTGACATTTACTTTTCCGAAATTGACGCAGCCTATCCATTGCTAGGGTGCGACATAGTCACATTGTATCCTTCACTAGGGTGTGACGATTCAGTCTGCCCATTGCCAAGGTGAGACACTCTAGAAAATTGGTTTTCTGCAGTAAGACAACCATATCTCGAAATCCATGATCTTGGTCGGATGAAATTTTGAGCAGAGACGTATGACATAGGGATGCTCATTCTCACCAAAAATCTCCAGAACCCACATCATAGTTTAGGAGATATAGCAGTTTTATCATATCTATAGCTTCCATAGAACTGTCAGTCATATCTTGGAATCCACGCTCTGGGTTTTCAGGATATTTTCAATATCAATAGAAGGGATGGAGACGATGGAAATTCTTCAATCAAGTCTGGTGATAATACTCACACCATACAATTATTTTGAAAGGAGTCTGAAGGCCACATTCCAACCCAAAAGAAAATGATTGTATAATTTGACGATGGCGACAGAAACATAACCTACATCAGTGCTTGAGAAGACTAGATGGGCGAACCGTAAGGATGAGGCCACAAGACTACTTCTTGAGTTAATCTCCACTGATTTATGGTTTCATGTTGTCGCATGCAAGAATCCAAACAAGATCTGGACCACCTTGGAAGGACTCTTTGGAAAGAAGGATGAGATGCAAGGTCATATGCTTGAGGTAGAGTTGAATACCTTAGACCCTAAAAGTTTTGATAATATACAAGATTTATTTACTAAATTTAAGTCTTTGATATTGAGCTTGGGTGAATGTGGTATTGACAAGACTACACAAGATAAACAACTTATTCTAACAATCTTGGCCAAGTTAGGACCATAATACGTTGTATATGTCTCCAATTTCCATTCTAGCAGATGTCTTTTGGGAGTAAATTGGAAAATGCTTACGATGGCTCAGTCCATTGAGTCTCTCACACAAGAGCAGAAAAAAGTCATACATATGGGCCTCATGAAATATCCCAAAGCACATGCACTCACCATGCATGATGGAAAAGGGTCATTCAATCAGAAATCGAAGCAGAAACGAAAGGAGCTATTACATCCAGAGTCAAAGAAGGAGAGATATTCCAAATCCTTTAATGATTCTTCAGGTTCCAAAGACTCTTCAGATTCCAAGAAGAAGAAGAAGGGAAAGCATTGCACTTACTGCAATAAACCGAATCATGAAGAATCCACATGCATGAAGAAATAGATCGATCTTATGTCACATGCACTTCAACAAAACAACCTTGGAAACTTCATTCCAGAGGGAGTCAAGAAGCAGAAGGAAGAAGATCATTCTCCTAAGAAACATAATCATCATGCTCTTTTTGCAATTAATTCCTCATTTGATTCATGGATTATATATTATGGTGCATCCCATCATATGGCAGCGAAAGATGAAGTTTTCTCTTCTTTGAATCCATGCTCAAGACCCCCTATTCTCATGGGGGATGATACTCCAGTAGAAGTAGTAGGAGAGGGGAGAGTGGAACTCCATAATGGAAGTTTTAATAATGCTTTACATGTTCCAAATCTTTCTATGAATATGCTCTCAGTTTATCAGATCACTCAAAAAGGTAAAAAGGTTGAATTTACATCAGATTGAGTTTCATTAATTGACATGCATGACAATTCTATCATTGCAATTGGTGAGGTGGATCACAAGTCAAGGTTGTATAAATTCACTAAGTTTTTTGATGATGACTCATATTTTCTACTTACACATAAGGAGAGTACTTTGCATGCACCTCCAGTGAAACATGCATATACTCGTGTGCTTCCATCAATTAAAGACATCAGAGATGATTCCATACACTCATATTATGTACATGGAAATAAGAAAGTAGTACAGCCAGATAAGAATCCAGTGTCGAAGCTTTAGCAGATGCCCAAGAGGGAATAGTTCACACTTCAGGTAGCAGGTGTTCTTCCAGGGAATCCATTGGATTCGAGGAGGACTCAATCTCATCATGAGGAGACTTCTCATGTACCTTCATCTTCTGAACCTGTGACGCCCATGAATTTCTATATGGTTCAATCTTCTGACCCGCAACTCTAAAGTGAGACTGTGGGAAATCCATTATAGAAAGAATCCATGCAGAAGGAGTATGACTCACTCCTAGAGAATCAGACTTGGGATCTAGTTCCACTTCCACCAGAAAGGAATATTTTCAGGTGTAGATGGGTCCACAAGATCAAGAGGTACAAGGCTAGAAAGGTTGCCAAAGGACTTCATCAGATCCATAAAGATTTCTACATCTTCACGAAGACTTTAAGTGAGCAGAAGTTTTAGACTTTGTGGGATCGTCTTGAAGTGAAGAACACAGTTGCGTAGCAGCTTCCATTTTCTTCTTTTGATGCATTTCCTTTTGAGGGGGGGGGGGGGGNGGTTTTCCTTCTTTCCTCATTTTTATTCAGTGTTCATTAGTTGCATTGTACATGAATACCTAATATGGCCTAGTAGTCGGGACTCATCGTTTACTCCATAGTGATATTCAAGGGGGGGAATTGGAAAAATTTATATTTTCGGCACACTAGTTCAGTGGGAGTTAATTGAATAGTTTTATTTTAGACTTTCTATGTTAGATCATTATTATTATGATATTATGCATGCATCCATTCTTCTATTATGGAACGTTATGTCATATATATGAGTGTATTCCACTCATTCATTGTATAATATTTATCATATTGATCATCATCTATGTATCAATCATCAACTGATTGGAGTAGTGTGAATATATTTTCTCATTCTTCCATATTGAATCTCTCTTCCTTTCCTGATAAGCTTTGTTTATGCATGCTTTAGCTAGGTCTCCTGTATAGGTTTCCATGAAACACTAACACTTTCCCTCTTCCTCCCATGGAAGGTGACTCAACCACCAACTATAACTATTGATAACCCTAAATAACTCAATTGGATATCAACCTATGACTTATAACCTTTTCCTGGGACATATACCTTGAATAGACAGTTCGACTAACATTAAGATTACATCTTACATATATGTAAATTATTCTTTCATTTATTAAAAAACAAAAAATTAAAGTAAACAATATATAATTTTTCTCTATTTTGTATTTTATTATTAAAAACTTTTTATTATGAAAAACATTTTTCCATGAATAAAGTTATTTTCCGTTAAAACTTTGAATGTTAATTTATACATAACACTACATATATCACATATTTTTTTTTTTAAGTAAAAAAGCAGGTCCTAATATATTGATATTGCAAAGTGACAACATGACATTGAGGCGTCAGTTGTCCCGCCTGTTAAGGAAACCGAGACAGCTGGCCAGTCCAAGCTAGCGTGCAAACTCAAAATATTGGTCTGCCACCCTGCCCGAAGGAAACCAGGGTGCATGGCCAGTTTTATCATTAGTCTAATCATACCTATGCTATTGCTACCATTGCTATGAACTAGAAGAGCTACAACTCTGTTATACATCAAAAAAAAGAAAGAGTTTTGAGCAGTGGTTGAACAGGAGAACCTATTAACCGGTGTCCTCGTGGTCATCCTTCCCCTTGCCGTGTCTAACTGGAATGGCGTAAATCTGAGCGCAGGTGGGACATTGTCGCCTTGGCGTGGCGCTGGAGTAGGTGGCGTACAGCATGTCCAGGCATTGGTTTATGCGGACGACTCTAAAGATTTGGTCGTCCACCATGTTGCGGACCTCGAAAATCAGATTCAGGTGCTCCGGGTGAAGAAGTGGTGGCTGGGGTTGCGATTTTTTCTCTTCGTCCTCCTCCTAGTGTGCTTGCTACTTGCGTCACGGCCTCAATTCATCAGGAACCTTGCAGATGTTTTCCTTGTTGCCTTCTGGCAGCTCTTCCTCTACCAGACAAGTTGTGAATTCCTCAACTGGAGTGTCGCTGGGATCGTGTACTGCTCTTGGATTGGGAGTCAGTGCATCTGCTCCAAAACACGCATGGGGATTCCAGTTGTCCGGAACCGTGAAAATGAGACTTTCGGAAAGATTTTGGGGGAATTCCTTGGAGGGATCTCCTCAACATACATTCTAGGGGGCGTTTCTATTCCTTTGGACTCCCTGGGTCTCTTTTTCTTGGCTAAAACCAAATCTCGCTCAAACTTCTTATGCCTCTTCCGTCATGAGTCGATCGCGTACCACCCTGCACCTCTGCGAGGCCTTCCCCTTGCTCGTGGCATGTTTGGAACTAGAACGAGAACCGGAATGCCCCCTGCGTTGTTGTTCTCGCTCGGCTCTGTAACCTTCCAATACATCCCAAAGCCACCGAGAATGTTGATAAGGGAGAAAATGATGGCTATAGCCATTAAGTCTGTGTTCTTAATGCTCTGGTTGGCCGGTCTCCTCACGCGAGTGAGAGGCCTCATCAAATGGTGGAGGCCGACTGAGTTGATGCCCATCATAAATATCAAGGATATGAGGGCGGATGGCCACCATTAATGACCCCCTGGCACTGCTCCACGTACCCACCCTGCTCCACATGGAACCCCATTCGAGATACATATATCACATATTACCACAAGTTACCAATTTACCTTTTAATATTAATGTAACAATTATTTTAATATTAATATAACAATTATTTTAATTATTATTACATGAATTTCTAATCACATACACTTTTATAATCAAATGTATAAATAGAGAAAGCATAGCATTCATTATTTTGTAAACTTTTAATGAGAATTTGTCATGTCTCACCATATTGTTAAAGTCATTATTGTTCTTTCCATCATGTATACACAGTGAACCTTAATCTTAAGCAAAACTTATCTTAGTAATTATTGTTGCTCTTTCCACATATGTATACACGATGTTAGTCCAAACACAAACTTATCTCAACAAAATTATATTTCTAAGAAAGAGATTGATTTCCTTATACAATTGGCAAGATTGACACAATAGAATATCCTCAAAATAAGAGTTTATACTTTTCCTTATTACAAAGAAAATGTAAACATGAATTTATGATTTAATGATAAAGCATTTAATATTATTATTAAAGATTATATTTTAAATTTGTAATAACAAATAATTATGACTCAATACAATATCCTGAAAAGTAAAGAGTTTATATGTTAACCAAGGAAATGTAAATATGAATTTATAATTTAATAATAAAGTATTTAATATTATTATAAGCTCATATTAAAGACTATTCTTGTCGCCCTTTAATAATAGCATAGAATATCCTCAAAAGTAAGAGTTCATACATTTCCTTGCACCAAGGAAATGTGAACATGAATTTATAAGAAAGTAGTTAATATTATTACAAAACCATATTAAAGATTATTTTCATCAACTTATATTAACTGTTATTTATTATTTAATTACTATATGCAAGTAAGGGTAGCATAGTCTTTCTTGATTGATTATTGTTTGGATATTTTTATAGAGTATGTTGTGTAAAAATATGTCTTTATGTATAAATAATGTTTCGAAATCATTTAATAATGTTTTGAATTGTGTTTATATTTAGTGAAAAAATGCAAACCTTTAAATAATATTGTGAAATTCTTTAATAATATTTTTATTTTTATTTTAGAGAATTATATTTTAATTCACTTTTTATTTAGAAGTTGTTTTTTAATATTTTAATATTTCATATATATAAAACACAATTTTGAATTGGATTATGAAGATTGAGGAGGAAATGGATCACAATATTACATGGTTAAAGGTGGTTGGGGTTTTGTAGCTCAACATACATTTGGTGATTATACTCATTCAATTCTATTTGGACTATAAGAATTGTGGATTTAGTTTCCAAAGTTATATTGGATGAATTTGAGTAGAATGGAACCCTGGGCTAGGCATCGTGATTGAGTTATGCAATGTATTATAATGCAAATTTTAGGAATAAGTCATAAGTGCTTAGAGTCAACATAGCATCAAATATTGTGATGCTAGCATTGGCAAGGCACCTGGGTGAAAGGGTTGGTGGTCAAGCAACTACTTTCCAAGTTATTCAAGAGTGAATATATTTAGTTGGTTCTTCAAAATGAAATGGACTTGGCAGATTGCAGTGTAGTGCTTTATGATCTTTTCAAACTAGAGGGGTTTCTTAGTGTGAAGGTGATGCAATTGGTTGTGCATGAGCTAGGGTAGATAGAGATTAAATATTACAAGGTGGTTGGTCATTTTGTCTTGTCCCACTTTGCACCCGAGATTGTTCTTGTTGAAGTCTTTGATCGTTTTGGTCAGGATGTTAACACCTCTATGGTAAGGGAGTATACACAAAAGTTTTGACGCAATTCATGTGCATAGCATGATTAAGCCATCGTGCTTACTTGATGCTCTATTACACATGTATGATGTCTTCAATGCAAGCCAAGTGTTTGAAGAAATGCTAGCCCACCGAGCATGCTTCCAAATCATGATCAAATTGATCTTGGGGAAAACTTTGATGATATGGGTCCATTCTAGAGATTCTATGGATTATATAAAGATGACGCTGGAACACATGCAACAATTATAGCAGAATAGTAGTGGCTTCTATTTGAAGGGAAACAAATTGAGGATCAAGCTCTGTTATCAGAGTAAAACATATGTAATGATTTAAATATATTTATCGTTTTATATATGTATGGAGGAGTGTTGGGAAAAATCATTTCATCCTCCAAACCTTATTCTAAAGATGTGGTCCAAAACAAATCACACACTCCATCTGCATCGCTACCTCTCATGCCAAGTGCATATATCATGGAGAAATCATGAGAGGTCTCATTGGTAGAGTTTTAAATGCCAAAGATCATAAATCTTCACTCTTTTTTTAAAATAGAAACGATCATTCACATATTTAATTAGTTTGTATTTTATAAGAGTATTATGTTGAGAGGCAAACAAATTCAATTCTATTCATCTATTCTATTGTGTGAGAATAAGTTAATTTATTTCTTTGTTTAGGATGCAATATTTATTATAATCTATGTTCTAAGGGAAAGTTATATAACTATGGCTTCTCTTTTGATAATCACTTTGATGAACACTATTACTTCGCATGCACAAATGCAAAATGGGTTTCTTAGAATCCAAGGGGTTCTACATCACCTAGTTCCTGAAACACAACACGAGTGAAAGGCCAACTAGGGTGTCTATAATATAAAAAATTGCCAGGACTAGAAATAGAAATTGTATATCTCATGGAATGCATAAGTAAAGGCATTTGTTTTCTCCTTACTAAGTGGCCAAACTTAATCTAGATTTAATCTATACCAAACCAATGAAATATGCAAACTATAAAACACCACTATCAATACGAATTTAAATCTAGAGTTCATAATAGAATCTAAGAATACAATCATGGGACATACTTGAATAATGGAAATTTTTACTAATAGTCTGTGTAATAAAGAAACAAGATTAGGCCTGTGAAAAATACTTAAGACTTTAAATCTAGAGTTCATAATAGAATCTGAGAATACAATCATGGGACATACTTGAATAATGGAAATTTTTACTAATAGTTTGTGTAATAAAAAAACGAGATTAGGCCTGTGAAAAATACTTAAGATAGATTGAACAACTAAGTTTGATTTGCAAGTTTTAATGGAGAAAATGTTTTTCATCATCAACAAATCGGAGAGTTTGTAACTTAAAACAAAAATTAATAAAGTAAGGTTTAAAATGATATATGGTTGAAGTCGAAACTACAATGGTCCATAGAATAGCATCATATATTTCATATAAATAGAGCTTGCTTCTACCAGCTACCAATATATTTAACCTCATAGAAGATGAAAGCTACCAATATCTTTAATCTTATAGAAGAGGAAAACCACAAAAAAAAAAATGAATTAAACAAACAATATTAAAAAAATGAATTAAAAAAACAATTCTAATGTGTACTTAGAAAAGGGCTTCTCAATATTGATAATTGAATGTCTCATATGTTGGAAATAATAAAGGACATTGTTCCTAAACTTACTTTTTAAATTTCTTGGAAGGCATCGACATAAGGTTCCTTATCTCTATTATCTCCTTTAAGATAATTTTCAATTTGACAGCTAATGTGATGGTAGTGGTCAACATTACACCACTGTTAGGTCTCATACTTTTGAGATATTTTTCTATGCCCATTGAATTTACACATCGTAGTCAATCATCTACATGGATTTGCTAGGGAAGGACATTGTTCTGAGTCTTCAAGAAATTAATCCCAAACCACGTCAATCATGTGAAAGAGGGTTATAGTTGTTGGATAATGCCAACCAATTTACACTCGTTTTTTAGATATTGGGCAGATTTTCTGGCCCTTATTTTTCTGTAATTAGTTGGATCAAATCAACCAGATTTAGAATAGGGATAGAGGCGCATTAAATGTAATCAGTTTCTTGTAACTGAGTGAAGAGTGTTATATATCTATGTAAGGCTGTTAAGGCGGAGAGTGAGACACAAGAGTGCTTGAGAGGCATGAGCGTGAGTGGTTTGGCTGATGTACTATCTCCCTTGCATAATATAAACCGAATATCATTGTCCCGTGGATGTATCCATATTTAAGGTTTTACCACGTAAAAATCGATATGTCAAATCTGTGTTTGCTTATTTTCTTGTATCTTTCTCTGTATTTACTTCCGCTACAGTACAACAATAGTGTGTTATCACAGTGCGTAGCGTGTGGGTCACAGGTGAAGGGAAATCTATGAAATTTCAAGGCGAAGGCCCACTGAGGACCATGGTGCACATCCCCTTTTGAAAGACAGAAAAGTTCGGTTTTGATATTAAAGTACTCCTATATTATCACAATCATTTCAAGTGACTATATCGTCCAAAAATGAATTGAATAGCAAGGAACTGTTATTTTTGTGGAAAAAAAATGTGTATCGTCCAAAATCTTAGCGTAATTATTGGTGAAGATATATATATTGGGAGTCAAAATATTCAACATAGAGAAAATAGAGAAAATGAGACTGTAACTTTAAATCCATTTGGAAGACGAGTCATGCTTTTTCATTTTCTTGCTTCCATCTCTCCTCCACGTCTTTCATGCCTCATTTCTCAGTGGGTGGTGACAGTGGTTCCGAGAAGAAGACGTCGGCATAGGGTTTTGTATCACTATCAGTGCCTCTAAAGATAAGTGTTGATCTGACAACTAATGTGATGTTAGTGGGCCAACACTACACAAATATTTAGTCTCATACTTTTTCCATGCCCAATGAAATGGAATTCATAGTCAATTACGTCTCATACTTTTTCCATATTTTTCCATACCCAATGAAATTTACATCATAGTCAATTCTTTGCATGGTAGGGAAGGACGTTGCTCTGAGGCTTAATTGCAAGCCTCGTCAATGGTGTGAAGAGGGTTGTACTACCTTGTCGTACTCTGTAACGTGTGGGTCACGATTCCAGGAAAGTCCAGGGAGAAGGCCCACTGAGGACTACGATGCACATCCCCTAACGTCCACTGAGGACTACGGTGTACATCTCCTAACGTCATGGGCGATCAATATTCCGTCGAAAATATCACTCGACGACAACTATATGGAGGCCGTGAATATGATGTTAGGGGGGTCAATCCCCTGATGTGCAGTTATGGACATATTGATATGGAAATATTTTTCCATATCCAATGAAATTGCACATCATAGTCAATCCCCTGCCAGGGACATAACGTGTGGGTCACGAGTAGAAGGAATTCCAGTAAAGTCCATGGCGAAGGCCCACTGATAACTACGGTGCGCATCCCCTAACATCAAGTCAATGTTTCATTGAAAATATCACTCCACAACAACAGTGTGGGTCACGAGTAGTGGGAATTCTACAATAGTGTGGGTCACGAGTAGTGGGAATTCTAGGAAAGTCCATGGAGAAGGCCCACTTAGGACTAAGGTGCACAACCCCTAACGTCATGGGCGGCCAATGTTCCGTTGAAAATATCACTCAACGAAAACTATACTGAGGCCGTAAATATGATGTTAGTGGTGTGATCACTTCACAGACCACACTATTGTTGGCCGTCGTACTTGACATACTTTTCCATGCCCAATGAAACTGTGATATCACAATTCACGCGCAAGGATTTGACAGGGAATTATTTTGTTAGAAGCCTTAATTAGCAAATTAATCCCAACCAGCGTCAATTATTGGTACCAATTGGGGGAAATGGACCAGGGTGCTTAAGGTTTGCCGACGTGGCGACCATAAACCGTGTGGGGTTCATTGTCGACCAACTTTGGAGATCCACGCGGTGGATGTTTTCTCGAAGGTAGAGGCGCATGCGATGGACTCTTTTTCGGAAGTGAATCATATTGTTTTTTTACTTCGAATGGAGCACATTTATTTTTTTCATATTTTGGGTTTTTTTCACATTTTGTATTTTAAATATTTTTTTCTCCAAAATTTTAAAATGACTATAAAGGTATTAAAAACCGAAATATGTAATAAATAACTATAATGGAAAAAAATGTTTATTAAAAACCAAAATGTGTAATAATGGTTAGAAAATGGATAAGGTATCAAAGTGCTAATTATTAAGGAGAATGATTATAATGAATTTTTTTTGGGTACCACTCAATGTCTATCAAGGACTATGACCGAGTAAAAGAGGCATGAAATTTTACCTACGTTTTGTATTCTAGTTCTTTTCTTGACCGAGTAAAAGAGGCATGAAATTTTACCTACGTTTTGTATTCTAGTTCTTTTGGAAAAAAATGTTACTTATCTAGCTTCTTTGTAAAATTCAACTTCTTTTGACCCTCCAAGCATAGCGCATAAGGTAGAAGAGTTATATAGCCTAAAGAGGGCAAAAATTCCAGACTTGTTTCTCATAAATGACGAGTGATGATGATGATGAAATCAAATGAGAAGGTGGCCTATTTACATGAGGCCACCTTAACCAATTTGTCCACATAAATTTGTCGGCAACAAATTAAAAGAGGGTCAATCCCTTCATTTGCCTCTACAATATGCCAAAAATGAAAAATACATAAAAGAAAACCCTAAAAAGGGTGGCGTCATGCCCTATAAGGGTGATGTAGGGTTCAAAAATGTGATTTCCAACCTCAAGGAGTGGATCGTTGTGCCTTCAAAGGCCATGTGTCATGATCCAATGTGCAAAGGAGCCATACCATGTGTCTCCTCAAGTCAAATCACCACCAGAACCACACCATCCACCAAACCCTAGCCTCCAAGGTGACGTTAAGGGCTAGAGATTGATGTCATAAGCCTCCAAAGGCCACGTCCAAGTGTAAGACGGGTGCAATATCATCCTCCAACGATGCCAAAGTGCCTCTAAAGGAAAAATCCTCCATCCTATGTGCTCAATGGTTTCGATTGCCCTGCCCAGTCTGTGGGCTTCTTGCCCATGTATGTGGCATATGACCAGCTTGCTCAAAAACCAAGACCATTTGTCCATCGTCCAAGGCTTCCAGGGTGTGAGAGCCATGATCTAAGGGTTTTGAGTCACCGGATGACTCACTTCTCTTCATCACACATGTCATAGTTGTGAAATAAGGCACAACATCCCTGACACAACCCAAGATATTCCTCAAAGTACCATGTCAGGGGCATTCAAAACAAAACAGAATCTAATACAAAGTAAATCGATGTTCATAAGACACATTAGTCTTTAAGTCATGCAAAGTAAGTTGACACCTAATATGCAAGCCATGTAAACAATTCACCTCGGTATCCCCTTCAAGTATCACCCATGCCAAAGACCTTGTGAGGTTTACCAAGTTTAAGTGTGGGAGGGCCTTCATCCATCCCTATTAGGTGTGCCACCTAGATAGAAAATAAATAACCTAGGTAGAGGGATAGGTCCTGAGAGTGACAAGGGAAAGTAAAAATCCATCCAGAGTAAGTGTGAAGATGTCATGGTTTTGTGCTTCCTTCATGGCTTATGGTGTCCATCTCTATGAGTGTTTTTGTTGAAGGTGTGCTTTCTCTTGAGTTACCCAATATTTGCGTGCTATTTTTCCTAGACCCCTTCGTTTTCCATCTTTCCAATCCCTTCTTTATTTATATTATATTTGCTAGTTCCCTTTAAAATGTTTCAAGCTTTATCATTGCAATTTGGGACCGGGGTGGGCACTGAATGAGTATAGCTCAAGTTGGATCGGCTTTTGGTTGTCCTTATTCCTTATGTTCACTTTCTTTTTAGCATCATTTTCTTATTATTTTATAGCAGCTACAATCTACCTCCGTGGCTTTTGTCCCTTTCTCATGGGAGTATGGGCCATAGCATAAATTTAGGATATATGAAAGGATTTATGAGGAAATTGTTAAGTATGGTGGGAGCAGAACATTACCCTTGGGAGGGCTCCCAAGTATTACCCCTTTTCCCTTTGCGGTGACAACATGAGACTAGGATACAGAAGCTCACCACCAAGGTGAAACAAGGCAACCAAGATAATGTGTCAAGCAAGTGATCCACTATCTAACTTCAATCAATGATCCTTGTCCACATGCCTAATAAATTAAGCACAACACCTTGCATGAAAAAAGGACTAAACATACCTCATGGTGACGTTGGCTTGCCATGCCCCATACCTTGGGTTGCTTGAACGTGATGATCCTTGGTTGATCTGTACTGGCAGGAAAACAAGGGGGGCAGCTGGGCTACCATCTTTGGACATGTTGATCATCATCATGGTGTAGATCATGTTCTTCATTGCGAACCTCGAGACATGATCTCCTCCAGTTACCTCTAGGCATGGGGGGTAACAAAGAGCACAAAAATGAGCATATTTGGAAAGGTGATCAACTACCACCGTGATGATTGACTTATTGCCCGATTTAGGTAAGCCAACAATGAGATCCATAGAAATATCCCTCCAAATAGCAGGGGGAATCATAAGTGGTTGGATTGTTCCTGGAGCTTTGATTATTTCTCCCTTGTTGCATTGATAGACAACACATTCAACCACAAAGGTGTGGATTTCCTGTTTCATACCATCCCAGAAAAAAAGAACATTTGACCCATTCATAGGTTTTTGTAAGCCCTGAATGCCTAGCTGTGGGTTAAGCATGAAGCTCAGAAAGCACTGTGGATTTAAATTGCGACTATTTCCTTAAATACATATGGCCTTTGTAGCGAAGCTAATCATTGTGCCAAGAGTACCATGGAGAAGATGGAGAATGGTGCTCCAATTGTTGGATCAAGAGAGGAATTTTGAGGTCTTCCAACCATTCCTGGAAAACAGCTTGGAGCCAATCTAGTACAATGAAGGAGAGGGAAAAGATGGACCCTTCTTCTTCATACTTTTTGGAAAGAGTGTCAGCAACCAAATTTTATTTTCCCTTCTTGTAAATGATCTCATAATCATATCTAAATAACTTGGTAACCCATTTTTGTTTCTTCGAGGATGAAATTCATTGTTCCAGAAAACACTTGAGGCTCTAGTGATCTGTTTTAATCTGCAAGCATTGTCACAATAGATAAGTATGCCAGAGATCTATGACATGAAAAATAACCAACATTTCCTTTTCATAGATTGATTGAACCAAATTTCTCTTTGAAAGTTGTTTGCTAGAAGGTCAAAGTACTACCATCTTGCATGAGGACTGCCCCAATTCCTTTCCCTGAAGCATCACATTCCAGGACAAAAGTCTGTGTGAATTTTGGAAGTGTCAGGATAGGAGTCGTGCACATAGCCTCTTTCAAGGTGTGAACGGATTAATAATTTGTTGGAGTCAAAGTGAAAGAATTCTTTTTAAGGAGAGCAATGAGAGGTGCTGCAATTTTTCCATAATTATGAACAAACTTGTGATAATAGCCCATTAAACCCATAAAACCATGGAGCACATTTATTTTCACGAAAAAAGCATTTTTTTCACATTTTGTATTTTAAATATTTGTTTCTCCAAAATTTTAAAATGACTATAATGGAAAAAAATTGCTTATTAAAAAATGAAATATGTAATAATGGTTAGAAAATGGATAAGGTATGAAAGTGCCAATTATTAAGGAGAATGATTATAATGAATTTTTTTTATGTACCACTCAATGTTTGTCAAGGACTATGATCGAGTAAAAGAGGCATGAAATTTTACCTACGTTTTATATTTTAGTTCTTTTAGAAAAAAATGTTACTTATCTACCTTCTTTGTTTCAACTTTTTGTTTATTTTCTTTCTTTTAAAAAAATAAATTTTTTATAGGTTAAGGTAAAAGTGAGGATATTTTCTCTTGAGTACGAGGCTAAATTATGATTGTGGTGTAATATCCTAAGCATTATATATGTACATGACCTTTTATTTGGTAGCTTTAATGATGACTAGATAGGGATTCTAGGTGATCAACATTGTTCAAGGTTGAAAGTGCATTTTTGGTCCTAGAGTATGACCTAAAACTACTTTTGATTAGCTAAGAGCTCATCTTACTTGAATGTAAGGAAACAAGTTAATGACCTAAGATTCAAAGTCATCTAGGAGGATTAGAAGTCTACCTCTTTAAGGTCCTGAGATTGTATCAACAAAGACTATGTTGATAACCCTAAACCATAATAGTGAGGGCACAATATTTACATTGGTATTGTGCATTAGAAAGACTTCTTGATATATTTAATTATAGTCTATTTTCTTCCCTTAAACCCTTAAATTTGGAATAATGAAGATATCCACTCTTCAAAAAATAGGAGAAAAAGTTTATAAAATTTTATTGATGTAGCGAATGCCCTCTTTCCAAGTACAACTATGTATTAGGATATCATCTACATAAATGTTACCCCCAATCTTTTTAGGTACATTTTGAAGATGTGGAAAACAATTTGTAATTCCTATTTTCTTTGATTCTAAAGGAATCAAATGTAGTCTAAATTATGTTATTCACTACTTTCAACCTTAAAGTGATCATCATGGTTTATCCTCAAAGATCTCCTTATGTGTTTTGGCCTTGTAGTTTTGGGGTTAATTATTCAAAGTCCATGATAGACTCACGGTTGTATTGTTTGGGATTAATTACTCAAAGTCCATCATAGACTCATGGTTGTATTGTATGGGGTTAATTATTCAAGGTTTATGATAGACTCATGGTTTTTGAGAAGGTTCTTTTTAATCTTGAAATGAATGTATTAAATACCTAATTCTCAAATTATGGTAATCTATAAATAATATTGTAAATAGTAGAAATGTGAACAGTCATACATAATAGGAAGAGTCATTCAGAAGATGAAGACCAATGGTCATTTGAATTTATATTAAGGTTTTATGTTAATAAAAGAATCAAGTGTGGAGTTACATTCTTTTCCCATACCCGAGCTGCTAGTGGTATCAAAGCAAGTTAACTCCATGATTCTCTCCATTGAGTGTTTCATTTCCCCAAAATGTCTCTCTACCCTCTATCTATTTACATGATCATCTCCTTCTTGATTCCCTCTTCCCATCTAGGTTAGTTTTCCAATCTTTGCATGCCTAGGTGTTAGGTTTCCATCATTATGCTTCTGATTGATGTCTTGTCAATGTTTTTCACGTGCTTTGGCTCTGTTTGTGTTCTCATTAATCTCAATTGTACATCGTGGGAAGGGACCCAATTTTGTTTTGGTCATCTCTGTGGCTTTGGTTTGAATCTGCAAGTTTTAACCTTATGCAATACAAAGCTATATTATGCTTGAAAAGTCACCCAATTCCTTTGAACCTACCATTAAATTTGATTGATTTGTTGCAAGCTTAAGAATGAGACCCAAAACATTCCATTGTAGAAAATTGTTTGATTTTGAGTCGTTGGATCTGGTGACGGTTAGAATCCTACCTTTCCACACGGATTCCAATTGCTTGAGTTCTCTTGGACACAAATCAAGAGTGTTCTCCATGGAACTATTAGTGGTTTTTCAATCCTCTCGACTTCGATTCCTTTCAGGTAAAATGCTTGCTTTCAATATCTAAGAAACCACTTGGAACTGCTTTGCATTTCACAACCAATCAAGGGTCGATCGCATGGAAGCCTTGTTGGGGTATCCCTCATGTTTGCGACTGCATATACATTTCCAAATCCATATCAATAGATGCGATTTTCGGGGCAAGTTCACAACCTCGGTACAAAACAATACATAAGTTATGGAATGTAATTAATATGCGACCAAAGCATTTTATGGGTTCCCGTTGCCCAGAAACCTGGAGGAAAGTTTTACCTTTGATTTACTTTTGAAGTGAGATTGTGGACTCTATGGTGAAAATGGAAAGGAGTAGCACTTATGTGTTCTCCCTACAATCCCGTTGCTCTTCAAAGAAAGACTTCACTTGTGAGGTAGCTTGTGTTGTAGTCTCATTGTGCATTTTTTCTTCTCAAAAATATCTTACTTTTGGGTAACTTCAAAGGTCTACTAGAAGATGTATTTTTTCATCTCCATCATTGGTGTGGTGCTAACTAGCAAATAAAATTACTTAGAACGATACAAAAATATCAAACACATTGTGATCTTTAATGATTTGAAGGATGGCATTTGTGAAGCAGAAGCTACCACTGAAGGAGAAGCTCAATCAGAAACGCAGTGAAAGAGTAGTAAACCAACCACACCTACATCAAATAAGGAGTGTGCCATATGGAAGGACAAATACAAGAAAACATATGTCATGATATCCATAACCTTGTGATCCATAAACGGTAGGCCTATGGCCTATCTGTCTCACCAACACGAATAATTCTGTGGAATAAAACAATTATAACCTTAGCTCTTTGGATTACGGGAAATTCTAGACCAATCAAGCCACAAGTCAAGTCAGAAACAAAAGGGTTGGAAATATGTAGCAAGTCGGGTCAGAGGTAATGCAATTCGACCAAGTCAGATTTTCCCAAGTCGAATTTACCAAAGTCGAATTTTCCCAAGTCATATTTACCCAAGTCGAAATTACCCAATTTGGATTTTCCCAAGTCGAATTTATCCAATTCGGATTTTCCCAAGTCGAATTTATCCAAGCTGAAATTACCCAAGTCGGGTCGCCCAAGGGATGTCTATCGGTCGAATGCTTTGATGGTTGGGTCAAACAAATGAAAGCTCAATTGGATGATTTGATGGTTGAGTCGACGAAATGAAATCTCGACACACTAAATGAAGGAAAATCAACTACAAGGGAAATTCATTCAGAATGAGTCAACCAGTGTTTGGAAATAAATGCTTAGAGGGCGGTTTTGGTAACCCACAACAACTGAAAACATCTAAGGGTGATTTTGATTCCCCACAACGAATAAAAAAAATACAAGGGATGAATTTAGATGTTCAACAATGAAGAAAAACGCCCATGGGTCTTTGAATTTGCCCAGGTAAGTATAAGTTCACCTAGGCAGTAAATAAAACACCTAGAGGTCTATAAATTCACCCGGGTAAGTACAAATTCTCCCAGGAAATGGGAAAACGCTTTGGACGGGTGCTATATGATAAAAAATATGCTTCAACGAAGTATGATTAGATTATTGTAACTCATAACAAATATACCCAAGAACATAATGCACTAACTCTCATATATCATCATTTAAATGGGATTTTTATTAATCTCGGAAGAAAATTACAAAGGGGTGAGCAATACACAGACTCTGTGTATTGCTACTCACTGACATTACAAAACTGGAGAGGCCAAAGCTTAGAGACACCTTCTCTTAGAGTGAGCAGGCACATTAACTCCTATGTCCACCCATTTTTAACTAGACTTCCTTCTTCGAGCTCTAATTTCTGCTACTATCGTCCCCCATTTCTCCTTGCATCCCCCCCATTGATGTCTACTTCGCTACAACCTTCATTATTTTTAATGGGTTTCCTTCGGAAGGCCAACCATCACAATGGTTCGTTTCCACTTCCAATTTTTTCCAAAAATACAAAATAAAATAAAAATGACAAGTTTACAAAATTTACAAAAGAGTAAGCAACTAAGTGCTTATTACAAAGTTTTGGAGAGGGTCCAATTCGGATCACACCTCCCCATTTGCATTCTTTTGGTCCCCAAAAGATTCAACTCCTTCAATATGCTTCTCCAATCATCAAGCAAACTCTGACAAAACTCCACAAAAGGGTGCCTTTGTTGTAGGATGGAAGATAAGAGCTGAGTAGGGGATGCCTTTGGCATAACCTCGCTTTCAATCCCATGGTTGGAGATGGCATTTTCTGCTAGAATAGGTTGTTTTAATACCACTGCAATAGGTTGTTGGACTACCGCTGCTCCTTTGGCTACAAGTTCCAACAACTCATCTTTCCCCTTGACCTTGACTCTCCAAGCTTTCTTCTTGGTTGTTTGGTTCCTGGGATGAAGCCTCCAACATTTGGCCTCCCAATGTCCACTCAATCTATATTAGTAGCAATATTTCCTACATGGGCTGCTTGGCCTTCTAGAGTTCCAACAATCGTTAGCCTTATGGCCCCTTTTCTTGCAACATAAACAAATTATGCCATACCTCTTTGGTTTGTGATGATGCTTTCTAGCTTGGTGTTGACGCCCAGAAGCGTAACGTAATACCCCTTCCTGCAAATGGGTTGCAATGCCTATTTATTTATATACATATACTTAATAATATACTAGATATAGGTGGGACCCCTTGTAGATCATGGTGAAAAGGAAACGCTTCTCTAATTTGCATTCATGAAGACTTTACTTAGCATATTACAATTTGAGAAAACCAAAACAATGAGGATGTCCTAGTTTCGCCTTCTGAGAGAAGTGTCCAACCAAAGGGTCCACTCCTTTGGTCTAGAGGAACAAGATGGGTAACAAGTCTCAGGCACAAGAGGATGACTCCCACTGGATTGGAGAAGAGGATTCTTCTAGAAGACTTTCATGAAAAACTTCAATTGATTTTTGATGTTCGGAGGGACATGACATAACAACAATTCCGTTAGGAGATGATGCAACATAAATTAACAGAGCTTTATGACTCTCTCTTAGGCCTGCAATAGTGCTATCAATGTCCAAAGTGTCGTCATGAATGTTCCTTTTCTCCAGCTTGGTTGGATTCTCCTCAGTGTGATGGAAGCATCGGACCGTTGAGCGTTTGAAAAATCCTCCCAACTATGAATTTTGTCTATCTTCTTATCTTAGTTTACATAGTTTTCAAGTTTCCTTTGAATCTAGGTTTGCTTTGTAGACAATATAGTAGTATTTAGAATGTCAATTTTACCCCACAGGGCAGACATTTGAAGACATTTGAGACCTAGTGTTGGAGCTGGTTTCTATTTTTGGCAGCCTTGGCACGAGTCGAATGCTATGTGTATGGAACTCAATTTTATGAAGGTAATATAAACATGTGACTTAAAAAAAAAGAGAATATGATTTAATTGAAATATTAAAATTGGCTCCTAACTTGACAACCTGTACAATTACAAATAAAAACCTTAAAATGGGCTTTTATATTGACAATTACAATTTTTTAATTAAAAAACAAAACAAACATAATTAAAACTGAAAACAAATATTTAAAAAAACGTAAATAAAAACTAAAATACAAACATTTATAATAAAAAAAATAAACATATAAGCCTTTAAATTTAAAAATTATAAAATTCAATTTTTTTCTGAGTTAATATACTATAGACTAATCATACTAAATCTAACTTTTAAATTTAAAAATATTCATAAATTTTAAATTTTTTGGTAGAGTGATTTATAAATTATATCTTAAAAATAGGTTAAATCCTTTCGAAAGACTGAAAAGTTCAATTTTGATATTAAAGTACTCCTATATTACCATAGTCATTTCAAATGACTATATCATCCAAAAATGAATTGAATAACAAGGAACTGTTATTTTCGTGGAAAAAAAATGTATATCGTCCAAAAACTCAGCGTAATTATTGGTAAAGATACATATATTGGGAGTCGAAATCTTCAACATAGAATAAATGAGAGTGTAACTTTAAATCCATTTGGAAGACGAGTCATGCTTTTTCGTTTTCTTCCTTCCATCTCTCCTCCACGTCTTTCATGCCTCATTTCTCAGTGGGTGGTGACAGTGGTTCCGAGAAGTAGACGTCGACATAGGGTTTTGTATCACTATCAGATAAGTGTTGATCTGACAGCCAATGGGATGTTAGTGGGCTAACACTACACTACTGTTACGTCTCATGCTTTTCCCATACTCAATGAAATGGAATTCATAGTCAATTACGTTTCATACTTTTTCCATATTTTTCCATACCCAATGAAATTACACATCATAGTCAATTCTCTGCATGGTTTGCCAGGGAAGGACGTTGCTCTGAAGCTTAATTGCAAGCCGCGTCAATGGTGTGAAAGAGGGTTTTACTGCCTTGTCGTACTCTGTAACGTGTGAGTCACGATTCCTGGGAATTCCAGGAAAGTCCTTGAGAAGGCCCACTGAGGACTACGGTGTACATCTCCTAACGTCATGGGCGGTCAATATTCCGTCGAAAATATCACTCAACAACTATACTGAGGCCGTGAATATGATGTTAGTGGGATGTGATCACTTAACCACTAGACCACACTACTATTGGTCGTCGTACTTGACATACTTTTCTATGCCAAATTTCTCAATGCAGTGGCGACAAGGGTTATGGGAAGGCGTCGGCATAGGGTTCCCTATCACTATCCGTGCCTCTAAAGATAAGTGTTGAGCTGACAGCTAATGTGATGTTAGTGGGCTAACACTACAATACTTGAAATATTTTTCCATATCCAATGAAATTGCACATCATAGTCAATCGCCTGCCTGGGAAGGACGTTGTTCCAAGTCGTACTATGTAACGTGTGGGTCACGAGAGTAAAGGGAATTCCAGTAAAATCCATGGCGACGGCCCACTGAAGACTAAGGTGCATAGCCCATGGGCGGTGAATGTTCCGTTGAAAATATCACTCAACGAAAACTATACGGAGGCCGTGACTCTGATGCTAGTGGTGTGATCACTTCACGGGCTGTCGTACTTGACATACTTTCCCATGCCCAATGAAACTGTGATATCACAATTCACACGCAAGGATTTGACAGGGAATCACGTTGTTCGAAGCCTTAATTAGCAGATTAATCCTAACCCGCGTCAATTGTGTGAAAGCGGGTCCTATAGGGTGTCTGATGGGGCCCGGGGGGATCATGTATGGAGGTAATTAAACCAAAGTCTTTCATGGGCGAAGGGCCCGCCGAGGAGAACGGTGCACCACCCTCAATGTCATTATTCTGTTCATAATGTTGTCTAAATAAATGCTACCCCAAATCTCAGTAGGTACCTTTGAAGGAGTGGAAAACAATGTGTGATTCCCTTTTTCTTTCATTCTAAAGGATCGAAATGTAGTCTAAATTATGTTATTCACTCCTTTTGACCCTAAAGTGATCATCACGGTTTATCCTCAAAGATCTCCTTGTGTGTTATGGCCTTGTATGGTTTGGGGTTAATTATTCAAAGTCCGTGATAGACTCATGGTTGTATTGTTTGGGGTTAATTATTCAAAGCCCATGATAGACTCATGTTTTTTTAGAAGGTTCCTTGTAATCTTGGAATCACTGTATTGAATACCTAATCCTTGAATTATGGTAATCTATAAATAATATTGTAAAGAGTAGAAATGTGAAGAGTCGTAGGTGATACGAAGAGTCAATCAGAAGATGAAGACTAATGGTCATCTGAATGTATATTTATTAAGGTTTAATGTTAATGAAAGACATCAAGTGTGGAGTTACATTCTCTGCCCATACCTGGTCTGCTAGTGGTATTAGAGCATTTTAACTCTAAGATTCTCTCCATTAGGTGTTCCATTTCCCCAAAATTTCTCTCTACCATCTGTCTCTTTACAGGATCGTCTCTCTCCTTGATTCCATGTGCCCATCTCGGTTAGTTTTCCATTCTCAACATGTTCATGTGTTAGGTTTCCACCATTCCACTTCTGATTGATGCCTTGTCAATGATGTTCACGTGCCTTGGCTTCTGATTGGTGCCTTGTCAAAGAAAAACTTAACTTGTGAGGTAGCTTATGTTGTAGTCTCATTGTGCATTTTTTCTTCTCGGAAATATCTTACTTTTGGGTAACTTCAGAGTTCTACTAGAAGATGCATTTTGTCATCTCCAACGTTGGCATGGTGCTAACTAGCAAAGAAAATTATTTAGAAGGGTACAAAAAAATTCAAACACATTGTGATCTTTAATGATTTGTAGGATAGCATTTGTGAAGAAGCTGCTACCACTGAAGGAGAAGCTCAATCAGAAACATAGTGAAAGAGTAGTAAACGAACCACACCTACATGAAATAAGGAGTGTGCCATATGGAAGGGCAAATACAAGAAAGCATATGTCATGATTTCCATAACCTTGTGATCCATAAACAATAGGCCTATGGCCTGTCCGTCTCACCGACATAGATACTTCTATGAAATAAAACAATTATAACCTTAGCTCTCTGGATTACGAGCAATTCTAGACCAATCAAGCCACAAGTCAAGTCGGAAACAAAGGATTCGGAAAGATGCGGCAAGTCGACCAAGTCGGATTTTCCCAAGTCAAATTTACCCAAGTCGTATTTTGCCAAGTCATATTTACCCAAGTCAAAATTACCCAATTCAGATTTTCCTAAGTCAAATTTACCCAAGTCAAAATTACCCAAGTCGGGTCGCCCAAGGGATGTTTGTCGGTCGAATGCTTTGATGGTTGGGTCGAACGAATGAAATCTTGGTCGAATGCTTTGATGGTCGAGTCGACCAAATGAAGTCTCGACACACTAAATGAAGGAAAATCAACTACAAGGGAAATTCAATCTGAATGAGTCGACCAGTGGTTGGAAATAAATGCTATGAGGGTGTTTTTGGTAACCCACAACAACTAAAAACATCTAAGGGAGATTTTGATCCCCCACAACAAATAAAAGAATACAAGGGATGAATTTAGATGTTCAACAATGAAGAAAAACACCCATGGGTCTCTGAATTTGCCCAAGTAAGTATAAGTTCGCCTAGACAGTAAATAAAACTCCCAGAGGTCTGTAAATTCACCCATGTAAGTACAAATTCACCCAGGCAACATGAGAACGTTGTGGATGGGTGCTATAGGCTAAAAAATATGCTTCAATGAAGTATTATTAGATTATTGTATGATCCAGATTTTATGAGAAGAACGAAATGAATATAGATTATTAATAGGTGTTTAACACAAAATAACAGAGATATAGTAAAACTGGTTTTCTATTCAATAATGAAATAAGCTAAAACTGTAAAATGCAGCGGAAACAAGCTTGCTGGAATGGTGGCGGCTTATCTCTGAGAAGAGATGTGACGGCTGCGCTCATTCACAAGAAGATGATTACAATGAGGCTCTGAAGGCATTTTTACAATAAACAAGAATGCCATAAACCCTAGACATCCAAAAACCTAACCCTAGGAGATGAAACGCCAAAAATCATGTGGGCCCCATTTGGGTAAGTTAGTACATTAACTTCCCGGGGTCGTAACTTTTGCATACGATCTCCGTTTCAGGCGTATGACAGCCCGTTGGAAAGGTATCGTCGAGGAGATTCATTTTGGGGCCTCAATCATGCCTTTGGCTATCATTGAGAAGCTCGATCCTGAAAAACCTTCATTTAGGCCCTCAAAATGGCCTCGGAAGTAAAAACTGCTAAAAATAGTAAATTGTCAAAATTGCCAAAAAACTGTTTTGAGCTAGTTGGGAAAGGTGGGTGGCCACCAATATCCACCTGGATCAATCCTCCCTCCTTAGGAAGCAATGGTCTCCATTACGTTGGGGTCCCCCATCAAATGAGGAAATTTCTGCTAAATTTGGCCCTGGGTGAGCCACTTGCCTTGGTGCAGGAGCTGCCCTGCTTTGACGACTCGATAAAGTTGGATCCTTTGCTATCGAGTGCCCTTGATCTGTGTGTCCACAATATGATCATTGGATGCCTGTTGTATGCAGTCGGGGTTGAGCTCTGTTGGTGTCAGTTGTTCTGCTACTTCTAAGGTGTCCAATAATGGTGGGAAATAAGGGCGAAGGAGATCCACATTGAACAATGGGTGCAGGCCAAAGAAAGGTTGAATGTTGAGCTGAAAAGCATTATCCCCCACAGCCTTGGTGATGGTGTACGACCCATAACGGAGTGGTCGAAGCTTCCGACGGGGTCCGGTAAGGCGTTCTTTCTGCAAGTGCAACCAAACTTTGTCGCCCACCTGAAACTTATGTGGCACCCAATGTTGATCATGGTGTTATTTGTACTTGTTATTGGACTTCTGTAGGATATCCTGAACTTGTTGGCGGATGTGCTAGATCCACTCAATGAACTGGGTGGCTTTGTCAGCTTCGGTTGGAGCAGAAGATGAGTCGATCGAGGTGACCGCAAGGGGAAGTGCAACATTAATGGGACCCAATGGTTGGAATCCCAACCCCACCTGAAAGGGGCTGTGGCCGGTTGAGCTATGCAGGGCTTGGTTGTAGCTATGTTGGACATAGGGAAGGCTCTCATCCCATGTGCGAGGGTGATGTGAATTATACATGCAAAGGATATGCACAATCATTCGATTTACGACCTCGGTTTGGCCATCTGTCTGAGGGTGGAAGGCCGTGGATTTGGTGAGATTGGTGTCCAGCAGTGACCGGAGGCTCGACCAGAATGTGCTGAGAAATCGAATGTCCCGATCTGAGACAATGGTTTGTGGGATTCCAAAATGTACCCAGAGTCGTTCAAAGAAGAGCTTGGCAGTGGCCTCTACTGTGATGTTCTTCTTACAGGCAACCAAAATCGCCATCTTAGAAAAGTGATCAACAACCACAAAAACATAGTCATTTCCCTGCTTGGTGGATGGGAGGCTCGACATGTAGTCCATTGAAATGGATTCCCATGGCCTGTCAGGAGTAGGAAGAGGGGTGTACAGGCCCTGTTTCTTAGTGCTCGGTTTGGCAATAGCGTAGGCAGTGCAAGACCTGATATACTTGTTGACCTTCTGTCGAAGTTTCGGCCAGTAGAAATGTTTATGTAGCATCGCCACTGTCTTTTCAATGCCAAAGTGTCCTGCCACCCAACTATAGTTGGATTCCCAGATCAGCTTCACTCACTCGCTTGATGGAACATAGATATGGCCCAAACGACACAACAACCCATCCTGAAGATGGAAATTATCGACAACTGTGTTTTCCCCCAACATTTGGTAGCTGGTGGCGAAGTTCGGGTCTATCTCATAAAGTTGGGGCCATCCAGAGGTCTCATGGCCGCAAGAGTCTAGCACCGTGGTGAGTGCCGCGACTGGCGGTCTGCTGAGGCAATCAACGATGTGATTGGTGCTTCCTGTTTTATACTTGATGTTGAGGTGGAATTGCTGCAAGTATGTGGACCACTTTTGATGGCGATCATTTTGCAATTTTCCTTGTGTCTACATGAATTGCAATGGATTATGATCAATGTGGATGATTGTTTCCTTCCCAAGAATGTAGTGTCTCCACTGGCGGCAGGCTTGCACAATGGAGTACATTTCTTTGTCGTAAGTAGGGTAGTTACGGAAAGCATCTGATGGTGTCTCACTATGATAGGCCATGGGGTGGCCATGCTGAGTGAGAACGGCGCCCACAACATAGTCAAAAGCATCTATCTTGATCTCAAAGGGTTGTTGCAGGTCTGGGAGTGAAAGTACTAGGGTTGAGCACAAGCACTGCTTCAAATCATCGAACGCTTGTTGTTGGGACCTCCCCCACGCAAATTTTACCTTACCACCACCCCTGGCTATTTGGTTGAGGGCCCATGCAATATGGGAGAATCCCAACACAAACTTGTGATAGAAATTGGCCAGGCCCAAGAAGCTCTGGAGCTCAGTGAGTGTGGTTTGGGCTAGCCAGTCATAGATGACTTATATCTTGGCTGGATCCACATGTATGTCATGCTGATCAACGATGTAGCCCAGGTAATGGACCCTGTCCATGCCGAAGGATCATTTTTCCAAGTTGGCGTATAGCTTGTGTTGTCACAGGGTGTGCAGAACCTGATGAATATGTTGCAAGTGTTCTGCCCAAGTCTTGTTGTAAATGAGAATGTCATCCAGATACACCACTACAAAATTATTGGTGAATGGTCGCAGGATATCGTCCATCAACCTCATGAAAGTGGTTGGCTCATTTGTCAAACCAAAGGGCATGACCAACCATTCAAAAAAGCCTTCCTTTGACTTGAAGGCGGTCTTCCATACATCTATCTATTCTATCGGGACCTGGTGGTAGCCAGACTTCGGATCAATCTTGCTAAAGTATTTGGCCTCGGTGAGTTGATCAAGGAGGTCGTCGAATCGGGGAATGGGGTACCGATTTCTGACTGTGATTTTATTCAGAGCCCGGTAATCAATGTGGAGTCGCCAGGTTCCATCTTTCTTCTGTACCAGTACGATTGGGCTCCCGCAAGGTGATGAGCTAGGACGGATGTGCCCCTTGTGGAGCAATTCTTGGATCTGTCACTTGATCTCCTCATTCTCTAATAGAGAGCGGCGATAGACTGGTCCATTGGGTAGTGGTGCACCGGGGGTCAGATCGATGGGGTGCTTGGCCTAACAGTGCAGAGGTACCCTGGTAGGTGAGGAGAAGATATCCGAGTATTCTTCCACGACCTTATCTACTTGCTTCTATTGTGTGGAGAGGTCGGCTGGAGAGACCCTAGATGTGGCTGTGATCTTTTGCTTATTCTGAGAGCGAATCATGAAGAAGACAAACTTCCCCGTCTGAGAGATGACCTTCCTGCATTGCTTAGTGGAGATCAAGGAAATAGAACTAGGTGGGACTGCCTCGGGTATCCTGTACAATTTCTTCTTCAAAGTAATAATAACACTATGAGGCCTAGACTCATATACAACATGACGTTACCATAAATAAGGTTGGCCCAAAAGAACATCACAAACTTCGAGAGGAGAAACATCACACAATACCTCATCTTTGAAGGGCTTGATGTCGTACGACAGTCGACATTGTTGGCTGACACGGAGATCGCTTCCTTGGTGGATCCATCCAATGGTGTAGGGTTGTGGGTGCGGCATTGTTGGTAGGGTCAGCCTCTTGATGACCTCTGCTGAGATGAGGTTCTTCTGGCTATCGCTATCAACGATGAAGTGCAACGTGGTGCCTTTTACCCACATTTGTGAGTGGAAGAGGCGCTCTCCTTCTTCTGGCTCGTCTGGGGAGCATCTTCTCCTAACAAAGAAACTTTGAAAACAGACACGAAGCCATTAAAAACTTCATAGAAACGGTGGGAAGCCTTGTGCTTCCACAAGGCCTGGTACCAGAACGTTATTAGGTGGAATTTGCAGTTGACATTCTTGGAGAGAGATAGTTGTGGAAACTGACAGGAATGCACTATCGCAAAAACTAAATAGGACAACATATAAAATTTCTTTTCCCTTTTGAAGCTTGACAATTGGGAACAGATTTCATGGGAAATTAACTTGCCCTAATAAAAAATGGCTTGTTCGTTGACTACGAAATACAAAATATAAAGAGCCATCCAGGAAACAGTTGTTGTGGACTCCTGTCCCGTTATTCTTGTAAACAACCATGCAATTTCACGAAATGGATTTCTAAATGAACTAACCTGCAAGCTTGTAATATCTTCACGAACTAGAAGCGGGTTTTCCAATAAATGGGGCAAGAGGTCCAACCAGTTATTATGCTTTGCTAGGAATTGTTTCGAATCTTCTCCTTTGAACATCAATGTTGGCTCCGACAATGTTAGCATATAGCGGAAGACCTTAGGTGACAAAGAAACAAAAGAGTGGTCCCGTAGTGGAATAATTCTTTTGTCTGAAATAAATTTATCAGCACACCAAGAGACCAGGTCCTTATAGTCAAAAAACTCAGGGACACAACATGCACGAGCAATCCCAGAGGTCCAAATTACTTGGTTCTCTGCAGCAGAGGTTGAGTAATAAGAATATGCCCCGGACCACTGGAAATTCTAGTCCTCGCGCTCGAAGATGTTCACTATATCTCCACATAACTGTTGTCGTGATGATGCCATAGGTTTATGAGAATGTTTGTTTTCTCTGGCTGATGGTTGAAATGAACAGTTAGAGCCGATAATGTAACTGATCCAGGAGGCTCCCCAGGCTCAGAAAATGCTCAAAAATAAAAGTTCTCGAAATTGAGTGAAACCAATTTCATTACGACCGGCTCGTCACGTTGATTATGGCCATATATTTACTTTCTCAAATGGGCTTTGTATGTGAGAGTTATCACACTCTGATCAGATTCTCAAACAACTAAAAAGTCAAAGGTCAACTGGCAAAAGGTCAATGTTGATGTAAGCATGACATCACCAAAGCTATTTAATGATGTTGACGTGGCAGAAGTAGGTATTGAAGTGGTGACATGTGACTAGGCAGATGTGTAGACTTGGACCAATGTAGTGTGAACACGTGGCGAGTAATTGGGCAAATATGGTGGTACCACATGACCCAGGCATGGGCAGCCACGTGGCACCCAGTCAACAATCGAATTGGCAAGTTTCAAAATGATTTGGGGTTCATGGATTTTGAACCCACGACCAACCACCAAGCAAGCGCCTTGAAGAATGGTCCAACACCAACGCGCCCCACGTATTACTTAATATATTAAACCCACCACAATGTATTTAAATGTTGCATCTGTATTAATGTTGGTGCGGAGGGGGTTGTGGCTAAGCCCCAGCCCATGGTCTATCTACATACATGTGATCAGGGGCACAGCATATGGCATAACCGCCACACATCTAACCACCAGCGCGCCTTAAGCCATGGTTCCAGGTGCATTTTCACAAGACCGGGAGCTATCCCTATACTTGCGCGCGGAGGTTTAAACTGTTGATCAACGGTCCCATGGAATGCGCCATATAACCTGGGGCTAGTGAATGGTAAGGTCCAACGCTTGGCCAAAAATAGTGCATGTGACCAAGTTTTGAGTAGTGCGTGCCATATATTGGGGGCTTACGCCCAAATTTATGTAAAAGTGGTTTTTTAACCATGTTTGTGTATTTTAAAATGATTTTTTTTCTGATTTAATGACTAGAGTTGGTTTTTTTAGGATATCTTGGCCATTTGGAGAGGGATTTGATCCCAAAAAGACGCCAGATCTTCAAGGGAAGTTGGGCTTCCTCATTTGAGCCTGAAAAATATATAAGCCATGCTTTTTGAAGCTTTGAGGACAACTTTTGATGTAGGGATTTGAAGGAACAACTTGTAATTTTTGGCCTTTTCTCATGATTTGAGAGGCATTTTTGCCATGTTTTTAAGAGGAGTTTGATTATGCATGTATGAATCTGAGCAAGGAGGTATTGCACAACAGATATGAAGCATGTTATGTAACATCAAAGAGACATTGTAAGAGAGCTTGAGCATTTTAAAGAGAAATAAAGAGGTCCTTCACTTGGAAGTGGGCCGGGAGATGTAGGCAACAATTGGTGAACTCCGTTAACAAGTTCTTGTCTCTATTTCTCTTTTTGTTTTGTTGTTCTCTTCTCTTAATTTACAGCATGGTTATTAATGGTTGATATTTTTAATCATTAATAAGCATCAAGTAAAAGTCACATTTGATATTCCGCAACAAGATAATAAGTTTATGTATTTCACATTTATATCGATCCTATGCATAAAGTACATTAAACTAACTTGTAATTTATCAATAATACCTTCATTTTTGGATCAGTAACTCTCCACTAAATCTTGTTTAAATGCTTATGAATGGGAAAGCTCTTCAAGCCTTTCGCTGATTAATGACAATCTGTATGGGTGGTCCATGATGAACTGTTAGCAACAAAGCTTACTTATTGCATATTTAGAAATGTGAAGGTGGCGGGTACGGAAAAGAGAAATTAAGGATTGGAGGTTTCGTGAACGTGCCAAGGCTACGACGTGCGAACAACATTTCATGATTTTGAAATCAACACTCGGAAGGGATAATATAACCCCCCACAAATCTTGGTTTAATGCGCATTAATAGGATATCTCCTCGAGCCTTTCACCCATCAATGACAATCTATATGGATCCTGCATGATGAGTTGTTACAATTAAATGTCAGTAATTGCATATTTAGAAACAAGATATGTATATATATATATATATATATATATATAACTATTTTTTTTTCTTTTATTATAGACAAGCGCGAAGGTGACGGAGACAGGGAAGAGCAAGGAAAAAATGGAAAGGTCTGGAAAGTGGTCGAACAGGATTGAAAAAAGGGTTACGGGGATACTCATGAGAGGCAAGTGTTCCACGGTCAAATTTATGTATCAGAATTTTTTACTGCAAAACGTGTAAAATGGAAGAGATCATGATGGGGCAGTTTAGCGGCCGGTTTGTATATTTGTGGAATTTTGTAAAAGTGGCTAAGTATGGAATAGGGAAGCGGTCGGGCGAACTCCTTCTTAGAATCGAGGATTGAAATTTTTGTGAAGGGACCAACCCGACGACGTGGAAATGACATTCCATGATGTTTGAAATTAGTGCTTGCTAAGTGCATGACTACAAATAAGATCTTATATATAATTGCTAATTGCTAATTGCAAAGGGGTGCAGGCATAGGAAACAACGACTAGGAACTGAATATTTCTTCAACATGCCAAACCGACGATCCGTCAAAGAAATTCGAAGAAATGGAAAAGAATGGAAAGAGGACAGACGGGCTTGAAAATGGGGTGACAATAGTTCCACAGAAGACGTAAGGACCCGATGGTTAAATTGTATTTCTCGGAAGTTTTTAGTGCAAAATGTATACCACGGAAGAGGGCATGATAGGTGGAGCATAATACGGAAGAGAGTGTGATCTGAGTCTAGTTGTAAATTTGTATATCGCGGAAGTCATGGTACTATTCAAAAGGCATGGAACAACAGAAGTCCAATCTAGAGCCCGCCTACCGAGAATTCGTGGTCGGAGAAGTGTCTTCGTCTGTCAATTTGTCTATCGTGGAACTCCAAGGCATTTTATTAGCCAGCTAGCCCGTAAGTCCGGCTATCAATTTGTATATTGCATCACTGTGGGTGTTGTTTGTAGGGCACAGAACTATAGAGGAAATTCTTTTCCCTTTAATATATCATCTGTGGCACAAATGTGGTATGGCTCGTTTTAGCACTTTTGCATTTGTAAACAAATGCAATCTTGAGCCCACTAGCCCTGGAGCCCGTGTGTCAATTTGTATATCGCGGAGGTCCGAATGTTGTTTGGAGGTCATGGAAAAGTACAAGTGCAATGTTGATCCAGTCAGTGCACAAGTCCGCCTGTCAATTTGTATATGGCGGAACTTTGGGTGCTACTTGTATGACACGAAACAATAGAGGGCCAATTTAAAGAAAGGGGAAATGCTCGTTGGAAACGCGTGAATCCGCCAAGCCACGCAACAACACTTTTTTGGAAATTAAGTAACCAGGAAGAGAAACTACAGGGAATAAAAGAGTGGGAAAACAGAAAGGCGGGGGGCAGTTTTCGTAAGCGCGAATTGGTTTCAAAGAAGCCCCATTGTTGCAAAACCATCATTTTCTACTGATTGTCAGCAAATGCATTGTTGAAGATTAGATTTTATTGCAACATGTGCGTGTAAGTATGTTTTTGATACATTCTTCCATGACTATAACATATTAACTTAACTATTAAACTTCATTTTCTACTAATTGCCAGCAAATGCTTTGTTGAAGATTAGATTTTATTGGAGCATGTGGGTGTAACTATGTTCTTGATACAATCTTCTATGACTATAACATATTAACTTAAGTATTAAACTTCTTGCATTATGGGTTGTTAGCATTAAAACTTAATAATTGCATGCATAGAAACAATAATGACGATTTTGCTGCAAGATTGTACATTGCTATTGCTATGTTCTATCTGCATTGTGAATAGAAATGAACGTTGGTTTGAAACTATGTGTAATCCATTTTTTGTTTGCATAAAAGGATGGTGGATTGACAGAGTACATTGTCATATAATTTGTACATGTTCCATCTTAGAAAAAATAACCTAAGTAAACACAATATCCAAGAACTACGACAGCACCGAACCTGTCATTGAGAACATGCATTAAATCCATAAAAGAAACAACAACAAAGACTCCAAGGCAAATTTTTTTAATAGCAAATCCATTTAAAAAAATAAGAAAAACTTGAGTATTGTACATCTATCCTTAGAAATTGGACCCAACTCTTCGGACCAAAACATTGAACGTATCTACCACAAACACAGGGACGAGATCTGCAGTATGAAACATCCTTACAGTTTTGTCCTCGATGAATCATCTTGTGGTGAAATTGATAGTTTTCATAAGCTTCCCGTGAGGAAGAAGACGAAAAATGTTGCAGAGAAAATGGAATATCCCTTAACTGAAACCGCCTTTTCATAGTCAAAAAAATTTCCGGGACACAGGTTGCACGTGCAATTTCAGAGGCCCAAATTAGTCCATTCTGGGTGGAAGGAGATGACTAGTAGAAAAATGCCTTCCAACAATGAGAGTTCTAGACCTCATTCCCGAAGATGTTAATTGTATATCCAGAGAAGAGGACAGTAGTCCCGCAAGAGAATAATTTTTTGGTTTGAAATATATCTCTAGGAGCATCAACATATCATTTCTTTACAGTGAAACTCTTCCACCCAGAACAAACTAATTTGGAACTCTGGAATTCCTACTTTCGCGCTGCAAATTGGCTATTGCGTTCAGCGTCGGTTTCTTTTCTGAAACTCCTTTTGGTGTTGTCAGGACCTCCATCACTGAGCCGGGAAGTTCCGCCCGTTATGGTAGATTTCAATTTGGGTGCATGAGTGGGAAGAGTCTCTACATTTCCATCATCAATCATCGTATCATCGACCATCAGATCATCTTCTTCCAGCTCGGAATCCATGACATCAACCTCTGTGGCAGACATGAATGCAACTAAGCAGGTTCTCTGAGTAGGCAGGGTTTCCTTGGAATTCTTTGGCTTGAAATATATCTCTCGGTGTACCAAGGGACCATCTCCTTTTTTTCTCCTGAGCGGAGGGACAAAAAAAGTAAGAATATGCCTTGGAATAGTGGAACCTCTGGGCATTATTCCTGAATATGTTTACTGTATCTGGGAAGAATTGTTGCCACAAGCTAACAACAATTTTCGTTTGATCGAGACGATGTTTGAAATGAAAATCGGGGAGGGATAATATAAGCCTTCACAAATTATGGTTTAATGTGTATCAATGGAATATCTCCTCGATCCTTTCGTTGATCAATGACAATCTCCAGGGTTCATGCGGAATGAGTTGTCACCATTACAGCTCACTAAGTGCATAATTAGAAAAAAGTGTGAAGTTTGCGATGACGACGAAGAGAGATTAAGAATTAGAAATTTCTTAAAGGCGCCAACCCGCTGACGCACAAAAACAGATTGCATCATGTTTGAAATAAATACTTGGAAAGAATAACATACTTCTGCACAAATCTTAGTTTAATTTGTAGTAATGACAAATCTTCTCTGGATTTCCGGACATTAATGACAATCTTAATGGTCCCTGCAGGGTGAACTACTAGCATTAAATCTTAACTACTGCATATCTGGAAACAAGTACGAAGGCAACAGTGATGGTGAATTGTGACAAAGCATTGTACATTTCATGCACCCGCCAACCCGCGAAACCGATTCCAAGAAATACCTAAGTACGGAAAGTGGTCGGGCAAGTTACAAAAGAAAAAGGGCAGAAGATATACCCAAGAGAGGTGAAGGGTCGATGGTCATATTGCATCTCAGTGACAGATATCGGGGGCTCAATTTGTATGTCGTGAAATTCCAGCTGTTGTTTGTGTGTAGGGGAACAACGGAAGTTCAATGGCGAGAGGGCAATTTGTATATCGTTGAATTTCAGGTTCTGTATATAAAAGCATGAGACATTGGGAAAAGGGACCAAGTAAACAAAAAGTGAAAGCATATGAGATGAAGGGGGGTTTGTTTGCTAATTTGTAAATTGCGGAAGTCTGGGTGCTAGTTGCACGCGGCAAAACATTGGAAACACAATGTTAAACCTGCATATGCAGGAACCTGCAATTGAATATGTACTATAAAATATGAACATGAGATGTTATAGAGAATGTACAGATCTCACTTTCCATACTTGGCCACTTTTTGGATCGTGGGTTCTCGGACTGGCGGGCTCTAAATTGGGCATCCATTGTTCTGTGGTCTACAAATAGCACCCAGAATTTTGCGATATACAAATTGGCCAGCAGACCTATGGGCTAGCTCGATCAACATTGCACTCCTTTTGTTTAGTTTCATACAAACGGTACTCGGAGTTCTGTGATATACAAGTTGACAGACGGACTCCAGGGTTGGCGGCCTCAAGAGTGCCATTGTTTATGGATTTTAATCCCTATCAAGTATTTAACATTATCTAAAAACATTATTTTGAATACTAAATTATTAATATTAAATATTTATATTGTACAATTTAATTAGACAAGGATGTTTGTACAATATAAAACGGGGAAGTCGTCGGTCGCTGGGGCTAGTGATATAAAAGTAAGTGAAATCTAAATACGTGAATCCACCAACTTCCTTACCAAGAAATTTTCTGAAAAAAATGAGGAATACATCAAATCTACTTTTAGAAAGTACGGACATGAGATTTTATAGAGCATGTACTGTTCCTACATTCCATACTTAAGACAATCTTTGGATCGCGGGTTCTCGGGCTGGCAGGCTCAAAACTAGGCCTCTATTGTTCTATGACCAACAAATAGCACTCAAGAGTTCTGCGATATACTAATTGACAGGCGGACTTGCCGCCTGGCTCACTCAACATTGCATTTCTATTGTTCTCTATCGTTCAAACACAAATTCACAGATGGACTCCAAGGCTGGCGAGCTCAACCTTGCGATTGTTTATGGATGTTGATCCCTATCAACTATCTAACAGTACCTAAAAATATTATTTTCAATACTAAAGTATTAATATTAAATATTCATATTGTACAATTTGATTACAGAAAATTATAAAAGGATGTGAAATATCGTATTTCAAAGAAAAACCTGTGTATTCGGAAACTTGCGTTCCAAAACTTTTGTAAAATATGAAATGGGTAAGAGGTCGGTCAAGCTATTGATATAAAAATGGGTGGAAATTTGAACATACTTAGCCACTTTTTGGATCGCGAGTTCTCAGGCTGGTGGGTTCAAAATTGGGCCTCTATTGTTTCGTGCCCTACAAATAGAACCCAGAGTTCCGCGATATACAAATTGACAAGCAAACTTGTGAACTATTTGAATTTTAATGGCATGTTGTCAATGTATTAGCACAATTGGACTTGGGCCAGTTTGTATTCATTTTTTACAATATCAAATGGAGAAGCGGTCGATCGGCTTGGTGATATAAAAGTAATTGAAATCTGAAGTCGTAAAATTTCCACAACTAGAAGTTTTCCGAAAAACGAGTAATACATACTAAGTATGTACTTTTATAAGGTATGGACATGAGATTTTTATAGAGCTTACACGGATCCCGCATTCCATACTTGGCCACTTTTTCGATCGCGAGTTCTCAGTCTGGAAAGCTCAAAATTGGGCCTCTATTGGTATGTATCCTACAAATAGCACCCAGATTCTCGTGATATACAAATTGACAAGCGAACTTGTGGACTAGCTCGCTCAACATTGCAGTTCTATTGTTTCATGTCTTCTAAACAACATTCGGAGGAAACGAGCAATACATACTAAATATGTACTTCTAAAAACTATGGACATGAAATTTTATAGAGCATGTACGGATCCCTCATTCCATACTTAGGCACTATTTCTATCATGGGTTCTCAGCCTGGTGGGTTCAAAATTGGGCCTCTGTTGTTCCGTGTCCTACAAATAGCACCCACATTTCCGCAATATACAAATTGACAAGCGGACTTGCGAGCTATTTGAATTTTAAGGCCCTCGTGTTGATTTCATAGCACATTTGGACCTGGGTCAGTTTGTATTTGTTTATTACAATATCAAATGGGGAAGTGGTTGATGGGGCTGGTGATATAAAAGTAAGTGAAATATGAAGTCGTGAATCTGCCAACTTCCACACCTAAAAGTTTTCTGAAAAATGAGTAATACATACTAAGTATGTACTCTTATAAAGTATGGACATGAAATTTGTATAGATCATGTATGGATCCCGCATTCCATACTTGGCCACTTTTTGGATCGCGGGTTCTGAGGCTAGGGGGATGAAAATTGGGCCTCTATTGTTCCACGCCCCACAAATAGCACCCACAATTCTGCGATATACAAATTGAAAAGCGGACCTGTGGGATTCCTGGCTCAACATTTCACTTCTATTGTTCTGTGCCCTCCAAATAGCACTCAGAGTTCTGCGATATACAAATTTACAGATGGACTCCAGGGCCAACTTCCACACCTAGAAATTTTCCGACAAATGAGAAATACATAGTAAACATGTACTTTATATGAACATGATATTTTATAGAGCATGGACGGATCCTTCATTCCATACTTAGGCACTTTTTGGATCGTGGTTTCTCGGCCTGGTGGGCTCAAAATTGAGCCTCTATTGTTCTATGTCCTACAAATAGCACCCAGACTTCCGCGATATACAAATTGACAAGCAGACTTGCGAGCTATTTCAATTTTAAGTCCCTCATGTTGATGTCATAGCACATTTGGACTTGGGCCAATTTATATTCGTTTATTACAATATCAAACGAGGAAGCGATCGGTCGGGATGGTGATATAAAAGTGAGTGAAATCTAAAGTCGTGAATCTGCCAACTTCCGCACCTAAAAGTTTTCCAAAAAACGAGTAATACATACTAAGTATGTACTCTTATAAAGTATGGACATGAAATTTGTATAGATCATGTACGGATCCCGCATTCCATACTTGGACACTTTTTGGATCGTGAGTTCTAGGGTTGGGGGGCTAAAAATTGGGCCTCTATTGTTCTGTGCCCCACAAATAGCACCCACAATTCCATGATATACAAATTGACAAGAGGACATGCGGGTTGTTTGGCTCAACATTGCACTTCTATTGTTCTATGTTCTCCAAACAACACTCATACTTCCGCGATATACAAATTTACAGATGGACTCCAGGGCCAACTTCCGCACCTATAAATTTTCCAACAAATGAGCAATACATAGTAAACATGTACTTTATATGGACATGAGATTTTATAGAGCATGGACGGATCCTTCATTCCATACTTAGGCACTTTTTGGATCGTGGTTTCTCGGCCCGGTGGGCTCAAAATTGAGCCTCTATTGTTTTGTGTCCTACAAATAGCACCTAGACTTATGCAATATACAAATTGACAGGCGAACTTGCGGGCTCTCTGGCTCAACATTGCACTTCTATTGTCCCGCGTCCTCCAAATAGCACTAGGATTTCCGCGATATACAAATTCACAGAAGGACTCAAGGACTGGTGGGCTCAACATTGCGATTCTTTACGAATGGTCATCCTATCTAACATTATCTAAAAACATTATTTTCAAATACTAAATTATTAATATTAAGTATTGATATTGCACAATTGAATTACATAAAATTATCAAAGGATGTTAAATCGCTTATTTAAAAAAAAATGAAGGAAACAAATAAAAGTTTTTTAAAATTCTATCACCGCAAGCATAACAAGGACCAATTTGAATTTTAAGGGCCTCTTGTTGATATCATAGCACAATTTCACTTCGCACAGTATATATTCGTTGATTTCAAATTATTCCAGGAGATTAATTTTACCAAGTTCATGGATCAAGCAAAAATGCTAAAGCAACGGCCAATTTGAATTTTAAGGGCCTTTTGTTGATATGATATCACAATTGCACTTCGCATAATATATATTCGTTGATTTCAAATTATTCTAGGAGATTAATTTTACCAAGTTCATTGATCAAGAAAAACTACCAAAACAAGCCACATACTACATTTGCGTCACAACGCCATAGAAATGATCAGGCGGATTTGCGGGCTAGCTGGCTAAAAAATTCAATTCTATTACTCTGTGTCCTCCAAACAACAGTCGGAGTTCCATGATATACAAATTGAAAAATGAAGCACACAACCAAGAACCAACTAAACTTCAAATAGGCCGCAAGCAAGTTCCCAGAAGGTTCCATAGAGAAGGACGCATCCACCTTTGCACCAAATAATTTCATATATAAAGAAAAGACGTCGACGCATTCATTTTTCTCTTGCATTTGGTATATGTTCCCAGTATAAAATAATCGGGGCCATGGGATATATGGGGTTTGCTACCATGCTTCCCATCTTTTGGACTGAACAATGTTCGACGAACATTTGTCTGGATGTTGAAGAAATATTACAGAGACACATGAGGTATTTTCGTTTCCTGACAAAGTTTCATGTATATATATTTTTTTCCTTCTTCAGTCGATATGAAAAATTTCATTGTCCTCATTTAAGGTGAATTTGTTGTGTATCTGAAGGTCCCGCAGCATGTAGACACTGCTTTCCTTTTTCTATAGATACGTTTCATATGACAACTCTGCCAACTTAGGAAGCACATTTTCTAATAGAGGCTGCCTAATCGTACAATGCACAGTTGTGTTTTCCATGATTTGGACGATAGCATTGACACAATGTCCATATATATATGGACATTTTTCACCGCATCATAGACAATCAATCGTATCATCACTTATCAAAGTAGAGGCAGAAGCAGGATAGTTGCATTTTGCACATACAAGTTCAAAGGGGGTCGTGTACACATTGGTTGCAACTAACACAACTTCAACCTGACAACGGGAGCATAGGAATTAATACATTGAACAATACAATACACAACTGCACCCCCTCCTCCCCTTAAAAAAATAAAAAATAAATAAAACAAGCCGCAAAAATTTGTTCAAGGCTATTTCTACAAGCAAAGTGAGGATGATTTTGTGGATGTATACACACAACAATTGTAGAGCTATCTATTTTCTTCAGATCCTCTACTATATATTCTCGCAACTATGTTACAAAGGTTGCCTGGGTTGTCCGAAAGATCCTTTCTCTAACATTCATTTTCTTTGTTATATTTTTGAAGAGCATAAGTGGAATCTGCCCTTTATGCAATTGTTTCTCCATTGACAATTTTTTTTTTTGAATATGTATCGAACAATTGCAGCTACAACATGGAACACTGCAATATTTGAGTAACTTACCTGAGATACATGCACATGCGAAAATAAAAGACAAAACTAAATATGAAAACCAGTATCATTACCTTGTCGCTGTCCGACTCTCCATCCTTTATATGGAGAATGTTTTGCGAGCCAAGTTTTCTCGCCAGTGTGACAGCTGCGCCAATCATTCTATTTGGGTAAATGTTAGTGCTCTGTGCAAGATGGCCGATAGTTGAGTCTGAGACGAAATGATATTCTGAACAAGCAACGAAATTTTTTTCCACAATACTTGTTTCGTTGAGCGAAACAATTCAATCACAATCACCATGGTCATATATTGTTTTGGGCAATATATTAAAATTTGTAATGGATATCCCATTACCCAACAATATGTTTTCCGCATGTTTCTGGACAAGTTGTGGAGGAATAGTCAATGTTAAGGTCATCATGGCCTCCTTTTCTGTCATGTCAGCATGCATAATGGATCTACTTTTGTTTGCCTTGTCCAAGTAGGTGCTATAGACGACCATTATGTCCCCAATGAGCACTTGTCCAGTTTGGTGGTTGTTCAAACCCTCTATTGATAGTAGTTTAGATGTTACAACTCTAGACCTTGTGACATTTTTGAATAGGAAAACTAAAGTGAATGGCACTGTACATAGATTTTTTTTTTTTGGTATTCTTCTTTCACTGGCATAAATCTACAAGTACACACATAGCTTCGATGAACTATGGAGTCAGAGTGTTGCAACCACACCTCTTAGTCTGCGGAACATGCAGCACATTTGGCATCTCGCTTGTACTTGTTGACACTTCTTGTGAATTGCAAACCATGTAGTGTAGATGACATCAGTATATTCACCATTCCATAGATGAATATATAGCCGAGGATATTTGTTTGGTAAACATAGTAAGAGCAGAGTGTATGCATCTTTACCTTTGGCCTTGTTAGTCTGTCGATGTCTAGGATGACTAACTGCTCATGCCCATGTCACTAGTCCAACTTTTTTGATGCAAGCAAGTGCAGATGAACATCAGGACTAAACAAGAATATGCATTGTATACTATCCATCAGAAGGACTAAATAACTGTAAAATTGTATGCATCTGATTTTTTTAATTGGAAAAATGTTTAACAGTAAACAGGGGATGAGGGTGGGGCACCACGGACAATCTGTAAATCGCAGACCCCCAGAAGACAGGGAATCCATCTTGAACCTGTCAGCTCGGCACCCACAATCGACAAAGTGAGTAAAAAAATAGATGAATTAGAAAACAAAAGAGATAGTAGAAAATGGAAAAAAAATAGAAATAGGGAGGGTAGAAAGACCCATTGCTGGGAAGCCATCGTTTTCAAGTCTAATATTATATGCCCCCACTCGGTTTGTATATTTAATTTACCGGGATGGTTGGTATAACTTTTACAATATTGTACCACAGAACCCTCTATTGTTGCACAGAACAATTCATCTTCCTGTCCAAGAAACTTGTTTTTTCCAAGGCAACAACGCCGATTATGCAATGGACATGAAGGAAAGTTAGTATGAAGATAGACATCTAAAAGAAAGAGAAACAGTTCTATTTACCCGCCAAAGAGTCCATCGCCCTCTCTAGCCATTATGTTTGTTTAAATCCAACAATACATCGAAAACACACTGGACATGAAGTAGGTTAGTATGAAGGAAGGCATGTATTGAAGATAACTTATAATGAAGACAGACATGTAAAAGAAAGACAAACAAGGTTATTTACCCGCGAAAGAGCCCATCTTCATCTCCAACCACTCTATTTGTTTAAATGTAGCAATGCATCGAAAACACAACGGACATGAAGCAGGTTAGTATGCAGGAATGCATGTAATGAACATAAGTTACCATGTAGGAAGGCACGCAACATGTACATATAACAAACTAAGTGAACACATATACAAACAATAAATGAAATACAAAACAACGCAATATGAAATAATAGTACGAGAATCCACCTTTCTATATCCTCTTCAACCGATGCAGTCAAGACTCTATTGTTTTCTCCAGCTATTTTGTTTGTTTCAATGTGGGAATGCACAAAATACAATGAACATGAATGGAAGTTGGTATGTACCGGAGAACAAGCAATATGTACATATACCAAAAGAGACTCAACAAACAATCTAGAAGATAGGCAGAAACATGAACCTTTGTGCTTCTCCATCCATAGTTGTAAACATGTAATTTTTTTTGCCCTGCCCAAAATACATTACAAGCCACAAAATATTACGAAATTGCATGGCCGTAGATAAATCATTTCTGGTTTTCCGTGGAAAATAATCCAGATATGCTTCCACTGATGGAAATATATGTTTTTTATCCTCTACACAGACTGATGTGCCCACGATACAAGTTTTTGGTTTTTCGTGGAAAACTACCCAAGCATGCTTCTAGACATCGAAATATAATCTTGCAGAATCTTTGTTGTACATATCATAGCTCAAGTACAACACAAATTGTATCGTGTGCACACTAGTCTGTGTAGAGGAGAAAGAACATGCAATGTCATATGGGAACATCTGACCATACATGGTTTATAAATGTACCCTGCATATGCTTTATTCTAACAAAAAACAATGCATATTGCAGTTTCACATGTAATCCTCCAACAATTTTGCATGCAACTATTTTCTTTCATGCCACCACTGAAGCACTAGCAAAATCTCACAGCAGAATAGATACCGACCTCAGTAGACAGGGAAAATAACACAATTGCATGTCGACTCCTGGGTGCAGAGGATGAACACCATAAAGCGCCCCAAAAAACAATAATAATCCAACAAAAAAAAAAACTTCAACCACCAGCACTGGACCCCAACCCTGCAAGGCCGAATCAAACAAAAGAAAAAAACAAGAAGCACCAAACCAACGAGAAGGCATGAACACAACGAACTGCACCCCCTAGGGCCTCAAAGTGTAAACCAGAGCCAAACAAACAGAACCAACAACCCACGAACCAACGAACCAGCAAGAACCACCGAGCCAATAAACAACATATGTATCTTAGGATTTAGTTTAGATTAGCTTAGGATTTAGTTTAGATTAATTTTAGGAAAAGGGTAACTGGACCCATTTAATTGGTCGGAATCACCACACCAAAATGATAAGGGTCTAATTGGGGCTCTGACCGGGTGATTTCCTTAATGTTGATCATGGTCAATTTTGGCCATCAACAAAATGACAAGATGAAAGTAAAGAGGGAGCAAAGGTAGAAAGGTTTTAAGACACCCTTTTTCAAGAATAACTCTCAAGCAAATAAAAAAGGCTAGTCATACCAAAATGAAAACCAAACAACATATTCTTTTGGGAAAAGTCCAAGGCAATAGCTCGTGCAATGTTGGGGATGTGATGGGAATCACTTGTATAAGGATTGTCCTCACATAGGATAAATAATGAGGATTTTCCACAACATTTAAGAGGCTAAAATAGAAGAAGATGTGGGAGGAAGCATGCCAAGGATTTATGAAGCCTTGGACAACAAGCAAGCACAATATCAATCCCCCATGATTGAAGTGGAAGGTAATATTAATATTCATCCCATAGCAATTTTAATTGATTCTAGAGCTAGCCATAGTTACATAAACTCTAACATTATTGAACGATTTCATTTGCAAAAGAGTAAGCATAAGAAATCTTGGTTAGTTCAGTTAGCCACAGGGACTAAGAGAAAGATCGATGAGTTGGTTAAAGATTTCCTAATATACATGAATGGACTCAACACAAAGGTAGATGTGAACATTATACCTTTGGGTTCATACGACTGTCTAATTGACATGGACTGGTTGGAAAAACACCATGTTGTCCTAGACTGTTACAACAAGACAATAATTTGTGTTGATGAGAAGGGACAACAAGGAAATATTCAAGGCATTCTAAGAGTGTGGTTGTTATAGAAATTTAAGCTATCCATATGAAAACGAGTTTCAGTAAGGGATGTCGTATTTTTGCAACCCATATATAAGAGGAAGGAAAATATAAAGTGGAAATTCTTGAAGACCATCCAATCTTAAAATATTTTGAATATGTTTTTAAGGAAATCTTTGGGTTGCCACTGAAGAGGGATGTCGATTTCTCTATTGATTTGGTGCCAGGAGTTGCCCCATTGTCCAAGATTGCTTACAGAATGGGCACACCATAATTGAAATAGTTGCAGATGTAGCTAGAAGAACTTTTGAAGAAGGGTTATATACACCCAAGTGTGTCACCTTGGGAAGCCCAAATTCTTTTTGTGAAGAATAAAGATGGAACCTTGAGGATGTGTATTGATTTTACACAACTAAATAAGGTCACTATAAAGAACAAATATATCTCGCCTAGGATAGAATGTTTATTTGATCAGTTGAAAGGTGCAAGAATCTTTTCCAAGATTGACTTGAGATTAGACTATCATCAAGTGAGAATAAAAGAAAAATATATCAGCAAGACATTGTTTACAACAAGGTATGGGAATTATGAATTCATAGTAGTGTCATTTAGACTATCAAATGCCCTGGTTGTTTTTATGTGTCTAATGAATGGAGTGTTCAGAGAGTACTTGGACAAGTTTGTAATTGTTTCTTAGATGATATTCTCATATACTATAAGTCTGAAGAGGAGCATGAGGAGCATCTCAGAATGGTGCTAAAAGTTTTAAGGGAGCATAAGTTGTATGCCAAGTTAAGTAAGTGCATCTTTTATCAAAATAAGATCCATTACTTGGGGCATATAATTTCAATAGATGGGATAACAATCAATCCCGAGAAGATAGAGACCATTAAAGGATGGCCATTGCCAAGAAATGTGATGGAGATTAGTTCATTTATGGGTCTTGCGGGTTATTACCGAATATTCATAAAAGTGTTTGCAAAGATTGCAAGCCCAATCACTTCTTTGCAAAAGAAGGGACTGAAGTTTGAATGGACTCCAAAATGTGAAGAAAGTTTCCATAAGTTGAATTGTTTTTTGAAAAGTGCACCCATATTAAATATTGCAGATCCAAATAAAGACTTTATGGTATGCGGAGATGCATGCAAGGAAGGGCTTGGTGGATTTCTTAGTCAAAAAGATCATGTGGTATGTTATGAGTCTTGAAAATTAAAAGAACATGAGAGAAATTATGCTACTCATTGTCTAGAGTTAGCAATAGTTGTACATGTATTAAAAATGTGGATACATTCTCTCATGGGGAGGAGATTTGAGCTAAGAATAGACCACCGTGGTCTGAAACATTTATTTGGACAACCAACCTTAAATGTTATGCAAACTAGGTGGTTATAATTTCTTAGTGAGTAAGACTTTGAAATTAAACGTATTAAAGAAAAAGAAAATCAAGTGGTTGATGCACTCATTAGAAGAGTTCATGAAGTGCATATTTGATCCTGATTTTATGAGCAGAATGAAATGAATACAGATTATTAACAGGTGCTTAACACAAAATAATAGAGATACAGTAAAATTGGTTTTCTATTCAATAACGAAATAAGTTGAAACTATAAAATGCAGCGGAAACAAGCTTGCTGGAATGGTGGTGTCTTATCTCTAAGAAGAGATGTGACGACAGAGTGCATTCGCAAGAAGAAGGTTACAATGAGACTCTGAAGGCATTTTTACAATAAGCAAGAATGAAAAAAACCATAGACATCCAAAAACCTAACCCTAGGAGATGAAGCACCAAAAGTCATGTGGGCCCCGTTTGGGTAAGTTAGTACATCAACTTCCTGGGGTTGTAACTTTTGCATACGATCTCCGTTTTAGGCGAGTGATAGCCCATTGGAAAGGTATCGTCGAGAAGATTAATTTTGTGGGATCAATAATTCCTTTGGCTATCATTGAGGATATATATCCCAAAAAACCTTCATTTAGGCCCTCAAAATGGCCCTGTAAGTTAAAACTGCTAAAAATAGTAAATTGCCAAAATTGTAAGAAAATTGTTTTGAGCCAGTTGGAAAAGGTGGGTGGCCACCGATATCCATATGGATCAATCCTCTCACCTTAGGAAGCAATCGTATCCATTGCGTTGAGGTCCCCCATCAGATGAGGAAATTTCTGCTAAATTTGGCCCCGGGTGAGCCACTTGCCTTGGTGCAGGAGCTGCCCTGCTTTGATGACTTGATAAAGCTGGATATTTTGTTGTCGAGTGCCCTTGATATGTTTTTCCACAATCTGATCATTGGATGCCTATTGTAGGCAGTCAGGATTGAGCTCTGTTGGTGTCAGTTGTTCTGCTACTTCTGAGGTGTCCAATAATGGTGGGAAATAAGGGCGAAGGAGATCCACGTTGAACACTGGGTGCAGACCAAGGAAAGGAGGAATGTTGAGCTCAAAAGAATTATCCCCCGCGGCCTTGGTGATAGTGTACAACCCATAATGCAGTGGGAGAAGATTCTGATGGGGTCCTGTAAGGCGTTCTTTCTGCAAGTGCAACCAAACTTTGTCGCCCACCTGAAACTTATGCGGCACCCGATGTTGATCATGGCATTGTTTGTACTTGTCATTGGACTTCTATAGGATATCCTGAACCTGTTGGTGGATGTACTAGAACCGCTCAATGAACCAGGTGGCTTTGTTGTCTTTAGTTGGAGCAGAAGATGAGTCGGTCGAGGTGACTGCAAGGGGAAGTGCAACATCTATGGGTCCCAATAGTTGGAATCCCAACCCCACTTGAAAGGGGCTATGGCCGATTGAGCTATTCAAGGCTCGGTTGTAGCTATGTTGGACATAGGGAAGGCTCTCATCCCATGTGCGAGGGTGCTTTGAATTATACATGCGAAAGATATGCACAATCATTCGATTTACAACCTCGGTTTGGCCATCTGTCTGGGGGTGGAAGGTCATGGATTTGGTGAGCTTGGTGTCTAGCAGTGACCAAAGGCTTGACCAGAATGTGCTGAGAAATCGACTATCCTGATCTAAGACAATGGTTTGTGGGATTCCAAAATGTACCTAGACTCATTCAAAGAAGAGCTTGGCAGTGGCCTCTTCTGTGATGCTCTTCTTACAAGCAACTAGAATTGCCATCTTATAAAAGAGATCAACAACCACAAAAACATAGTCATTTCTCCGCTTGGTGGATAAGGGGCCTGACATGTGGTCCATTGAGATGGATTCCCATGGCCTGTTAAGAGTAGGAAGAGGGGTGTACAAGCCCTGTTTCTTAGTAGTCGTTTTGGCAATAGCGCAGACAGTGCAAGACCTGATATACTTGTTGACCTCCTGTCGAAGTTTTTTCCAGTAGAAATGTTTTTGTAGCATCGCTACTATCTTTTCAACACCGAAGTGTCCTGCCACCCGACTGTAGTGGGCTTCCCAAATCAGCTTCGCTTGCTCACTTGATGGAACATAGATATGGCCTAGACGACACAACAACCCATCTTGAAGATGGAAATTATTGACAACTGTGTTTGCACCCAACATTTGGTAGGTGGTGGAAAAGTTTGGGTCTGTCTCATAGAGTTGGGGCCATCCATATGTCTCATGGCTGGAAGAGTCTAGCACCGTGGTGAGTGCTGCGACTGGCAGTCTACTAAGGAAATCAATGACGCGATTGGTGCTTCATGTTTTATACTTGATGTTGAGGTGGAATTGCTACAAGTATGTGGACCACTTTTGATGGCGGTCATTTTGCAATTTCCCCTGTGTCTGCATGAACTGCAGTGGCTTATGATCAGTGTGGATGACTATCTCCTTCCCAAGAATGTAATGTCTCCATTGGCAGCATGCTTGCACAATGGAGTACATTTCTTTTTCGTAAGTAGGGTACTTACGAACAATATCTGACATTGCCTCACTATGATAGGCCATGGGGTGGTCGTGTTGAGTAAGAATGGAACCCACAGCATAGTCTGAAGCATCTGTCTCGATCTCAAATGGATGTTGCAGGTATGGTAGTGAAAGTACTGGGGCTGAGCACAAGCGTTGCTTCAAATCATTGAATGCTTGTTGTTGGGACCGGCCCCACGCAAATTTCACCTTACCACCACCCCTGTTCATTTGGCTGAGGGCCCATGCAATATGGGAGAAACCCAACACGAACCTACGGTAGAAATTGGCAAGGCCCAAGAAGCTTCGAAGCTCAGTGAGTGTTTTTGGGGCTGGCCAGTGATGGATGACTTGGATATTGGCTAGATCCACATGTATGCCATGTCGATCAATGATGTAGCCCAGGTAATGGACCTTGTCCATGCCAAAGGAGCATTTTTCCAAGTTGGTGTATAGATTGTGTTGTCGCAGGGTGTGCAGAACCTGTTGAATATGTTGCAAGTGTTCGGCCCAACTCTTGTTGTAAATTAGAATGTCATCCGGATACACCACTACAAAATTATTGGTGAATGGTTGCAGGATATCGTCCATCATCCTCATGAAAGTGGCTGGAGCATTTGTCAAACCAAAGGGCATGACCAACCATTCAAAAAGGCCTTCCTTTGACTTGAACGTGGTCTTCCATACATCTGTCTATTCTATCGGGACCTGGTGGTAGCCAGACTTCAGATCAATCTTACTGAAGTATTTGGCTCCCATGAGTTGATCAAGGAGGTCATCGATTTGGGGAATCAAGTACCGATTTTTTACTGTGATTTTATTCAGAGCCTAGTAATCAATGTAGAGTTGCCAGGTTCCATCTTTCTTCTGTACCAGCACGATTGGGCTCCCGCAAGGTGATGAGCTATGGCGGATGTGCCCCTTGTGGAGCAGTTCTTGGATCTGTTACTTGATCTCCTCATTCTCTAACAAAGAGTGACAATAGACTGGCCTATTGGGTAGCGGTGCGTCGGGGGTCAGATCGATGGGGTGCTTGACCTGGTAGTGCAGAGGTACCCCTGTAGGTGAGGAGAAGATATCCAAGTATTCTTCCACGACCTTATCTACTTGCTTCTGCTGTGTGGAGAGGTCGACCGTAGAGACCCTAGATGTGGCTGTGATCTTTCGCTTATTCTAAGAGCGAATCACGAAGAAGAAAAACTTCCCCGTCTGAGAGATGAACTTCCTGCATTTCTTAGCAAAGATCAAGGAAATATCACTAGGTGGGACTGCCTTGGGTATCCTGTACAATTTCCTGTTCAAAGTAATAATAACACTATGAGGCCTAGACTCATATACAACATGATGTTTCCATAAATAAGGTTGGCCCAAAAGAACATCACAAAATTCGAGAGGAGCAACATCACACAATACCTCGTCTTTGAAGGGCTTGATGTCGTACGACAGTCAACACTGTTGGTTGATGCGGAGATCATTTCCTTGGCGGATCCATCCAATGGTGTATGGTTGTGGGTGCGGCATTGTTGGCAGGGATAGCCACTTGATGACCTCTGCTGAGATGATGTTCTTCTGGCTACCGCTATCAACGATGAAGTGCAGTGGGGTGTCTTTTACCCACATCTGTGAGTGGAAGAGATGCTCTCATTCTTTTGGCTCGTCTGGTTCACCAGGCTGGAGCTTGGTGGTAGCAACGGTGGCACTGGGTTCCGCGTCAATGATCTATCTTCCCCTTTCTGTTTCTGGCTCAGAGTCATAATCTGCATCTTATTCATAGGCTTTCACTTCAGCCACCAGTGACTGCTTTGAGCGACAGTCAGCAGTGTTATGCCAAGGGCTCTTATGGAAGTCGCACCACTTCCCAGTATCTTTCTTTGTCTTTCCAGTGTCCTTCTTTGCTTGCGGCTTGGACTGGTTGTCCTGATACTGTCCATCTTTGTTCTGTCCTTTGTTTGGTGGGTTGGGGCCGCCCTTTCCTGGCTTTTGTTGTGAGGGGTTCCCAAGCTTGAATTGTCGTGTCTTTTGTTTGATCTTTTTCTCGATTTTGACGGCATATCGATAGGCCGTGCCCAAGGATGAGATGTCTAGAAATTCCATTTTGGTCTGGATGTATCTATGCAGAGCACCACAATACTTGAGCACCAGACGTCACTCTGAATCTTTGATACCCAAATTGGTGCGCAAGGTATGGAAGATATTTGTGAAATCTGGCACAGCTTGGTCTCTTTCTTGCCGCAGTGTGGTCCATTTGGTATACAGGTCATCATAACTTCCGACAGGGTAGTATTGTTCCTTAATAACATCCCTGGAGGATTCCCAGGTGGTCGTGACTGAAAATAATGAGTTTTCCTCTGTTTCCTTTTTCTCACAGAAAGTTTCCCACCAATCTTTGACATGGGGAATGGCTTTGAGGAGCGCAAAAGTAATATTTTCTTTATTCTAAAAGTTATGGACAGAAAAATACCCTTCTAGTAGATTCAACCACTTGTCTACAGCATTTGCATCTATCTGAGCGGTGCCTCCTTTCGAAGAAGATGCGTCGCTTGTTGGTAGTCATTGAAGGATTTGCACGAAACTATCCATCATCTCGTTCCTCTGTTGCGTGAGGGATTCCTCAATCAATAGTTTGAAAGGATCTCCTGTCTCATCATCTTTCTTTTCTCCTGCCATGGAAGGTCAGTTGGGCGTGTGAGAGCTTTGTTCCTCAAGAGAAACAAGCTCGAGACCCAACTCTTTGTACTCCAACCTCGTTGGGGACATGCATTAAGACGACAAGGAGCAGACCGCTCTAATATCAATGATCCAGATTTTATGAGCAGAATGAAATGAATACATATTATTAACAGGTGCTTAAAACAAAATAATAGAGATACAGTAAAACTAATTTTCTATTCAATAACGAAATAAGCTGAAACTATAAAATGCAGCGGAAACAAGCTTGTTGGAATGGTGGCAGCTTATCTCTGAGAAGAGATGTGATGGCAGTGCGCATTCGCAAGAAGAAGGTTACAATGAGGATTTGAAGGCCTTTCTACAATAAGCAAGAATTCCAAAAACCCTAGACATCCAAAAACATAACCCTAGGAGATGAAGCGCTAAAAGTCATGTGGGCCCCGTTTGGGTAAGTTAGTACATCAAATTCCCAGGGTCGTAACTTTTGCATACGATCTCCGTTTTAGGCATGTGATAGCCTGTTGGAAAGGTATCATTGAGGATATTCATTTTGGGGGATCAATCATGCCTTTTTCTATCATTGAGGAGCTCGATCATGAAAAACCTTCATTTAGGCCCTCAAAATGGCCCCGGAAGTTAAAACTGCTAAAAATAGTAAATTGCCAAAATTGTCAAAAAACTGTTTTGAGCCTGTTGGAAAGGGTGGGTGGTCATTGATATCCATCTGGATCAATATTTCATCCATCATCATGTACACAACATATTTGAAAGATAAAATTACCGAAGCAACAAATTTAGATCGACATTATTTGTGAATAAAGGAAAACTTATAGAAAGAAAATTCACAACAAAAATTTAGAAATTATGAATTGAAATAGGAAGGGATTCTCTTGTATAGAGACAAGGTGTATGTGCCAAATTCCATTGAGATGAAAAATATAGTGCTAAGATGAATGCACAATGTGTCATATGTTGGGCACTTAGGATATCGGAAATCCATTACAACTATATAGAGCCAATATTTTTGGTTGGGAATGAAGAAAGAAGTAGCTAACTACATAGTCTGGTGTCTAGAGTGCCAAAACATGAAAGTAGAGCACAAACACCCAACGTGGTTGTTGTAGCAATTGCCCATTCTGAAATGGAAGAGGGAAGTGGTTAGAGTAGATTTTAAAAGTTTCCCAGAACAATGAAGCAACATGATTCCATCATGGTGGTGGTGGGCAAATTAACTAAGACAATGTATTTTATTCCTGTGAAGACAACACATAAGGAAGAAAACATTGCAGATATTTACATGAAGGAAGTCACCAGGATACATGGAGTTCCTAAGTAAATAGTTTTAGATAGAGATTCCAAGTTTACATCCAAATTTTGGCAAGGTTTGTTAAAAGGATTTGGGACAAATCTGAATCTTAGTACGACATATAACCCAGAGTCAGATGGGAAAACAGAGAGGACCAATAGGATAATTGAGTACATGCTTAGAATGTATGTGATATATCATCCATCAAAGTGGGAAGACTATATCCACTTAGTGGATTTTTCTTATAATAATGGGTATCAAGACTCATTAAAAATGAGTCCATTTGAAGCTTTGTATGACAGGAAGTGTAACGCCAGTGAGTTGGGATCAAGCAAAATGTAAAGGTTTCCCAAGATAGGGAGAAATGCTATGTAGACAAGAACATAGTTTTATATATTTTAAAGAGGGGGACCATGTTTTCCTAAAAGTTAAAGCAAAAAGAAGTTCGATAAGATTGGGTTATTGCTCGAAGTTGGCAGCAAGATATTGTGGGCCTTTTGAAATATTAAAAAACATTGGACCAGTTGCATACATGATAGCATTTTCTGCATCCATGAGAGTGCACAAATTTTTTCATTCATCATTATTAAAGAAATATGTACCTGACCCTAACGACATAATTGATTGGACTGTGATCCTAGTGAAAAATGAAGGGGATTTATAGGTGGAACTAGTACGCATCCTGGACTACAAAGTCAAAGTGATCTGGAGAAAATCCATAGAGATGATAAAGGTTCAATGGAACTGCTACGGTCCTGAAAACGCAACATGGGAGCATGAAGAAACTATGCGGGAGGAATACCCACAAATATTTGTCAATTTTGAAGAAAATAGACGCTAAAAAATGCAAGACTCCATTTTTGGGTAGCTAGAGTTCTGGAACCTCATCTCGAAAATTCTTGGCCAGCGCTGGTAACCCTGATAAAATAATGGTTCATCCCAATGGATTGAAGGCGGTGAAAGGGGGGAATTCCTTGGGTCAACGGGTTGAGAAGAATGAGATATTTTGGTTTGGACTGTTGTTGGAGGGTAAAACTTTGTAGAAAAATGTTTTCATTTTCCAAAAATTGTAATGTAAATTTGTATATGTTTTTGGCATGGTGTTGTTCATCAAGGACAATGCACAATTGTAGGGGAGTGGGAATGTAATGTCCCTGCTACAATTCACAGTTTAATAAATGCATAATGTAGATATAAATGTGGATATGGTCAAGAAATGTAAATGTGAAATGTATTTTCTCAATTGTAAATAAATCTAATGTAATACTAGTTGCTAGGATATGGAAATAGATGGGGGATGATTAATCCACAAGAGAGGGGGAATTCCTAGAGAGTGCCCAAGAGGAGTTCAAAGGGAAATAATTTATGGGTATTAATTCAAACCCACATTTCTAAATTTTATTATCATTTGGGGAAAACTCTATTTTTTGGTTGAGTGTATGGGAACCCAATATACCTATCATAGGGTGGGTGTGAGAGTCACATACCATAGTTATTAGATAACATGGAGTTGAGGTACAATCAACATTGTGCGGAGTGAGCAGTCAACTATCTTGGGAAAGGAGAGGAAATTCATATGGTAGTAATAGCAAGTTCTAGACATTCAGGTTTTAGATGAACAACAAGTGGAAAACAAGAAATAATAGCTTGGGAGAAGGAACAACAAGGAGGAGTGAATTTTGAATCATGTTGGAGCAATTTTGGAGCATTTCAGAGCTAGAAATTGAAGAGCCCAAAGAGTGAATTCCTGGGTGAGTTGCACTACATTAGTAAGTGTTGATTGTTGTTTGTTGATAGTTTTTTCTAGCAGTGAGTTCCCTTGAGTTTCAAACTTAGAGAGTCCTAGATACATGTGCCAGAGAGACCCTGATAAATGAATGGGAAGCCTAATAGACTGAGAGAAGTGAAATGGTACACTCCTTGGGTTGGGCAGGTCAATAGGAAGAGAGTTGGAGGGAATATTTCAGGATAATTGCAGGAGATAACCAGTGGGTTCTGTGATATTGAGTTGTAATGGGATTGTGAGAGGAACCCTTCTTTTGTGGATTCCTAGCCCCAAATTAGGAGTGAATTGTTGTTGATATTTGGAAAAACATGTCTATGGTTGGGTGGAACATCCTTCCCAAGCAGCTGGTTGCACAAACGCTCTTTTAATATAAGTGTTTATCTATTTTGTTGAGTTATTCCATGAATGTAATTTTTATGCATTTACTCTATATATGAGAATTGTTTTATATGTTGTTATAGATGTTTTATGATTTTCATTAATGCTTGTTTAGAATTTTGTAGTTGCATTTAATTACGAGTATCATAAATTAGTCAAAAATGTTTTTAAATTGCAACTTGTAAGCTACAAGAATTGTTTAGCTAAAAAAAAAAAAATTATGTGTTTTTCCATCTAGTAATGTTCCTTGGCTAAGCTGGAGAATGCTAAACTTAGTGTTTGTTGATGATATTCTAATGTATTCTAATACTAAAGAAGATAATGAAGAACATCTTAGGATTGTTTTACAAGTGCTCATAGATCACTAGTTGTAAGCCAAATTCAAGAAGACTATTATTTGGGCTACACAATATCAACAGAAGGAGTGGTAGTAGATCCTAAGAAGATCAAGGTAATCATGGATTGGCCTTCCCCTTGGATTGTAACAGAGGTAAGGTCGTTCATGGGATTAGCTTGAAATTATAGAAGGTTTATAATGGGATTTTCCAAATTTGGTCATCATATCACTTCATTACAAAGGAAAGGAAAGAAATTTGTATGGTCGACAGAGTGTGAAGCCAACTTTCAACAACTGAAGCATCTTTTGACCAACACCCCTACCTTGAATATTGCATAACCTGAGAAGGAATTCTTGGTTTGCATTGGTTCTTGCAAGGAGGGATTCAGTGGATTTCTTATGCAAGAAGGACAAGTGATCTTTTATTAATCATGAAAGCTAAATGAGCATGAGAAATAGTATGTCACCCACAATTTGGAGCTTGCAATGATTTTGCATGCACTAAATATGTGGAGACATTACATGCTTCGAAGGAGAGTTGTCTTAATGAAATATCATTGTGGTTTAAAGTATTTGTTTAATCATCCATGGTGGAATGCTAGACAAACCAAGTGGATGGAATTTATTAGTGAGTTTGATTTTGAAATCAAACATATAAAGGGAAAATAAAATGGAGTAGTTGATGCACTCAGCCAGAGTGTGAAGGAATTAAATTTAGAAGCAACAAGTGTAGGAGAGTCTAATATCAAGCAAAGAATTACAATCCTCTTACAAGAAGATGAATTATGAAGCGAGGGATTGAAGTGAGAACCCAAAGAGAAAAAATATGAAGGGTATCAACTTGAAGTTGATGATTTATTATTGTTCAACAACGGGTTGTGTGTGCTTGATTCAATAGAGCTAAAACTTCTGATCATGGACAAATTTCATAGGAGACCTTATGTGAGTCATCATGGTTATAAGAAGATGATAACAATAATAAGGAAGTTGTATTACTGTAAAAAAATGAAGCAATGCATTGTTGAATATATTGTCAAGTGTTTGGAGTGTTAACAAGTCAAGGATGAACACAAACATTATGTATAATTATTACAGCCATTACCAATTCTAGAATGCAAATAGGAGACAATCTCCATGGATTTTATTACTAGTTTGTTAAAGGCAATTAGGCAACATTATGCAATCATGGTAGTAGTGGATAAGTTGAGAAAGGAAACTCATTTTATCCCCATTAAATATACTTTTAAGGCTATAAATGTTGTTGACATTTTTGTGAAGGAAAATTTTGGATTACATGGATTACCCAAGATCATATTTTCAAACATAGATGCAAAGTCCACTTCAAACTTCTGGAAATGCTTGTTTGTGGGCATAGAAATGCAACTAGCATTTAGCACAACCTACCATCCTCAAAAAGATGGTCAAACCGAAAGGGTGAAATGAGTGTTGGAAGTGTTAGCATGTTTTACAGGCAACGTATTCTTGTCATTGATGGAAAGTACAACAACAATGATGGCTTAAGTATAGGAAGAATGTGTCAAGCGGGCACCAGAAGTATTTTGGGAAGATGCAACAAAGCAAGCTCGATAAGATCAGAAGAGATAGTGCAGAGTATTTGTGTTTATCATTGATGGCAAAGATCACGACCAACAATGTAGGGATAATGGCATGGCAATGGCAAGTTCAAAAAGTGATCGTTGGATCCCATTCAGAAGCATAAAATCTAGGAGTCAAGGAAGCAACTCACGACAGAAAATCGTGAAATGCGAAACCATGACTTAATCTCCATTTCGGAGTTTTGGATACCGGGAGTTGAAGGTTTCAAGGAAACTCACGACAAGAATGATGAAATCGTGAAATGTGAAACCATGATGTTTCGGAGTTTCAGATACCGAGAGTTGGAGGAGTCAAGATTCGGGACTCTTCATCACAGGAGTCCCAAAGTTGCGAAATGCGAAATGCTGAAATCCCGAAACATGCACATTAACAAAGACTCCATTTCGGAGTTTCGTAGACCGGGAAATCAAAGATCAAAGGAACTTTAACCTTTGAAGTAGCAAACCCCGAAATCCTGAAACAGGCACATCAACAAAGACTCTATTTCAGAGTTTCACAGACTGGGAAATCAAAGATCAAAGAACTTTAACCTTTGAAGTAGCGAACCCCGAAATCCTGAAACAGGCACATCAACAAACCACGTCAGCAAACCACGTCAGCTAATGAGACGTGGCACAATCAGGAAATGAAAAGTGTCAAGCTGATTCAACATTTCAGGCACATGTAAGTCACGAATCAGAGTGACACGTGGCATCTATTCAACACATGTCAATCCACGTGTGACGTCAGTAGGTTTACGTCACATCAAAACTTTCTATTTCAGGGTTTTACATAGCAAGAAGAAAATCCACCATCATGAAGTCTCGAACTCCGAAATGACGAAAGGGACTATTGTGAGTCTCGAAAGCCCGAAAGGTAAAACTCTGAAATACCGTCAACCGTCCATCTCAGTGGGTTATGTGAACCGTCCGATCACTTCGGAGATTTTGTGATCATGAATTTTATAATGTTTGAGTCACGATGAATCGAAGGGAAAAACGTCGAAATCTCGTCAGTCGTTTGATTAAGAAAAGAAGGGATCATATTATGAAGTCTTGTGGACTGTTGATCTGGCTCCATTTCGGGGATTGCGACTTGGAGTGTCGAGACACTTCTTCATAGGAATGTTAAAATGTCGAAATGCGAAAACACCTTTTGGTGTAGGATGTGGTCATTGTCAGTGGTCATGTGAGAGGGAGGAGCTAGCACCAAGTTAAGATCATTTTCGGTGATCGTAACATGAAGAGTCGAGACTCTTCACCATAGGCATGCCAAAATGCTGAAATGTCGAAATGCGAAATAGTGAAATCAACGCGAGACCCTGTGCTTGTAATCCAAGGGTGTTGGGTACTTGGAAATCTGATCGAAGGGCTATTGTTGCTCTTCACAGTTAATCGATCAGTTATGATTTAGTTAGTAGAACTTAATCATGACTCTTGGACGGTTGGTGATTGAGTTGTTGATGTTTTTTCTTGGAGGTTCACAGTGTAACTGCTAGAAACGACTGATGCTTTCTACTAGAAGACTCGAAGAGACTTCAAGGTGATCACCAGAGAAGATGAAGAGTCTCGAGGCATCTTCCAGTGGCATGAAGACTGTTCATAGAGGCTATTGACAGATGTAAGACCATTGGAGCCTGGAACTGCAACAGAGGGAGTGAGCTCGACTGTGACAGAGAAGATGAAGAGTCTCGACTACTGGAGAGGCTAAGGAATCTTGGCATAACACCCAGTGATGATGGACGCATGGGTTTAACTACTAGAGAAGATGAAGAGTTGTAATGATGATCAAGAAGTGCACTCAACATGGTGAGAGCATGCAGAAGCATTGTGAATAGAGGATGCAGAAGATGCACAGAGAGAATAAAAATGTAGAACAAAGAAGAGATTGTGGGCTATTGAGAGTGATTCAGGTGTGTAGAAGGAGGTAGAGTGCAACAACTAAAATGCACAAAAGAGGAATGGTGCATAGAAGGGACATGGCACACAGAGCATAAAAGGCAGAAGAACATAAAGCGTAAGGAAGGGGTGCAGGAAGACACTGATGCAGGTAGAGCAGAGCAGTGTAGCAGAATAGTGATGAGATCGGTAAGCCATTGATAAATATTGTATCACTGTGATAAATTTATAAATAGAAAACTTTATATTCCACGGTGGTAGGGAGGTGCTAGGGAGGACTGTTGTCCTCCAAGGTTCAAGTGGGTGCTTGAACAGAGGGAGTTGTAGCTTCCATCTGGTTGCAGCCAAAGAAACCAGGGTGGCAGAGTGGTGCAAGGGAGAGCTATTGTTCTCTAGTTTACAGGTTGGTTCCTGTGTGACTGGAAGTTGGTGCTTCCATCCAGTTGGTGTTGGAACACTTAGGGAATTGTTGCTTCCTTCTAGTGGGTGCTAGAGAAACCAGGGAGTTGGTGCTTCCTTCTAGTGGGTGCTAGAGAAACTAGGGAGTTGTTGCTTCCTTCTAGTGGGTGCTAGAGAAACTAGGGAGTTGGTGCTTCCTTCTAATGGGTGCTAGAGAAACCAAGGAGTTGGTGCTTCCTTCTAGTAGGTGCTAGAGAAAACAAAGAGTTGGTGCTCTCATCAAGTTGCAGCTTGCAAAACAGAGGTTGTAGCCTCACAATGAGTTGGAGCTCATATGTATGATAATGTATAGAATGTAAAGATTACTTATCATACCAAGAAGAAGAGGTTTTTACCCTTTATGGGTTTCCTCAGGAAATATTT
>ML777372.1:824614-837597 GCA_009831015.1 Picea engelmannii | reverse complement strand
TGTTGATATTGAATCCTCCCCTGCAAGTAAAGAAGAAGACACAGATACAATAAAAGAATGTTCAGTTAGCATCTATCCCATGGAAGAAGTAGAAGAAGAATCATGTCATAAGATGGAAGATGAAGTTTTGAAGGTTGAGAAGTGAAACACCCAAAGCAAGTTCTTAAACAGCTCCATGACCCTGGATAAGATCTTGGATAGTCAGAGATCAACAAATGACAAATCTGGTATTGGATACAACAAGGAAGAAATCAGTACTCTTAAGAAACCTGATACAGGTCCTTCGTCTGTGAAAAATAAAAATAGGTATGAGAGTGGTTGTAGCGGTTTTTTCGTGTGATTGAATATGGTCATAAAAGCCTTGGATTGTATGCATCATGGAAGAAAAATGAAATTGTAGTAATAGAGATCGATGAGAATCAATGGGGAGATCCAAGGGTTGTTTGAAAAGTACGAGCTACAATTACGCAGTGTGTCAGTAGGACAACATCATCTTCAACAACAGTATTTTTTTTTACAAAATGATATACATGACATCCTGTAGAGATAACAAGAGGAAAGACCTTGTCAAGGAAAGCTAACCTTTCAGGAACAAAGGGGGAAAATAGTCAGAAGTAGAGAGATAACAGTGACAGGGGGAGTCATCCAGTTATGAAAAGAAAAGGTTGATGAAGGAGTCCCAGTAAGAGAGGTGAGCAATATTGATTATTCTACAGAGGATACAGCGAAAGATGAAGATGAATAGGTCCAAGAATCAGAAGGAGAAGACTCTGACTTAGATACAAATATTCTGCAGGCCTCAAATAAGATATTCCATCATGTTAGGGGGAGTTTGTGTTGGTTTAATATCTGATACCTCCTAAAAATACTGCAACAACTCAGGGGGAGCATGTGTTCTTTGACATTGATGTCAAAGGGAGAGAAAAGAGTCCGGGTGCCTTTGTTTCCATCAATGCCAAAGGGGGAGATTGTTGGCATTTTTTATAGGCAGCGTATTCTTGTCATTGATGGCAAGTACAACAATGACGATGGCTTAAGTACAGAAAGAATGTGCTAGGTGGGCACTAGAAGTATTTTGGGAAGACGCAGCAGAGCAAGCTCGATAAGATCAGAAGAGATAGTGCAGAGTATGTGTGTTTGTCATTGATGGAAAAGATCACGACCAACAGTGCAAGGATAATGGCATGGCAATGGAAAGTTCAACAAGTGATCGTCGGATCCCATTTATAAGCGTAAACTCCAGGAGTCAAGGAAGAAACTCACAACAAAAAATCGCGAAATGTGAAACCATGACTTAATCTCCATTTCGGAGTTTCGGATATCGAGAGTTGGAGGTGTCAAGGAAACTCATGACAAGAATGATGAAATCACGAAATGCAAAACCACGATGTTTCAGAGTTTCGAATACCGGGAGTTGGAGGAGTCAAGAGTCGAGACTCTTCATCACAGGAGTCCCGAAGTTGTGAAATGTGAAATGTCGAAATCCCGAAACAGACACATCAACAAAGACTCCATTTCGGAGTTTCGTAGACCGGGAAATCAAATATCAAAGGAACTTTAACCTTTGAAGTAGTGAACCCCGAAATCCCAAAATAGGCACATCAACAAAGACTCCATTTTGGAGTTTCGCAGACCGGGAAATAAAAAATCAAAGGAACTTTAACCTTTGAAGTAGTGAACCCCAAAATCCTGAAATAGGCACATCAACAAACCACGTCAACAAACCACGTTAGCTAAGGACACGTGGCACAATTAGGCAATGACAAGTGTCAAGATGATTCAACATTTCAGGCACATGTAAGTCACAAATCAGAGTGACACGTGGCAGCTATTCGGCACGTGTCAATCCACCTGTGATGTCAACAGGTTTACGTCACATCGAAACTTTCTATTTCAGGGTTTTACATAGCAAGCAGAAACTCGACCATCATGAAGTCTCGAACTCCAAAATACCAAAAGCGACTATTGTGAGTCTCGAAAACCCGAAAGGAAAAACTCTGAAATCTCGTCAGTCGTCCATCTCAGTGGGTTATGTGAACCGTCCGATCACTTCAGAGATTCTGTGATCACAAATTTTATAATGTTGGAGTCACGATGAATCGAAGGGAAAAATGCGGAAATCTCATCAGTTCTTCGATTAAGAAAGGAAGGGATCAGATTATGAAGTCTTGTGGACCATTGATCTAGCTCCATTTCGGGAATTGCGACTTGGAGTGTCGAGACACTTCTTCACAGGAATGCTGAAATGTCGAAATGTTGAAATGCGAGAACACCTTTTGGTGTAGGCTGTGGTCACCGTCAGTGGTCATGTGAGAGGGAGGAGCTAGCACCAAGTTAAGCTCCATTTTGGTGATCGTAACATGAAGAGTTGAGACTCTTCACCACAGGAATGTCGAAATGCCGAAATGTCGAAATGAAAAATGGCGAAATCAACATGAGACTCTATGCTTGTAATCCAACGGTGTTGGATACTTGGAAATCTAATCGAAGGGCTATTGTTTCTCTTCACAGTTAATCGATTAGTTACGATTCAGTTAGAAAAACTGAATCATGACTCTTGGATGGTTGGAAATTTAGTTGCTGATGTTTTTTCTTGGAGGTTCACAGTGTAACTACTAGAAACAACTGATGGTTTCTGCCAGAGGACTCGAAGATACTTCAGGGTGATCGCCAGAGAATATGAAGAGTCTCGAGGAATCTTCCAGTGGCATGAAGACTGTTCATAGAGGCTATTGACAGATGTAAGATTGTTGGAGCCTAGAACTGCAACAGAGGGAATGAGCTCGATTTTGATAGAGAAGATGAAGAGTCTCGACTATTAGAGAGGCTAAGGAATCTCAGCATAACACCCAATGATGATGGATGCATGGTTTTAACCGCCAGAGAAGCTGAAGAGTTGTAATGATGATCAGGCAGAGCACTCTACATGGGGAGAGAATGCAGAAGCATTGTGAATAGAGGATGCAGAAGATGCAAAAAGAGAATAAAAACGCAGAACAAAGAAGAGATTGCAGGCTATTGAGAGTGATTCAGGTGTGTAGAAGGAGGTAGAGTGCAGCAGCTGAAATGCACATAAGAGGAATGGTGCATAGAAGGGACATGGCACTTAGAGCATAAAAAACTGAAGAACATAAAGCATAAGGAAGGGGTGCAAGAAGACACTGATGCAAGTAGAGCAGAGCAGTGTAGTAGAACAGTGATGAGACCGGTAAGCCATTGATAAATATTGTATCACTGTGATAAATTTATAAATAGCAAACTTTATATTTCAGGGTGGTAGGGAGGTGCTAGGGAGGATTGTTTTCCTCCGAGGTTCAAGTGGGTGCTTGAACATAGGGAGTTGTAGCTTCCATCTGGTTGTAGCCAGAGAAACCAGGGTGGTAGGGTGGTGCAAGGGAGAAATGTTGTTCTCTGGTTTACAGGTTGGTGCCTGTGTGACTGGAAGTTGGTGCTTCCATCCAGTTGGTACTGGAACACTTAGGGAGTTATTGCTTCCTTCTAGTGGGTGCTAGAGAAACTAGGGAGTTGGTGCTTCCTTCTAGTGGGTGCTAGATAAACCAGGGGGTTGGTGCTTACTTCTAGTGGGTGCTAGAGAAACCAGGGAGTTGGTGCTTCCTTTTAGTGGGTGCTAGAGAAACTAGGGAGTTGGTGCTTCCTTCTAGTAGGTGCTAGAGAAAAAAGAGAGTTGGTGCTCTCAGCAAGTTGTAGCTTGAAAAATAGAGGTTTTAGCCTCACAATGAGTTGGAGCTCATATGTATGATAATGTACAGAATGTAAAGATTACTTATTATACCAAGAAGAAGAGGTTTTTACCCTTTATGAGTTTCCTTAGGAAATATCTGTCTTTGTATATTTCATATGTGTGACTGATGTCGAATGTTCTATTGCTTACCTCCCTACATTATTGTGATTGTCATTAAGTGCTCTGCAAAGAGTTTAAAATAAGCATAATTGTTTAAGCACGGTGACAATTGATTCACCCCCCCCCCTCTTAGTTGTCCAACAAGAAGACATGTTGAGGATGTTGGACATGGTGTTATGATTGTCATTGATGTCAACAAGGGTTAAATGGATTTATCATCTAGACAAGTATCTGCCTATACCAGTTGCAAAAATCAATAGTATCGGATGATAAAGATTGAAGAACAATGTTAATTGTTGGATCAAAATAAGAGAAAGATAGGACGATAAAGAATGAAGAAACGATGTTGATCGTTGGATCAAAATTAAATAATGAGCAAACGGTTGAGATCTCTTTCTATGAGTCCACTTAGCAACAAAAATTTGGCTAAGTATCACATTCTATCGATATCACTTAAAAAAATTCTAAGTATGGTTCATTATGGAGGTAACAAAAGTTGGGCATGCATTCTAATGACATTCAAGAAGAGATATGAGTCCGCAAGTATGAGAGTTTGTGAGCCCCAGAAAATTGCTCAATAATTTTTCTAAGTATAGGTTCATCTTGGAGGTTGCGGAAGTTGGGTGTGCATTTTGATGACACCCGAGAAAACATGTGAGTTCACAAGTCCAAGAGTCCATGAACCCATCACATAAAATAATTCTAAGTAAAAATCCAAGTATGGTTCATTATGGAGGTAACGAAAGTTGGACGTGCATTTTTATGACACCCGAGAAGACATGTGAGTTCGCAAGTCTGAGAGTCTGTGAACCCAAGAAAAATCACTTAAAATTTCTCTAAGTATATATTCATCTTGGAGGCTGCAGAAGTTCGGGGTGCATTTTGATGACACTCGAGAAGACATGTGAGTATACAAGTCTGAGAGTTTGCGAACATGTCACATGAAATAATTCTACGTAAAATTCCATGTTTAAAAATGAACAAGAGCCATCCACTCAACAATAGATTATATTTGAACCGTTGATCTGTCTAAAGCACCTAGATGAAATAAGGACCATCCATATCAACACATGATTAAATCCACACCATTGATTTATTTGAATGATTAAGTCACAATAGTTGGTCCCCGCCATATTTGAAGTAAAAATTGACTGTCCATCTCACCGGGCAATTAAGTCAAAGTCGTTGGATCAAGATCTTCTGTTAAGCCCTAAATAGTGTCAAATTACACCTTAATTGGGTCATATTACATTAGTAATGTTATTTTATTTATGTCATCTTGGATCCATTAGTTGTAATTGTACCTCCTAGTCTCCTATATATACCAAGGAGACCTTTTCATTTGGAATCATCTTGTAATTGGAAATTTATGTGGTGTATACAGAGATTTCCCCCTCGAAGAGGCTTATTATTTGAAATTCTATCTTTTTCAAGGAGTTGAGTACTTATTCTGAGTTTTTTTTTATGTTATTTTGATATTTGGTTCTTAATATTTGGTATCAGAGCTCAAGGTCTTGGGGTTTCACTATTACATCAGAGACACCTTGTCATTTTCACTATAACCTTTTTCTACGACGTTTCAAAAGAAACCCCTTGGAAGATATTTAGTATACGGATCAAGGTATGTGGGGTTCAAATTTCAACTCTTGAGGCCTTATACTTTCAGATATATAGCTTGTGTAAGACTGTTAGGGACCTAACCCCTCGAGTAGGTAGAATAATATATTCCGATGTAATAAAGCTCAATATTAATAAGGCCTAGCAATAAAGAAGAATAAGTCCAATGTAAGAAGACCTAATAGAAGCTTCTGTTTCTAGAAGGATCTTCCTCTGGATGGTTCTTTTGATAGACATATTTAGTATAAATAGGATTCGAGGGTATGAAATTTTTTGTCTTGGATATTATTGTAATAGAGCTCTGCTCTGTTGGAGGTTTCCCCCTCGAAGAGGAAAGTAAACATTGCTCTCAGTATTCAAAGTGCTCTTTCTACTGTTATTCTCATATCATTTTGGTATTATTGTGGTGTTGTTCTGGTTATATTGTTGTTTATCTGCCATTTCTAGATATTTATTTTTGTTTTGCATACTTTTTTAAATTTGGAATATTACAAGTGGTATCAGAGCACTTTCCTTGGTATACAATTGTGGGTAAATTTTTTCCAGGGTAGAGACGTATTCTAGTGTCTTTAAGATATAGATATTTTTCATTATGCACATAAACCCACAGTCATGGATTCATACATGTAGGAAATACAAGTGGTAATTAAGCGCACATATGTTGGCCACCCTTGTAACCCCTGTCGGTACCCCTTCGAGTGGTAGTGCATCAGACAACACCTGTATACAAATCGGCCTAGATTTCTTGAAGCCCTCTTTAGATAAACTGCTCGGTCGCCTGACTACTATAGTTCCACCAAGAACAACACTCAGGAAGATACTCTCTAGTACCTGGGTAGTTGGGTAGTACGGCTAAGGGCATAGTCTAGCCTCCTTAGTTGGTGCCCTGAGATATTGGGTCGAGTATTGTTGTTGGACCTCACATGTATATCAGAGAGGTATAGCACAGGGAAAAGCCTTGTCTGTAGAACCCTTTAATACCTAACCTTTGGGGATGGAAAAAAAGAAAACAGAACATACAAGATCTATTGTCGTGCAACTGTGTCTCCTGCATTCAAGTGCCAAATTACTACACATTTCTTCCTAATTAAGCATTTGGGCATTTCATCACCGCAATATTCTTCAGATCGGAGTATAACTCCACAACATTATTTGAGACTTATTCCATTGGATTTCTCTCTTCGCCCTTATCGCATTCACACCTATCATTTTTCAGCATTTTTTTTTTCTGTGTGACCCCAGTCGCGGTCTAAAAGTGTTTTGTCTTATGGAGGTGTTCTCCTTGGCTTGTTGCACAAAATTGCAAGTAGTCAGTGCTCCCCAGTGTATCGTGACAAGGGACTAATCGCCTCTCGTGGATCCTTGAAATCTAGTGGTGGTGAGTTTCCAATCACCCACGGGTTTTGGTCTAATGATAGCCATACTATCGAAAAACGATATCAGAGCTAGAGGTCATGAGTTTGATACACACTCTGCTCACGCTAAGAGGGAGATTGTTGCATGAAATTGCAAGTAGTCAGTGCTCCCCGGTGTATCGTGATAAGGGAATAATCACCTCTTATGGATCCTTGAAATATGGCAGTGGTGAGTTTACCAATTAACCATGGGTTTTGGTCTAACGACACTCGTACTATCGAAAAAAATTCGTGAGTTTTACCACCAATGATTAGACTAAAGTCCTAAAGTCCTGAATGTCGAAGAATCCAAGAAGACCCTGGCCTTTGATTTCCAAGAGGGGTACGTGTCAGAAGATTATGCATTTGGGTGGAAATACTCCGAGAAAATGCAAAGGAGAAAGGTTTGAAATTGTCAAAGCCCAAACAACCGAAGCAGCTCGGAGTCATCAATCTATGAGAGTACAGGTGTCACTAGATCGCAAGCTCCGAGTAAAATGCTCAGGGGGAAGCCGAGTGAGGAGAAACTAAAATCTGAGAATTTCGAAGGGTTAAGTCCCGGAGTGGAGGATAGTCATTGGATTGAAGAGGACAGATGTCAGCAGATCTTCCATTTCGGAAGATATCCAGTCAGAAGAAAAGAGAAGCTGAGATTTGAAATCTATGGAGTCCAGAGACCCGAAGGAGATCTCGATCGTTAATCCAAGAGGGACATGTGTCAGTGGATTGTCGACTCTGGAAGATTGACATACCAAGGAAATCAAGGTTTGAGAATTGAAACTCTCGAAGCCTAGATCATGAAATAAACTATAGCCATTGATTTGGAAGGGAGCTACGTGTTGACAAATCGTGGAGATCTGGGATCGCGCGTGGAAGGAGGAAAGGAAGGAATATAGCAGTCATTGATTGAGTGGGATCACCAAGGGATTGGAGATCAATGGTCATGCTCAATTGCGGGACCAGAACATGCTCGGGTCTTAATTTTTCTTGAGAGAGCCGCAACCAAAACCACGGTATCGCCAAAGGCATACGTGGAGCTCTATAGTGAATTGCGAGGTGAAAAGCAGGTTACCCTCAAACCTCCTTTGGACGTGCCCGCAATCTCATGGTCATGTGAGATCATCACCCAAGGTCATATCGAAATAAGGAGCTAGCACTCGCTAGACCGAGATTGTAAAGCACTCATAAGTTTGGCCTATGGTCAGAGGCATGGTCACATCAGTGAAGGTTAAGGGAGGAGCTAGCACGTCACTAGGCTCCACTTCATATATCGGGAGTTGGGAGAATTGCAATGTCTCATACCAATATTCCTGAAGTCACGAGTCACGAAGCACCTGTTGGTTAGGCGTATGGTCATCGTTGATGGTCATGTGAAGGAAGGGGCTTAGGATCCAAAGAAGCCAAAAATTACTGGTTGTAACTGACAGAGAAGACGAAGAGTTGTGACTGCTAAAGAAGCCAAATAATATTTGTATAACGACCATTGATGATGAACAGATTCATCATAACCTCCATAGAAGACGAAGAGTTCGAATGATGATTAGGAAGAGGAATCGGCGTGATAAAGACATGTAGAACAGAGAAGATAGTGAGTTTTTTCCAATAGTGATGCATGTGGGTAGGAGGAGACACAAAGCATAACCTGAAGGGGAGATCAGTGGTGTAGTGAAGAGCATGCAGAGGCAACATAGAGAATAAAAGGCAGAAGAGAAGCTGAACAGGATGTAGTGTTGAGCGTAGGAGGAAAAAGAGCAGAGCATAGAAGCAGAACGATGCAGAAGCAAAACAGAGCATAGAAGCTGAAGAAGGAAGAGGAGACATGGAGTTGTAACATACCATATCAGAGACAGAGCAAGTAAGTAAAGTTTTGTAAGATTCAATCGGTGTGGTAGGGTGGTGCTAGGAAGGATTGTAGTCCTCTAAATTCTATTTGGTGCTAGAAGATATTCTGGGAGTTGGTGCTTCCATCTAGTTGGTGCTAGAGAAATTTGAGAGTTGGTGCTCTCTGCAAGTTGCAGCTTGCTATCAGAGGTTGTAGCATCATATTTGAGTTGGTTCTCAAAGACTATGATGTACATGAAGGTTGGAGCTTGATTGACATCTGAAGAAGAAGAGGTTTTCTCCCTTTATGGGTTTCCTCATGAAAATCCATGTCTTTGTGTATTTTGTGTGATTGATTAAATATTGTATATCTATGCATGCTAAGTTATCAGTAACACATTAAATAATAACCTAGAAAGATTCAGAAAAGAACAAGAAAATTTTCAAGCTTATATTATAATTGATTCAACCCCCCCTCTCAATTATATTTCCAACAGTTGGTATCGGAGTCGGTGCCTTTGATCAAAGGTAGATCCATAAGCTTGAACATGACTAGTCATGAAGGGAGTTCAACTAATAGAGCCCCTTTGTTTGATGGAACAAATTTTTCCTTCTGGAAAATAAGGATGAGAACATATTTAATTTCTTTGGGTGTTGATGTTTGGGATGTCGTTGAAACTGGATATGTGAAGCATGTAGTCTTGGCCTCAAAATATGATAAGCTAGAGTTTAGCTTTAATGCAAAAGCAATGAATTCCATCCTCAGTGGACTTTCAAAAGCCGAGTTTGCCAAAGGCATGCACTGTGATTAAGCAAACGTTATGTGGGACAAGCTAATAAGTAGTTATGAAGGTAATGAAAAGGTGAAAGAGGCAAAACTACTGACTCACAGACTAAAATTTGAGCAGTTAAAGATGGATGAAGAAGAAACTATCAGTAAGTACTTCTTACATATAGAATAACTTGTCAACACTATGAAAGGTCTAGGTGAAACAATAGATGAACCTTTTCTAGTCTAGAAAATATTAAGATCTATTCCTGATAGATTTAACTCAAAGGTCTCTACTATAGAGAAAATAACTGATCTCAAAACTTTGACACTAGATCAACTTCTTGGAACCCTAACTTCTTATGAAATGAGAATCACCAAAAGTAAATCCACTACAAGAGAGGCATCCTTTAAAGCAGACAAAAACACAGACTCCGATATAGATGAGATTGAAGCAAATTTTGTGAGAAGACTGAAGAAAGGATCAGGCAAATGCAAAGATAAACTACCCTTCAAATGTTTTAAGTGTGGTAAGATAGGTCATTTTTCATCTAATTGTCCTCAAAAAAGAAAGGATCAGACATATAACGATGAAGAGAAGCACAAACACAAGAAGGTCTATAAAGAGAATAATTTTAAGAAGAAAATCCTTTGTGTAAACAATGATGATGATCCCTCAGATGATGAAAGCAGTGACTCTTCTATTGAAGACAAAATAAATTATATCATGTTAATAGCTTTAGAAGATCTAAACATTGAAGATACAGGAAGTGAGTTCACTGATTGTGAAGCAGTAGTAGATCTTGAAGGAGAACTTGTCAGTGCCATGGAATAGATTGATAGACTCAGAGAAAAGAAAGAAAAACAAAAACAGTTACTGCTCAAGCATGAGAAAACATGCAATGAACCAACTGAAGAAATTGCTATATTGAAGGTTAAGTTAGAAGAAGCTAAGAAGATTGAAGACATCCTCAAACAACAATTGAAGGAAGCCGAAACAAAAGGTAAAAAATTGGAAGCTGAAGTAGTGACTATTAGAAAAGATCTAGAGAAATTTCAGGCCTTATATCATCAGAATCTGACAAGTATTAAAGCCTCAGAAGGATTAGCCTCCATTCTGAATCAGCAAAGGAATTTGAAGTTGAAAACTGGTTTGGGTTATGAAGAGGGATCGAGTAGTGGTCAACCAAGAAACAAAGAATCCATCAAGTTTTTCAAATCTACAACCATTGACAACAAGAAACCTGTAGAAACAAAGGAAGAAAATCAGTCGCCAAGGAGGAGTGAATGAAAAGCTACCAAAACTAAATCTGTAGAACAAAGAAATAATACACCCTCTGCTCAAGGAAATCATCAACATGGAAGAAATCGACCTACTCAAAGAAGACAGTCATTTTCCAGGTACAAAGATCTTTTCTATGGATATTTCTTTTACTAGTCTAACTTTGGCCACAAAGCTGTAAATTGTTCTTTAAGATTTAGACATGAGCAATCAAGACAACTAAGGAATAAATATATGCCACAACAAAGAATGAGACAGCAAGGTAACAAACAACCACAGACTGCAAATCATGTGATGGTTGGGAAAAGGACGCAGATTAAACATAACAATCGCTATCATCCTTTATTCAATGAACCAGAATGTTACATCTGCCATAATTATGGACATAAAGCTACAAACTGTCGCTTAAAGAACTATAAGCCAGATTCAAATCACAGAGCTGAAAACATCAAGGTTTGGAAGAAGAATGAAGATAACAAATGTGGATTAGTGTTGTCAACTCAAAGACAAAAAGACCCTTGGTATATTGACAGTGGATGCTCTAGTCATATGACAAGTGACAAAATTAAGTTCCTATCACTCAAAGAAAATAAATCAGGGAGTGTGACCTTTGGAAATGATGCTTCAGGAAAGATTAGAGGTAAAGGTCTAGTAATCTTGAGTAATGGAAGAATCAAAGCTCAAGATGTATTATTTGTTGATGGTTTAAAGCATAATCTTCTTAGTGTTAGTCAGATATGTGACAGAGGATGTGAAGTCACTTTCACTACCAAGAATTGTAAAATAAAGACAGTAAACACAGGAGAGATGATTGCAAAAGGGGTTAGAACTGAAAACAATGCATATGTTCTGAAGGAAGATAAGGAGAAATGTCATTTAATCAAATTTCATTAAAGTTGGTTATGGAACAAAAGGCTTGGACACCTGAATTTTGATCATATTGTCAAACTGAATAATGAAGGTGTTGTGAAAGACCTTCCAAGAATATCTAAGCCTAATAACTCTGTATGAGAATCCTGTCAAATGGGGAAGCTGACTCGTGCTCAATTCAAATCAAAGAGTTTCACATCTTCAGAGAAACCACTTCAAATTGTTCATATGGATCTGTGTGGACCATCACGAAAGAAAGGAACTAGAGGATAATGTTACTTTATGCTAGTCATTGATGACTTCTCTAGACTTACATGGGTTTCCTTTCTCAGAGAAAAATCTGATGCGTTTGAGAAGTTCAAAAAGTTTAAGGCTCTAGCTGAGAATCAGACGGGGAGGAAGTTAAAGGCAATTCTCTCAGACAGGGGAGGAGTGTTTCTGTCAGAGGACTTCAAAGAATTCTGTGACAGATATGGAATTAAAAGAGAATATAATATTCTAGGTACTCCTCAACAAAATGGAGTTGTAGAACGCCAAAATAGATCAGTTCAATAGATGGCAAGGGCTATGATGAGTGAAAGGGACATTTCACAAACCTTTTGGGTGGAGGTTGTTTACACGGCTGTTCATATTCTAAAGAAAGCGCATCTAAGGCCAAACAGTAATAAAAATCCATATGAGTTGTGGTTTGGTCGACCTGCATCAATCAAGCACTTCAAAGTATTTGGAAGTAAATGCTACATCAAGAATAATGATGATCATCTGGGAAAATTTGATAGCAGAGTTGATGAAGATATCTTCTTAGGATATGCAACAAAGAGTAAAGGATACAGATGCTTTAACAAAAGAATGCATAAATTAGTAGATTGTATTGATGTTCGAATTGATGAAGAAGCTCATGTAAAATATCAACAGAGAATAAGCACTAAGCCAAATGAAAAAGATGATGAGAATAATGAAAACGAAGAACAACAAATCTTAGAGTTATAAGAAGATGATGACTTAGGTGGAGAAGAGACACCCAGACAAGAAGAGTCAGGACAACAATCAACATCAAATCCTTCCTCCAGAAGTACTCAAAAGAATCATCCTGCAAGTTAGATAATTGGTGAGAACGACAAAGGTGTAGAAACCAGGAAAAGGATAATCAAATACACTGAGCAATCACATATAGCCTTCATATCCATGGTGGAACCCAAGAACTTTAATGAAGCCAATAAAGACATAAATTGGTTAAAATCAATGAATGAGGAACTGGACCAGATTGAAAAGAATGACACTTGGGAACTCGTTCCTAGGCCAGCAAATAAAAATGTAATAGGATCCAAATGGGTCTACAAAAATAAGATGAATGAGCAAGGAAATATT
>ML777372.1:808141-824564 GCA_009831015.1 Picea engelmannii | reverse complement strand
ATAAGGCTAGATTGGTCTGCAAAGGATATGCTCAAATAGAAGGACTGGATTTTGATGAAACATTTGCGCTCGTAGCAAGATTAGAAGCTATTAGAATGTTTCTTGCCTATGCTTGTCATAAAAAGTTTAAAGTCTATCAAATGGATGTCAAGTCAGCTTCTATAAATGGATATTTGAAAGAAGAAGTCTATATGGAACAACCAGAGGGTTTCCAACAGTCAGATAACCCCGACTTTGTTTGCAAGCTGAAGAAATCCTTATATGGGTTGAAACAAGCTCCTCGTGCCTAGTATTACAGACTGGATACGTATCGTCAAGATAAAGGGTTCAAGAGAGGAACAATTGACAACAATCTATATATGAAAACATAGGGTAATGATTTGCTTATTGTGTTGGTCTATGTAGATGACATCATCTTTGGAAGCAATAATGATTCATTGGTACAATGGTTTGCTTCTACCATGCAGTTTGGATTTGAAATGTCTATTATAGGGGAACTGTCATTTTTTCTTGGTCTGCAAATTACTCGTAGGTCTGAAGGAATATTTCTTTCTCAGGAGAAATATCTAAGAGAAATGTTGAAAAGGTTTCAAATGGAAGATTCTACACCTATGAGCACACCTATGGTCATTGGATGCAAGTTAAGCAAGGATGATGACTCACCTGATGTTGATGAGAGTTCATATAGGTCTATGATAGACAACTTATTGTACATCACAGCCTCCCATCCAGACATAATGCATGTTGTTGGAATGGTAGGAAGGTATCATGCTACACTTAAACAGAGTCATTTCTTAGCTGTCAAAATAATATTTAGATACTTGAAAGGAACAATGAACTATGGCCTATGGTATCCTAGGAATTAGAATTTTCAACTATCAGTCTATTAAGATGTTGATTGGTCTAATTGAGTGGATGAAAGGAAAAGCATGAGTGGAGGTGCATTCTTCTTAGGAGATTCCCTTGTATCATGGTTGAGCAAGAAGAAAGGTTCCATTTCCTTATCAACTATAGACGTTGAATACATTGCAGTTGCCACTTGTTGTACCCAAGTATTGTGGATGATTCGGACCCTTGCAAACTTGGAGGTAAAATATACTGCACTGATCCCAATTCATTGAGATAATACTAGTGTGATTAATGTGTCAAAGAATCCTGTATTTCACTCCAAGACCAAACATATACCCATCAAGTATCACTTCTTGAGGGAACAAGTGACCAACATTGTTGTTTCTTTGCATTATATTCCATCCAAAGATTAGATTGTTGATATCTTCAATAAACCTCTTACAAAATCTCAGTTTGAGTATCTATGCCAGAAGTTGGGCGTGACCCCGTTATCAAGCTAAATAGTCTATCTGATCAGGGTGAGAGTGCTCCTAGTATATCTGATCAGGGGGAGCACAAAGTGACTCTCTGTTTTCTTTGACATTGATGTCAAAGGGGGAGAAAAAGGCGTTGTCTAGATGCTATAGTTGGAGGTCTAAGCACAATAATGTAGCCTTTTAGGGTTTCCATCAATGCCAAAGGGGGAGATTGTTGGCATGCTTACAGGAAGAGTGTGCTTGTCATTGATGGCAAGAACAGAAGGTGGCGCAGAAGGAGAGAAATCTCAGGAGGAAGAACGACAATGGTCATTGGATCACCAATCCTGAATACCCGACAACCATTGGATCATTCTAAGTGGAAGGACAGGATAAGCTAGAAGAGCAACACCGTAGATAGATCAAGTCATCGATTTACGAACATGATTGACGAACAACATTTTGTTTAGGTTAAAAGTTGGGAGGAGGTTATTATTCGAGGAATCTCACTTCGAAAGAATTTACAACTTGAAAGTCGAATTACCTGAAGCCCAAAATCCGAAATGAGTAAGGACCATCGGATCTGAAGAAAATGTGACGATTGTTAGATCAACGTCCAGTGACTAGAGGAAGCGCAGAGGAGAAGTACAGATCTGATCCATTGGATCTGAGCGTCGAGGATCAAAAGTCGTTGGATCCAGAGATAAATGCATGAAGGTTAAGCCTTTGGATGAGTGTAGGAGAGCGGACTTGTCAAAGTCCTGAATTCCTGAAGTAAAAAGGGATCGTCCATCGTCAAGACTGACAAGTGGCACACAATCCACAACTTTGGAGAAAATCACTTCAGGAATTTGTGGTTGGAAAGGAAACGAAAAGTCCCGAAGTCTCGAAGGACGAAGGTCCAAATTCACTCTCAGCTGTCGATCTAAGATACATTTCGGGAGTTAGGACAACCGTTAGATCTAGGAGAAAAACATGTGTCACATGAGGAGATCCATGTCAGCAAGACTACGTCAGCAAGGACACATGGCGCAATTAGATAATGACAAGTGTCAATTTGAATCGGCATTTTAGGTACGTGCAAATCATGAATCTAAGTGACACACGACAACTACTCAAGTCATGCCACATCATCAAGTGACATAAGCAAGTTACGTCACTATGGAATTTTTACTTTGGGAGTTTTACCACCAGTGATTAGACTAAAGCCCCGAATTCTTGAACGTTGAAGACCCGAAGAAGACCCTGGTCGTTGATTGCCATGAGGGGTACGTGTCAGAAGATTACGCATTCGGGTGGAAATACTCTGGGAAAATGTGAAGGAGAAATGTTTGAAATTGTCGAATCCTGAATAGCCAAAGCAGTTGGGAGTCGTCGATCTATGAGAGGAAAGGTGTCACTAGATCGCAAGATTTGAGTAAAATGCTCTAAGGGAAGTCGAGCGAGGAGAAAATAAAATCTGAGAATGTCGAAGGGAGAAGTCCTGGAGCAGAGGATATTCATTGGATTAAAGAGGACAAATTTCAATAGATCTTCCATTTCGGAAGATATCCAGTCAGAAGAAATGAGAAGTTGAGATTTGAAATCTCTGGAGTCTAGAGACCTGAAGGAGATATCGACCGTTAATCCAAGAGGTACATGTGTCAGTGGATTTTTAACTCCATAAGATTGACGTACGGAGGAAAGCAGGGTTTGAGAGTTGAAACTCGCGAAGCCCGGATCACGAAATAAACCATAGTCGTTGATTTGGAAGGGAGCTACATGTCGACAGATTGTGGAGATCTGGGATCGCGCGTGGAAGGAGGAAAGGAAGGTAGATAGCAGTTTTTGATCAAGTGGGATCGCCAAGGGATTGGAGATCAATGGTCATGCTCAATTGCGGGACCAGAACATGCTCGGGTCTTAATTTTTCTTGAGCTGGCCGCAATCAAAACCACGGTATCGCCAAAGGCATACATGGAGCTCTGTAGTGAATTGCGGGGTGAAAAGCGGGTTGCCCTAAAACCGCCTTTGGCTGGTCCCGCAATCGCATGGTCATGTGAGATCATATCCATGGTCATATCAAAAGAAGCAACTAGCACTCGCTATACCAAGATCGCGAAGCACTCGAAAGTTAGGCTTGTGGTCACATGCATGGTCACATCAACGAAGGTTAAGGGAGGAGCTAGCATGTCGCTAGGCTCCACTTCAGATATAGGAAGTTGGGAGAATCTAGATGTCTCATACCAATATTCCTGAAGTCACGAGTCACAAAGCGCATGTTGGTTAGGCGTATGGTCACCGTCGATGGTCACATGAAGGAAGGGACTTAGAAGCCAAAAAATCCAAAACTGACCAACTGTAACTGAGAGAGAAGACGAAGAGTTGCGACTGCCAGAGAAGCCAAAGAATCTTTGTATAATGACCACTAATGATGAATATATTCATCATAACCGCCAGAGAAGTCGAAGATTTCGAATGATGATCAGGCAAAGGACTTGACGTGAGAAAGACATGTAGAAAAAAGAAGATAGTGAGTTTTTTCGATAGTGATGCATGTGGGTAGGAGGAGACGCAGTGCATAACCTGAAGGGGAGATCAGTGGTGTAGTGAAGAGCATGCAGAGGCATAACAGAGTATAAAAGGAAGAAGAGAAGCTGAATAGGATGTGTTGTTGAGCGTAGGAGGAAAAACAGCAGAGCATAGAAGCAGAACGATGCAGAAGCGAAACAGAGCATAGAAACTGAAGAAGGCAGAGGAGACATAGAGTTGTAACAGACCATATCATAGACAGAGCAAGTAAGTAAAGATTTGTAAGATTCAACAAGGGTGGTAGGGTGGTGCTACGGAGGATTGTAGTCCTCTAAATTCTAGTTGGTGCTAGAGAAATTTGAGAGTTGGTGCTCTCTGCAAGTTGCATATTGCTATCAGAGGTTGTAGCCTCATATTTGAGTTGGTGCTCAAAGACTATGATGTACATGAAGGTTGGAGCTTGATTGACATCCAAAGAAGAAGAGGTTTTCTCCCTTTATGGGTTTCCTCATGAAAATTTGTGTCTCTATGTATTCTGTGTGATTGATCAAATATTGTATATCTATGCATGTTAAGTTATCAATAACACATCAAAATAATAATCTATAGAGATTCAAAAAAGAACAAGAAAAGTTTCAAGCTTATATTATAACTGATTCACCCCCCCTCTCAGTTATATTTCCAACATGGCTTGTCTGCACCACACTAGAGCCAGGAAGGGGAGCTTCTAACTGCTAGGTACCATGCCCTGAACAAGTAACTTCACCTAGCGCCTGCAAAAAACCCAAACTAGTCACCTTCCCTCTGCCTCCTCCAACGCTATTCTTAAGCTCTTCATCTGAGATGAAACACCCTTCTTTATTCCAAAGAGCCTCGTCCTCTGCACCCATAAGTGGGTCGACCTCAGCTTCCATCTAGAAGCTTCTTCACCAACAACCACCTTCCTCCTTACACGTCCCTTTCGTCTTTAGTAGGAAACCCATCACACTGGCCCGAGGGACTTACTCGATATTCGATGGCCCTTTAACAAGTGCTAGGTTTTCGAGAGAGTTGCTAGCCTCTCGAGTAAACCACCATTAATAATTCATATCTTCTATGACTACCCAATTTGATAAGCCCGAATAATCATCACTTGGACACCATTATCACCTTGTGCAGAGTTGTCAACTCCTCATCACTTTGTCTTTAACTCCACAGTCGCCCATACCAATGTTAAATTGCACGAACAAAATCCATCAATTTAAAATCACCTCACATATTACACTAATTCAAGGCTATGATACAAAATTATAAATCATATGTAGTAAAATGTAAAAAAAATGTGAATATGTTTGATGGGCATGTTTAAATTTACACAGGTGATAGGGTTCACATACTTGACACAATAAGAAATTTATATATATGTGTAAATGATACTAGGTAAGTTAGGTTTAATTTAATGTAAATCTGTGTGGGATCGTCTGGTAACTATTCTAAATTTAAAGTTTTGCTATAAAGGGAGAAACTTTACTAATTGTATGTAATCATGGGTAAATGGAAAAAAAGCCTCTGTATTGGTAGCAGCACATACCTGTTGGTATATTTGGATCGAAAGAAACCGAGCAATTTTTGAAGATTGGAATCCATCTATTCACTTTGTTATTCCAAATATTCTCAGCCTCATAAGTTATGATCAGAATGGTCCTACCATACCTCTCAATCGCTCTATTTTGATTCAGTCAAGAAGGGATACGATTACTACATGGTTCGATGGTGCGGCTCAGATGGATGGTCGAAACTGTGGATCAGGAGGCATTATAAAGAGCCCAAACATGATAGTTTACAAATGGTTGTTAAATTGCGGCACTGGTTCTAATAATAAAGAAGAATTAATGGGCATATGGGATTCACTCAGATTGGCCATCCATCTTTCTATCCAGTGCATCCAAATCATGGGTGACTCAAGAGTCATTATTGACTGGTTAAACAACAAAGCAAATTTCCATTCAAGCTATTTTGGAAGGATGGAAAGACATGATTAAATTATTAATAAAGGATTTTCACGATATCAGCTTTAACCATGTCTATAGGGAGTATAATTCTAAAGCAGACTTTCTATCAAAGCTAGCACTAAAGGAAACAAGCGGCAAAATTATCTACTATCAGTGGGAAAATGGATTGGAAGGATCTAAAAATTATCTCGATCTTTACTAATTTCCATGTCTTTATTATAGGTGCCAATATAGTATTTTGGGGTGCTGAACCCGACTTCTGGTAATCCTTTTTGTTATTTCAGAAAAGGGAATGAATTTCTAGTCTGTCCATTTTGATGAATCTGGAGTAGTCTTTTTTATCGGGATGTTTAGATCTCCCTAGTTGTGGTATTTTAGGACTTTTTTTGGTATAGGCTTTACCCTATATCAATGAACTGATTTTTGTAAACAAATTATATCTCTTAATATAATTGGGAAAATTTTCGATTAGAAAAAAAATTAGGTTTAATTTTTATTAAAGTTTTAAATGTAAGTAGATTTAATATGATATATAGACTATTCATGGAAAAACTAAACTTACTTTTTAAATTTAAGAAGTACAGAAATTTTCTCAGTGCGGTGGTGATAGGTGTTCTGGGAAGGCGTCGACATAGGGTTCCTTTTCACTATCAGTGCCCTCATTTCTCAGTGCGGTGGTGACAGGTTTCGGGAAGGCATCGGCATAGGGTTCCCTGTCACTATCAGTGCCTCTAAAGACAAGTGTTGATCTAACAGCTAAGGTGATGTTAGTGGGCCAACACTACACTACTGTTAGGTGTCATACATGAGATATTTTTCCATACCTAATGAAATTACACATGATAGTCATTTTTTCATACCCATCATACACAATCCTTTGCATGATTTTCCAGGGAAGGACGTTGCTCTAATGCTTAAATGCAAACCACGTGAATGGTGTGAAAGAGGGTTGTACTGTGTTGTCGTACTATGTAACTTGTGGGTCACGAGTAGAACGAATTCTAGGAAAGTCCATGGCTAAGGCCCAGTGAGGACTACCGTAAACATCCCCTAACGTCATGGGCGGTCAATATTCCGTTGAAAATATCACTCAACAACAACTCTACGGAGGCAATGAATATGATGTTAGTGGGGTGTGATCACTTCACTGGACCACACTGTTGTCGGGGCGGTCAATAGAATATTATGTCTGCTCTGCAACATTAAATGTTACAGTGGGTGATGTATAAAATGTAAGATATAAATTGTTTTCAGATTCTATTGTCCATATACTATCAATCATATCATTCAATGTTTTGTAACAAGCTGAACACTGATCACCCTGTTATTGAGAGTTGTACTAAACATACTTTTCCACACCCAATGAAATTGTGATATCACAGTGGTTGTGCCAGGAAATGGCATTGTACACAGTACAGAGCCTTAATTAGGAGATTAAGCCCTAACCGCGTCAATTGTATGCAAGCGGCTCATGAGATGGATGTTTTCTTTGTAATGAATCATATTACTTTTTTCCTTTGGATGGAACACATTTATTTTTCACATGGAAGCTTGGATTTTTTTTTGCATTTTATATTTTAAATATTTTTTTCTCTAAAATGACTATGATGGAAAAAATGTTTATTAAAAACCGAAATGAAAATGATAAGATTTCGAAGTGCTCAATAATAAAATCTCTAAATGACTGTGATGGAAAAAATGTTTATTAAAAACCAAAATCTCTAATAATGGTAAGAAAATGGATAAAATTTCGAAGTGCTCAATAATAAAATCTCTAATAATAAAGAATAATTTTTTTATGTTCCACTCATTGTCTATCCAGGACTATGACCAAGTAAAAGAGGTATGAAATTTTACCATGTTTTATATTTTAGTTCTTTAGGGAAAATGTTACTTTTCTATTTTTTTAATTTACATTTAAATTTAAATGTTTGATAGGTTAAAGTAAAAGTGAGGGTATTTTTTCTTAGATATGAGGTTAAATCATAATTGGGGTGTAATATCTAAGTAATATATATTCACATGACCTTTTTTTCATAGTTTTAATGATGATTAGATATGGATCCTAGGTATTTGGTCCACACTGTTTTGGGTTAAAGGTGTATTTTAGGCATCTAATAGGAGTAGAAGTTTATCTCCTTATAAACCACCAATGGATTATTTCAAGTGGCTAATTTTTGTTTACACATGATGATATAACTGCATATTAAGGTCTTAAGACTAGGTTGGTAACCCACTCTAATAGCGAGGACACACTATAATTTATATTGATGTTTGTGCATTAGAAAGATTTCCTAATATATTAATTATAGACTATTTTCTTCCTTTTAACCCTTAAATTTGGAAGAATGAAGATCTCCACTCTTCAAAGAAGAGGAGAAAAAGTTTATAAAACTTTATCGATGTGGTGAATGCCCTCTTTCCAAATACAACTATGTATTAGGATATCATCTACATAAATGTTACCCCCATTCTTTGTAGGTACCTTTTGAAGATGTGGAAAACAATTTGTAATTCCCCTTTTCTTTGATTCCAAAGGAACCAAATGTAGTCTAAACTATGTTACTCACTCCTTTGGACCCTAAAGTGATCATCATGGTTTATCCTCAAAGATCTTCTTGCATGTTTTGGCCTTGTATTTTTTGGGTCTAATTATTCAAAGTCCGTGATAGACTCACGGTTTTATTGTTTGGGGTTAATTATTCAAATCCCATGATAGACTCATGGTTTTTTTAGAAGGTTCCATGTAATCTTGAAATGAATGTATTGAATACCTAATCCTTGAATTATGGTAATCTATAAATAATATTGTAAAGAATAGAAATGTGAAGAGTCGTAGGTGATAAGAAGAGCCATTCAGAAGATGAAGACCAATGGTCATCTGAATGTATATTTATTAATATTTCATGTTAATGAAAGACATCAAGTGTGGAGTTACATTCTCTACCCATACCCGGTCTTCCAGTGGTATTAGAGCATGTTCACTCCAAGATTCTCTCCATTAGGTGTTTCATTTCCCCAAAACATCTCTCTAACCTCTGCCTCTTTACAAGATCATCTCTTTGCTTGATTAAATGTGCCCATCTAGGTTAGTTTTCCATTCTAAACATGTTCATGTGTTAGGTTTCCACCATTCCACTTCTGATTGATGCCTTGTCAATGATGTTCACGTGCCTTGGCTTTGTCTATGTTCTCATTCGGCTCAATTGTATGCCATGGGAAGGGACCCAATTTTGTTTTGGTTATCTGTGTGGCTTTGGTTTGAATATGTGAGTTCTAATCTTATGCAATACAAAGCTATGTTAATCTTGAAAAATAATCCAATTCCTTTAAACCTACCATTAAATTCGGAGTTGTTGCAAGCCCAAGAATAAGACCCAAAACATTCCATTGTAGGAAATTGTTTGATTTTGAGTCGTTGCATCTGGTGATGGTCAAAATCCTACCTTTCCACATGCATTCAAGTTGCTTGAGTCCTATTGGACACAAATCAAGAGTGTTCTCCATGGTGTTGTTAGTGGTATTTGAATTCTCTTGACATCAATTCCTTTCGACTAAAATGCTTGCTTTCAATATCTAAGAAACCACTTGGAATCGCTTTGCATTTCATAACAAATTGAGGGTCGATCGCATGGAAGGATTGTTGGGGTATCCCTCTTGTTATCGACTGCATATACATTTCCAAATCCATATTAATAGATGTGATTTTTTAGGCGAGTTCACAACCTTGGTACACAACAATAGAATGGAGTCAATTGAATAGACATTTCAAACTCAATATAACTATATACTATTTTTGAGTTGGTGGCAATATCAATTTGAAATCCAATATAGCAAATGAGGTTTTCATAGTTTTCAAAGGTTGACTTTTACCCGCTCACTCTAAGAAAGAGAGACTTGGTTCGACGGTGGTATAGTGGTATCTTCTGTCTATACTGGAGGTTATGGAATGTAATTAATATGCGACCAGAGCATTCTATGGGTTCCTGTTGCCCAGAAACCTAGAGGAAAGTTTTAACTTTGATTTCCTTTTGAAGTGAGATTGTGGACTTTGTGGTGCAAATGGAAATGAGTAGCAGTTATGTGTTCTCCCTGCAAACCTATTGCTCTTCAAAGAAAAACTTGACTTGTGAGGTAGCTTGTGTTGTAGTCTCATTGTGCATTTTTTCTTCTCGGAAATATCTTACTTTTGGGTAACTTCAGAGTTCTACTAGAAGATGCATTTTTTCATCTCCATATTTGGCATGGTGCTAACTAGCAAAGAAAATTACTTAGAACGGTACAAAAAAATCAAACACATTGTGATCTTTAATGATTTGAAGGATGGAATTTGTGAAGCAAAATCTACCAATGAAGGAGAAGCTCAATCAGAAATGTTGTGAAAGAGTAGTAAACCAACCACACCTACATCAAATAAGGAGTGTTCCATATGGAAGGACAAACACAAGAAAGCATATGTCATGATTTCCATAACCTTGTGATCTGTAAATGGTAGGCCTATGGCATGTCCATCTCACTAGCACATATACTTCTGCGGAATAAAACAATTATAACCTTAGCTCTTTAGATTATGCAAAATTCCCAACCAATCAAGCCACAAGTCAAGTCGAAAACAAAGGAGTCAAAAATATGTGGCAAGTCGGGTTAGAGGTAATGCAAGTCGACCAAGTCAGATTTTCCCAAGTCGAATTTACCCAAGTCATATTTACCCAAGTCAAAATTACCTAATTCGGATTTTACCAAGTCAAATTTACCCAAGTCGAAATTACCCAAGTCGAGTTGTCCAAGGGATATCTGTCGGTCGAATGATTTGATGTTTGGTTCGACCAAATGAAAGCTCAATCGAATTCTTTGATGGTCGAGTCAACCAAATGAAATCCCGACACACTAAATGAAGGAAAATCAACTACAATGGAAATTCAGTCGGAATGAGTCGACCAGTGGTTGGAAATAAATGCTTAGAGGCGTTTTTGGTAACCCACAACAACTAAAAACATCTAAGGGTGATTTTGATCCCCCACAACAAATAAAAAAATATTTTCTTGGAAGCAGTTCAAGAAATATTTTTAGTAGCAATACTTGTCAGAGCAATATTATGACAATAAGATGCAAGAGTTCTTTGAACTCAAACTTGGGAACATGACCATGGATGAATATGACAAAAATTTCTTGGAACTTCTAAGGTATGTGAGCTTCATCAAAGATGAGAAGGTCAAAATTTAGAGGTTCCTGAGTGGACTTTCATCCTTATACAAGGAAAAAATTTAGTTTGATGGGACTAAGAATTTAGAAGAGGCCACACAAAAGGCTAAGTATTTGTATGAGAAGAACAGAGGAAGGCCATCTTTTCAAAAGGCCTGGGATGAAAAGAAGAAAGGCAAGATGGATCAAAAGAAGAAAGGATTCAACCCACCTTTCATCAGAAATAGATATCAATATTATCAATAAGAGAAACTGTTTCAAGACAAATCAGTAAGTGCGGACACAAATTGATCTCCCTAGTTTCACCCCGAAACTAGAACAAAACAAGACAATATACTAAAATTTTCTTAGATTTCAGTTACCAAATAAGAAGAGGATCCAAAACATAACTTTCAAATGTTGTAGACCTGATCTCGCCAATGTGATCCCAGCTCCGTCATAAGGATTATGGAGAAGTATCTGCAAAGAAACACAAGTCAACTAAAACAATAATAACATAGTCTATTCGATATGAAACTATGTATGTGATCAAAGAATCATACAATATGGACAAATAGTATTCATATAGGAAAGAAAAAGTATATCTGTATTAAAGAATGTGGAAGAAATATACAACTAGATGCCTTGATGTTGTTAGGTTCCTTCGAATAGTTCCTTGCTTCCCACACACTTATGCTCCAACGAGTTCTGAGACTGTACGTTTGAAGATACTAACAATCTATCTTGACAACATAAATCAAAAGCCTATCATAAGCCCTTCAGATGAGAATTCTCAAGCCAAAATTCTACTAACTCGTTAGCCATTCTCTAAAGCTATTCCCAAAGCTAACTTTCCCCATGAGAACTCCCCTCATTTTATAAGCTGAAAAGGATAGGGTGAGGAGGTTAGGATGATCCCATGAGACCAGGGATGTGACTCAGATCCAAACCGATTAGAGGCCACCTCACCCTTGAAGCTTCTATTCTAGAAGCGTCGAGAAGCTTCTCTTTTTCTTCATACGAGCGATCATCGTACCCTTAACACTGAGAAAACTGTGACAATGTTGCATGCCACTGTGATGCAACCTGCATTGATCCTAGATCATCACACCCTTAACACTAAGCAAGGTATGACGATCCTTCTTTACAAGGTTTTTTACAAAGGAAAAGATAAATTCATCTCTCTGGGAAATTTCATCTTCATTCTTCTTCTGGGATTAAGGAAATTGATCCTTCTAAAGACAAAGGATAAGTGTACATCATTAACGGTCATAGGGGTGAAAAAAATAATGTGTAACATAAACCATCTCAAGGTGATCAGAAAATGACAGAGTCATTGGGAAAGAGGCCAAGACAACAATCCATAAAAGGAGATGTAAAGGACATCACATGTACAAATATTGTCCTCACCAAGGAGATAAAATGAAGACTTTGCATAGCATAAATAAGGAGGAGACGGTAGAGGACATGGGTAAAAGCATGACAAGGATCTATCCAGCCTTAGACAATAGAAAAACATACTATCAATCCCACATGATTGAAGTGGAAGGTAAGATTGGTAATCAACCCATAGCTATTTTAATTGATTATGGAGCTAGTCATATATATATATATATATATAGATCCAAAGAAAGTTGAAAGTTTTAAATTGAAGAAATGTAAGCATGAAAGGTATTGGTTAGTTCAACTACCTACTGGAACTAAGAGAAGAATTAATGAGCTTGTTAAAGAATGTCCTATAAACATGAATGGAATTAAAACTAAGGTTGATTTGAACATCACACTGCTTGGGTCTTATGACTACTTGATTGGTATGGATTGACTAGAAAATCATCATATTATCTTAGATTGTTATAACAAGATTTTCACATGTCTTGATGAGGAAGGGAATTCAAGGACATTGCAAGGTATTCAAAGGCCTATATATGTTCGAGAGATTTCAGCATTGCAGCTGAAAATAAGTTTTAGAAAAGGGTGCCAGATATATGTAGCCCACATGGAAGAGCCAATGAAGGATAAAGAGACAAGTCTTGAATATTATCCAGTCTTGAAAAAAATTGAATATGTGTTTGAGTAGTTTCAAAGATTGGCACCAAAGAGGGATATAGATTTCTCTATTGACTTAATGTCTGGATCTGCCCCAATATCTAAGATTCCCTATAGAATGAGCACGCCTGAGCTAAAAGAGTTGAAAATACATCTAGAATAATTGTTACATAAAGGATACATATGCCCAAGTGTTTCTTCTTGGGGTGTCCCAATTATTTTTGTCAAGAAAAAATATGGAACGTTGAGGTTATGTATTGACTTTAGACAACCGAAAAAGGTTACAATCAAGAATAAATATCCTTTTCCAAGGGTTGAAATTTTTTTTGATTAGCTGAAAGGAGCAAAGATATTCTCCAAGATTTAATTGAGATCAGGTTATCATTAAGTGAGAATCAGAGAAGAAAACACTAGCAAAACAACCTTTAAGACAAGGTATGGACACTATGAATTTGTGGTGGTGCCTTTTGGGTTGACAAATGCACTGACTACATTTATGTGTTTGATGAATGGGGTGTTCATAGATTTCCTGGACAAGTTTTTCATTGTATTCTTGGATGATATTCTCATCTATTCCAAGACGTAGGAGGAGCTTGAGCGACATTTGAGAATGGTGCTACAAGTGTTGAGAGAACACCAAACAAACATTTTGTAGGTTAGATCATTTATGGGTCTAGTCGGCTATTATAGGAGATTCATTGCAGGATTCTCCAAGATTGCACACCCAATACCATTTTTACAAAAGAAAGGGGTGAAGTTTGAATGGAGTTCCAAGTGTGAAGAAAATTTCATGTGCTTAAAATATTTTCTAACCAATGCACCTATTTTAAAAGTTGTAGATCCAGATGAGAATTTTGTTATTTGCAAAGATGTGTGCAAGGAAGGGCTTGGTAGAGTCCTTATGCAAAATGGACATGCAATTTGTTTTGAGTCCAAAAAATTGAAGGAACGTGAAATAAATTATGCCACACATGACTTAGAGTTGGAAACCATAGTACATGCCATAAGGATGTGAATGCATTACCTTATGGGTAGAAAATTTGAATTGAGGGCAAACCACAGTGGTCTAAAATACTTGTTTGAACAACCAATGCTAAATGCCAGAAAAACTAGATGGTGGGAATTTCTCGATGAATATGACTTTGACATCAAGCACATAAGGGGAAAAGAGAACAAGGTGGTTGATGCACTTAGCAGAAGGGTGCATAAAATGCACACTGCAACCATTAGTATGTATAGAACATATTTAAAAGACAAAATTCTAGAAGCTATAACAACAAATTAACATTATGTGCAAGTTATAGAAGGCTTACAACATAATGATGTACAACATAAATATAAGAATTACAAGCTAGAAGAGGATGGAATCCTCTTATTCTGGAACAAAGTTTATGTTCCCAATTCTCAAGAATTGAGAAACTTAGTTTTAAAGGAGATGCACAATGTGTCATACGCTAGACATCCAGGATAATAGAAAATTATTATAGCCGTAAGAGGCCGATATTTTTGGCCTGGTATGAAGAGAGATGCCATTGAATATTTAGCCAAATGCATGGAGTGTCAGAAGGTAAAGGTTGAGCATAGACATCTAGTGGGATTGTTGTAGTCATTTCCCATTCCCGAATAGAAATGGGAAGTTGTTACTATCAATTTCATTACCCAATTTCCTAGGACAACAAGGAAACATGATTCCATCATGGTAGTGGTGGACAAGCTTACAAAGGTTGGACATTTCAAATTCGGTAAAAGTAACTCATAAGGCAACGGATATTGCTGAAATTTATATGAAAGAAATTGTTAGGATACATGGTGTGCCTAAGGAAATAGTGTCGGATTGAGATCCCAAGTTCACTTCCAATGTTTGGAAGGGGTTGTTTAAAGGATTTGGGACCAATCTGGATTTCAATACATGATATCACCTAGATTAGGATGGGAAAACAAAAATGATTAATTGGATAATTGAAGATATGTTGAGAATGTATGTAATGGATGCCTTCTAGGTGGGAGGACTATATCCATTTAATTGAGTTTACATACAATCAGGGGTATTCTGAATCATTGAATATGAGCCCGTTTGAAGCATTGTATTGCATAAAATGCAACATACTAGTAAGTTGGGACAACCCAGCAGACAGAGCCGTGATTGGGTCAAAATTGTTAAAGGAAATGGAAGAGAAAATGGTAAAAATCATGTAGAATTTGAAAGTTGCACAATATCAACGGAAGAGCTATGTCGATAAAAGAAGAACACATAGAGGATTCAAAGTGGGAGAGCATGTGTTTTTTAAATTTAAATCCAAGAGAAGCTCACTAAAATTGGGAAGTTTCCCAAAGTTAGCCACGATGTATTGTGGGCCTTTTGAGATCTTAGAAAAGATAGGGCCAGTTGCATACATGCCAGCATTACCTTCATCCATGAGAACACATAACGTGTTCCATGTGTCTTGATTAAAAAAGTATGCACTTGATCCTAATCATGTGATTGATTGGAAAGTGATCCAGGTGGAGCACGAAGGGGATTTTCATATGGAACCAATGGGCATCCTGGACCAGAAAGTCAAAGTTCTCAAGAACAAATCCATTGGCTTGGTAAATGTTCAGTGGACCTGTTATAGTCCCGAAGATGCTACATGGGAGCACAAGGAAGCCATGCGAGAAGCATACCTGCAAATTTTTGCAAATTTTGAAAAAAATTGAATGTACATTTATACATAAGTGAATGAAGACTCCATTTTGGTAGTTGGAGTTCTTGGAGCCACAACTCTAAGATTTCCAGTCCAACTAATGTGTGGGTTGAGAGGAAAATAAAGTTGTTGGTTGGAATTTCCGCGTGAGTCATTAAACTGTACAATTATCAAGTATTTTGATGTAATGATTTTATATATACCAATGTGTAAATGTATGGTTATGTGCACTGAGGACAATGTAATTTGTAGGGGAAGGGGAACGTAACATCCCCATTTTCAAACCCCAAACTAGTAATGTGTATTCTAATTGTGATGTATAGGTGAGATCCAAAGTGATGTAATATGTAAATGATGTAAATTGAATATAATGAATAAAATGTATCGCCGACAGAAGAGGGACACTGGCATATATTTGGGGGATAAATATCCACAAGAGATGGAAGGGGTTCAAGGGGGAAAGTTTACCCAAGTCTATTAAACCCAAAACCCATTTTTTATTTCTTAAAAAATTATCCTAACCATGAACCTTCCATTAGTTGTTGAGTGTTTTAGATCCCAACCATTTAATTCATATAAGAGAGTTGGTGTGAGAGTCACTTCCCATAGTTATTGAGAACATGGGGGATGAGTACCATTATCTTGGGGAAGAGTGCAACTCAAGAAAGCAAGAGAAAGAGAGGAAATTTGTATGGGGAGGGGACCA
>ML777372.1:759151-793404 GCA_009831015.1 Picea engelmannii | reverse complement strand
TTGTCTGGTTCTCGATCTCTCCGAGTATCTTCTCTTCGCACTTGCCTTTGATAAATTTCTCCCAACCTCAGGTCGAGCGTTTTCTTCATCTGATTCGATCCGATCGATTGAAGGTATTAAGTCATAATTATGGACCAAGCGATAAAGCCAGTGCCAGCAACATACCAGGTTTTCATAAGCCACAGGGGACCCGATGTCAAGATGGGTCTAGCGAGTCTCATCTACCATCGTCTCACAAGCCACGGGTTGCGCGTCTTTCTCGATATGATGGAAATTCGCACGGGAGATATTCTGCGCCCTGCAATCCAAGGAGCCATTGCCAGCGCTTCTGTTCAGATAGTCATTTTTTCTGAAAAATATGCTGAATCACGTTGGTGCTTGGATGAGCTACTTTGGATTTTTGCATCATCTCACAAGCCCACAATTATAACTGTGTTTTATGACGTTGACCCTACTGACCTTCGTCTTTTTAAGAAGGGACGTTATGCCGAAGCATTCAACAAACACGAAGGCCGTTTCTCCATGGAAGTGGTGGACGGATGGAAGGTGGCCCTCCGAAAAGCAGCAGATATTTCTGGTCTGACCTTCAAACAAAATACAAGGTATACATATTTATCACATTTCGCACAGTATATTTATAAGGAATACATGATTCATCCAAAATCGTTCTCACATTTCCTAATCTGAATTTCGATTATGACCGCATATATCTGTTTGTTTTTTCAGTGACCAGGGGGAGTTTTTGGAGAGACTTGTGGAAAAGGTATGGACAGTGGTCAAATGGGTACCGTTAGAGGTGGCTACACACCCAGTTGGACTCGACCAAGCCTGTGATGATTTCGAAAGAAAAATTGATCTGAATGAACACACCACAAAGGTGGTTGGCATCGCGGGTTTAGGCGGATCCGGGAAATCAAGTCTGGCTAAACATCTTTTCAACTTGAAACGCAATGATTTTAAGAGGTTTTGCTATTTGTCTCATGTTAGAAAAGAAAATGATTTACCATCTTTGCAGCGGCAGCTCCTTCGTGATCTGCTGGGCAATGATAAGAACATTTCCAACACAGACGTTGGCAAGACTATTTTACGAGATAGTGTAAGAGGGTTAAAAGTTCTTATTGTTCTCGATGATGTGGATAATGGAAGGGATATAGAAAGTCTCCTAGACATAGATGCTGTTGGACCTGGTAGTCTGATCTTGATAACATGTCGTGATAAGAATACATTCAAAGGCTCTTCTGCAAATATATTGTGGTATGATGTGAATCCATTACTGAAAAAGCATGCCAAGGAACTCTTCTGCCGCCATGCTTTCCGTCAATCAAAACCATTTGAAGGATACGAAGCTTTGGTGGAGAAGTTCTTGAAATTTTGTGAGGGTTTGCCTCTATCCTTAAAAGTTTTAGGGGTACAGCTCTCTGGTGATCTTAAAATAACGTACTGGGAGGAGCAGTTGGAAATGTTATCTCAAGGACTGTCACTGCCACAAGCAGACGCTGTAATAAACATACTAAAAATGAGTTACAAGGCTATGGATAAAGAAGAGCAGGGAATTTTTTTGGACATTGGGTGTTTCTTTGTGGGAGAAGATAAAGAACTAACCGTTCGAGTATTGGAAGGATTAGGTTACGGCAAGGTTCGTTACTGCCTTGACAGTCTCCGTCAAAAATACCTTCTGGATTTTGATAATCATGAGGAGTACCATCATGAAATCGAGAGCCGGGGACAAGATCACCATCCGTTTTTCATCCAAACACCCCGCAAGTATAGGGATACTTACGTCGACGTAGAGTCGTACCTGCCTGCAGTATTACCTCAGGGGAGTTCAAAAATTACAATGCAAAATCAAGTCAGGGAATTGGCGAGAAATATTGCCAGAGAGCATTTATACTCGAGCGATAAGCCGCCGCTCCGCCTTAGTCGCATAATTGATATAGTAAAAATGTTGCAGTTCCAGGTATGTTTATCTGGCGCCATATCCGTTTATTTATTCCGAAAAGAACAGTGACTTTTCTTAGTTAGAGTATAGCAGACAGCTATCAATAAGCACCGAGAGCATTTACTGAAGTTCGGTGCAGTATATAGGTTGTGGCAAATAATATACATGAGGTATAGCTTGCATTTTACACCAGGCACTTGAGGTTGCATTGTTGAATGAGATTGGGTAATCAGATCCAACTTCAGGTTGTATTTGCAGTCAGATTCAACAGACACAACCTCAAGTGTTTATGCAAACTCAGCCTGGTGTATAGTCTTTGCATAGGTATTGCAGCTAGGTACAACATATGGGTAGCTGCTGCGTAAATATCATACACCTGGTAGAGTTTACATCTGGCCGGAAGCACTTGAGGTTGCACATTGTTAGATGAGATTGCGCTTCAGATTTAAGAGGCAAAACCTCATGTGTATCGGGGTCAATGTGAATTCCACCTGGTGTATATTTTTTGGGTTATTAATAACCACTCTGTTATTAATAGCCACTCTGCTATGCATCATTGAATACTGCATGGGAAGGTAGATATTGGCAACTTAGATTTTCATGGAAAAGTAGATCTCTGGGTTATTGGATGGATAGCAGACTCATTTTGTTTGGGACTGTGTTTGCCAGGACGGATCAGACTTCTGTTCTATACGAGGCATTCGCATCCCTAAAGGTCAGGATCCGCCTCAACTCACTAATAAAATTAAGGGTGTACGTCTTCTTGCTGTTGAACATCCCATAGAGAGGTCGTTTTTTGGTTCGACTATCGAGGGGAAGTTGGTATGGCTTCGCTTGCGCAATTTCGGGTTCATCTCCATTCCCTCTACCATTTCACAGCAAAGTTTAAGAGTGTTAGAATTTCAGGGTCCTATTGACCACGTTGAAGAATTATTCAAACACCTCAAAAATATAAATGATGAGGTGAGTAAATCTAAATTTTAGTAATTATATAGTTCCATGTTCGTGTTAGGTCATGTGTTCAATTCGTGATGCCTGTCTTTTCGTGATGGTTAGATTCATGCAGGCTGTTGGTGATGATTAACAGATTGTGTCATTGCAGATACCTACGTGGTTGAGTGAGTTGAATATTGATCCTGAGGGGGAGACAACTGCAAGTACTTCAAACAGCTGCCAGTTGGTCCACGAACGCCTCATGCCATCCTTTTACTGTTTTCTAGAATGGATAGGCACCGACTTGACAGACTTGAATAAGATCGTGTTGAAATATGTCCCTTTCCTACAATCACTCCCAAATGATTTTTTCAATCTTAAATGCCTACGACATTTAAATCTCTCCGGGTTAACTCATCTAACCAAATTGCCCACTTCCTTCTCTAAGTTATCGCGACTCCAACATCTTGCATTGCGAGACTGCGAGAATCTATCCATCCCAGACGATATTTTGGGAGAAATTTCCACACTTGAGTATATCGACTTGAAAGGCTGTGCTCAACTGGAACACTTGCCATGCGGAGTGGCAAAACAAACGCGTTTAAGATACTTGAATTTACTAGATACTAGTTTACTAGAATTGCCCTTGAACTTAGAATTACTAGGAAAGGTTGAACAACTTAGAATAGGTAGCCCACAGTTAACGAAGTTACCAGGCTCTATGGCCTCTTTGAAAGGGCTAAAAGAGTTGATTCTGTCAGGATGCTCCACTTTAGACGACATCACACCTATTGAAAAGTTAAAACATTTGGAAATATTAGAAATATATGAGTCGACAGAGCACTTACCACCAGGAATAGTAGAGTTGAAAAATATCAAAGTTCTCACTATACAAGGTTATTCAATAGCTGAATTTAGTTTTCAGACTCACGCTGATGTTGTTAATCACGATGTCATGGATTCTTTAAGAGATTTCACTTTGAGGAACACATCCATAACCAACATACACATTCCTACAAAAGTTTTCCCTAGGCTTGAAATTGTTGATCTTTCATATAGCCTTCAGCTGTTGCAGGTTCAAGGCTTCCCATTAACACTTGTAAGATTAAGTCTGGAAAGTTGCTCAAGATTGAAGGCATTGGCAAATCTTTCCAATCTTGTAAACCTTAAATTTCTCAACATAAATGGGTGTGAAGAACTGGAAACTATGAATGTTGAAGGTCTGAGATCATTGGAAGAGATTAGCGCGGAGAAATGTTGGAAACTGCAGAGCATAGAAGCATTTGAGGACTTGGAACTGGTAAATTCTCTCCGCGTTTCAACGTCCCTGGATGGAAGGGTGAGTACCTATTAACTATCAAATCTTTGTTCATACCAAAAGCAATTATATTTTTATATAAGAAAAACATTTAGATTTTTCTCTAAAACGATAGATAAAAGCTGGTAAACCTATCATTGTTTGAATTTGAACGGTTTTCTGCCGTTGAATCTAGAAAATGTGTGCAGACATGGCTCTGTCAAACATCAACTGCTATCTTTAGTGCAAAACGATGAATGACTAACTTTTTAAAGACTCTATGTTAGGCGTGAAGAAATATTATTTTTAAATTTAAAATCAAGCAACTCAAATGAATTTATTGTGAATATTGTGCAGGATTTTGATACAACATTAATGCAATTTTTTGCAAATAGTTCTGAGCATCTTACAGGTCTCAGGAGTGTCCCTGCAACAACCACAGTTAAAAGTCCTGTAATTCTGAACAATGTCCTTTCACAGAGAGCAATATTGATGTGCTTTATCACCAACAGAGTCAGCCGCAATGGCTTTTGTGTATGTTTTGAACCAAGTAACGACCTTGCACGGTACGAGTACAAAACCGTCCGTCGAGATGGATCAAGCGGAAGAATGTTACATATGTATCTGTGGACAAAAGACTCTAGCTTATTTAAAGATGAAAACAGTTACAACAAGGTTGCTGCTTATGCCAGTGGTAGCGGGAACGAATTGGATGCAGGGTTCGAGGAAAGGGGATGGATAATGACGCTGGCCAGCGAAACCCAGGCTTTACAAGTTTGCAGACCGATCATTTTTGAAGATCTTTTCAATCGGGAAGTGATGTCCTGACCAGAGTCAAGTCATATATCTTAAAATATGCAAACGCTTCTTATGTTTTTTAAGTTTTTCTTTAAAAAAACGCTTACATTATATCTGTAAATTTGCAAAAGAATTTAGTTTTTAATTGTTTTTTCCAAAAATGTCTTAATTAGCCATTGATTTTTGAGGGTATTTGGATCGAATGTATATTCTTAGGGTCTTACGTTCTTATTTTGATTTTAAAGATCATACAATTTCATGGATCAATATTTAAGAGTATTATTTTTAAATAAGTGCAATTCAAAAGAAAATTTTGAATCCTAGTAATAATTTTTATACATTGTTATAGTTTTTAATATGGGAAGATAATTTTTTATTTGTAAAACAATATATTTATTAAAGTAAGTACTTATCTAATTATATAACTATGAAAACCAAACTCGTTATATCATTACATTTGTTTTTATTTATATTTGTTGACATATAATATTATTTTCCATACTCTCCATACAAAAACCATCGTATAAATTTGTTTGAATAACACATAATTTAAACATACAAAAACCATATTATATATTTGCATAAATAACACAATTTAAATATAATGCGAAGAAAAAAGCAATAAGCATTAAGGAGCTATGGAAGAAGTATGTTAAGAAAGCTTAATCACAAATACAATGTAGATAGTAAGCTATGGACAATTATAAAAGCGTCAAATGAGATATAGTGGGAACTGGGAAAGCTCTAAATTAGCGAGACATCTGCAGCAACAAATAGTTAAATAGAATATATGAAATCATTATATTGCATTTTATATTGATTGCTAGAGGAATTTTTTAATAAATATAGATTGTCAATGTAAAATACAAAACTTATATTTATAATGTAATGAGATGATATCATCAAACGTCTAAAAATATAAAAACATTAATATGACTTGCATCCAAGCTTATTAGGAATTATGGATAGGTGTAACTTTTTATAGTTAATACCACTTGATTTTGTAGTCTAAAGAGATAGTAGTGCATATGGAACTATGGAACTTTGAAATGAAGTGTATTGTAAGTGCTTTAAGTAATTATAATCGTGTTACATCAATGTAAGGTAGGTGATAACATTTGAGTGTTGTGTGTGTGGGTGGTGAAATGAAGTACATTCACTCTTAATACGGAGAGATTTTGTGTCCATGTCCTTTTTTTTTTTTTTTATATTGTGATATGAAGATGTAAAATAGGATGTTACATGAATGATTTTTTTTTGGGTTCATTCATGTATTTCTTACATCCCTACAACATTATTATTATGTATCATTTTTGCATTTTTACAATGTCTTTATAGTGTTTATTTCACATTGTTTTAGTATCCTATGGGATCCTTTTAGTATCTTTTTTAGCATTCTAAAGGTTCATTTTAGTGTTTTATATCATCCTAACCTTAGCATTTATTTAGTATGTTTTTAGCATCTTAATTACTCTATTTATTTCTTTGAACGTCTTTTTAGTGTCATAATGATTTCCTATAGCATCTTTTTAGTGTCCCTTTAACATCCTAAGGGCTCACTCTAGTGTCCCTTTAATGTTTCTTAGCGTCTCAATGGATCCCTTTAACATCACTTAATCATCCTTTTTGGTTTTTAATTTGCATTTATTTAGTGTCTAGGTTGTGTCATAATGGTATCCTCACTAGCATGTCGATTGCATAGTGTTCATGTCTTGAATTTATGCCCTTGTCTCATCTTTCTAGGCATCTAAATGTTGTCCTTTTTTTTCCACATTTTTGCATATATTTTAGAGTTCTTATTCTACTGTTTTAGATGTTTTGATCTCGTCAAGTCTGAGTTAGGTTGTGTCCATGTTGTTTCTAGCATATCCTGCATTTTATAGTATTTCCACATTTTTATATTGTAAGCTCCATATTTCATTTTAAGACAAATCATAACAATATATTCAATTTCATTTTATTCTAAGCAATTTTCATTTTTGGTTTGAGTTTACATCATGTCACTTTAATCAATATATTTTTTACTACTCAATACACAAGATAAAGGAAAAACCATCTATAAATTAATAATATTTTATATACAATAGTTAGTGGTTGAGATTCTTTATGATGTGGCATAGGTTCAAACTACACATCTTCAAAATTGAAATTGATGACGTGATCAATATAGCTCAGGATGGGTCTGACATTCATGGATGTGTTGCCACTTTGTTGTGTGATGGAATTTGATGATTGATCTGTATCTAATGAAGGAATTTCTTTGGGTTGAATGGTCAAGCTAATTTTATGCCATGGATACCTATAGTTCGCTTAGCGATAAGAATTTCTTTTTCGAGCATGCTCTTCCATTTGGAGTTAGGAAAATAAGAGTCAAGGAGGCTGGTAAGAGTTTCATTGGGCCAAATATTATATATTGATTATCTAAGACAAAAAAATGTTGTGTGCTTGGTTCTCCTCTTGTGGGTAAGGTTTACCCTAGTTGTTGTGAAGCTACACTGAAGTTTATATTGTTTCGATTAGGAGGTCTAAGTTGCAAAAGATAATCATGTATTGTTTTTTCATTCTATTATGTAATCAATTTGTAAGGATTTATCCTTATACTCAAGAATATGAAAAAAATATCTTTATAGGAAAGTTTGGCTTCTCTCCCCATCTATTTGATGGTAGGAGAAAAGAATTGCAAGTCATGATCTACCTTCTAAATATTTTTATTGTTAAGTTGTCTGGTGCATAAACAACTCTTTTTTAATACACACTCTAATTAGTTTATATATATAATAGAAATGTGAATCTTAAATACACATTTCTCTTAGGTGGTCTATTGCCACCTAAGAGAAAGGTGAATCTTAAATATAATAGTGAAATAAAACCATTGGTTGATATGAAAGATTACAATAGAACAATAGAATCAAGTTATCATCATCATCAACCATTAGTCGAGGATGAAGATTTTGATCCATCATCACCATCGTCATCCTACGAAGGTTGTACATCTTCTTCTTCCTCTAGAGGTTGTTGTAAGAACACAATAAAAGGAAAAATAGCATGTTTGCAATTACCAATAATCTAGTACACAATATTTATCAAAAAGACCGAATTCTCACGCTTAAGATCAAATTAACTTTAATTTACCTTAGTTGCCATAGGTTTAACATCCTTCCCCATCTTTACATAGTTAATATTTAGGGCATATTTCAGTTGGTCCAAGGTTGGCTGACACTCATTCTCTTCCTACTGTATTTCCATAAGAGAAAACCAAAATCAATATTGTGAATAATCTAGTACAAAATCACATAAAAATTGTTGTTAATGAATACTTAAAATAAATAAAATCATAACTTCCAAATATGCCTCCAATGCATTTTTTTCTTGAGTCTCCAAACATGCATAATTCTCTTCTTATTGACATCAATTTTTCCATGTTTGGCAGAAATAAAATGATATTGAAAAAACACAATAATTAATCTAAAATGTGTTATGAAGGTCTTTGAAATGATAATTCATATAATAGATTATTTATTACCTCGATTTCCTTTTGTTGTGGTGTTTCATGGTTTGTTGTCCTAATTATGATTATATAATATATTTTCTGGAATTGAATTGTATTTTAGTTTTGAAATGTCCCAACATTTCGAGTGGACACTCCATGTTAGGATCCTACCCTACCCTCCCTACTTTAAGCTACCTAGGAGTTAGTTAATTGTTGTATATTTCCATCATTTTTTAATAAGGCCCATTGGATAGTAGTAGATAGTTATTTAATGTTAAAGAGTCCACTTTATAAGGCCCACTAAGTAATTGATACCCATTAGTGATAGGATCACAAGTAGCTAGGGTTTTTTCTATTGAAAATCTATTTAAAGATATAGGAGACTATGGAATGTTTGTCTTGTGTTGTGTATTTGGAGCTCTACTCAATGAAAGGTTGTTCCACCCTAAGGGGCAAGTGAACATTTTTTTCCTTCTCCACATTATCAATATACAAAGGTATCTTTTATAGATTCCATCTTATTGTCTCTTGTTTTGAGACACTTTGCAATTGTATTCTTTGTATACCTGGTTGTGTTTCAATTTTAAGAATTAAGGAACATTACAAATGGTGTTAGATCTCTTTTTTGAGTCAACATGCCTTTGAATTTTAGTGGAGTTTTTTTTCAATATAGAGACGTGTTCCGACATATTTAAATAACATAACGATCTATTTTTCAATGGGTAAAACTATGGTTGGGGAAAAATACACGCAGTAAATACAAGTGGAATCACTTTGTTGGAAACCCTTGTTGGTAACCCTTACTGGTACCCCTTCGAGTAGTATTACATCAAACAACACTTATATACAAAATCCCACTTCCATGTACCTTCAAGTATATCAAAAGTCCCCTAAATATACCTAAAAACAACTCTAGATCAATTTATTGGATGCCTTGTTTCTATAGTACAAGGAGAACCACACTCAGGGAGATCACTATCTAGTACCTGGGTAGTCAGGTCATACAACTAAGGGCATAGTCAACTTATCCTCCTTCTTAGTGCCCTGAGATATTGGGCCGAGTACTACTATTGGACCCTGCAAGTATATCAAAGATTTATAACACTTGACACTCCTCTATCTCTGGGACTCGACAAACCCTAGCGTCTATGCAGTTAGTTAGTGAAATTCCTACATCTTTGAATCCAAAAGGAATTTGAAGATTTTGTTACCATATTAATAATAAATCGTGATTGTAATACTCTCGCAGGAGTAGTGCTTAGAAAACAAAGTATGGTTTTCGCTAACACCATTGTGGGAGACTTATCTCAAAATGTTCCTTGCATCATGTTGATGGCATTGGTGTATCTCTTAAGTAAACCTTCTCAAGTGGACTCGACCATGACTCAATAGTACAATGATTTGAGGTATATTTGAACAAAATACTTTCAAACCCCTGATCGAAGTGAAATAAATGGAGAATAATGCTTCCAAAAAACATTTGGTGGTCTGATGCTTCAAAATAACAACATGAACAATATGGAGAACCAATAATAGGATCAACTTCCTTAGCACCAAACTGTAGAAGAAAGGTTGTTGGCATTGAGTCTACACTCTATATTATGAATGAAACTGAAAAACCAAGGAGAAATATTGAAAATAGTAGGTGCCCATTTGAACCAGAACCAAACATTGATCAAACCAAGGAGGAATTTATATCCCATGAAGTGCAGGTTGCACTTATGTTTCAATATAATCCCCACCAACACTTTTCATATCACAATTCATGGCACCATTTTCCTAAGGTCAACATGAACAATTTTATGGGTTTGACCCCTCAGGGTGGGTTACCCAAATGGAACATTATTTCTCTATCCATGGCATTATCGATGACCTACACCAACTACAAGTTAGGGTATTATATTTGGATGTTGAATGTTATCAATGGTAGCAATGCTATAAGAAGGCTTATAAAGACTACATTCCCTATTCCTAGTTTGTGCAAGTACTTTATGTTCATTTTAACTATGGTACTCACCATTTGGGATGCCTGACAAAATTACGCCAAACCAACACCTTCATGGACTATATTACTACCTTTGAGAAATTAGCAATCTGCGTAGAGGGACAAATTGATTCACTTTTTATAGAATATTTCATTAGTGGTCTCAAGGAAGCAATATGAGCACACACCATGATGTAGCACCCACAAACATGGTTAGAATATTGTGACAAATCTAAAGAAGATGAGATAGTGATAAATTTATAAACCAATAGAACTTTATTCACCACTCGCCCTAAACCCCTTATGGAAACTACCCCCATCTCATCCAGCTCCCAACCAATCCACATCCACAAGTTATCTTTCGAATAAATGGAAGAACATCAATGCTTCCATATTTCCTATAATTGCGACGAGTGATATTTCAAAGGCTACAAATGTAAAGAACATAAAATATTTCAAATGAATGTATCTCCACATGAATACTTTGAGGATTCTTGTTGAAGAAACTCTTGAACCAACCTATTTCAAGTCTCATAATTTTATTAGAGAGTAATCTAATTAATATGGTCATTTCCTCTATTTTGGCATCTTAGGGATTTGAAGAGGAAGCCTAAGTAGGTGAATCCTCTTTCTCTTTCTTATTTTCTGTACTTTTTGTTTTAATATTAATCTTTCCTGAAGAAACCATGTTACCCTTATGTCTACTACATCATTATGCACGTTATCTAAAGTAGTTGACCTTCTTTCTCTTAACATCATAGAAAATTCACGATCATGAGCAGTTGCACAAGTAACCTTTGTAGTGTTCGGTTAAACTTGACTCAATGAAAGATTCAAAATTGTTAGGTCAATAGTAGTGGTTTCGGGCACATGGTTTTGGTATCCCGTGGTTTTAGAACCCATGGATTGAATGTGATGAAATCCTTTAAAAGGATAGTGATACTCCATTGTAATTTTCCAAGGCATGAGCGGTAAAGGCTCACTTGGATGGATTGGGCGGGTTTGGTCAAGGAACCAATAGATCTATTGGATGGTTTTTCCTGGTTTTGGTTTTGTACAATAATTCACGTGTCTTATGTGTTGTTTCTATGTTATTGGTTGTTATTTTTTTTTCTCTTGTATGGTATTTCCTTTCATGTGGTATCAAAGTGATTTTAACTTGGACTCTCTCACAAGAGTGGTTTGATGATGAAGAAATATGGAGTGCCATGTGACACAACTGTCGAAGTACAAAGCTATGGTTTCAATAGAAGAAATCACACGAGGAGTAGTGCATCGACGACCTTCTTGGAATACTATTCTATGAATAGATGATAAATTTGGTATCAGAACTTGGGTTGACCTAGACTCTTTAGCTAGAGTGGTCTAAAACATTTGTCAGTACATATACTAGTACTTATAGGGCATGTCTGCATGGAAGAAGGATTGAATGGGATTTTGGAAGGTATGTGTTGGATGCAAAGAAACTTAATGAAGATATTGTAGATTTATAGATTTTATGAGATGAAGCATGGATCTATTTCTTGGTTAACCATCTGGAGCTCCAAATTGAAGGCATTGGTGAATAATTCCTTCAAGACTTGGCCGGAGGTAAAAAATATTTGTTTGATATCACTAATTGAATTGTGTCCGTTCTTTGATGGAGCAGTCAGAGCATTGTGGATCAATTTCAAGCGATCTATTTTTTGTGTCTTAGCTCGTGGAAAATTTTTGAAGGTTGTTGTGTAGAGACCAAAGGTAATCTCACTGATCGAATAAACTGCATTCAGAAAACAAGTGCATAGATAACATCATGATGGTATCTATCCATGGTTTTGTGCTTGTAGCGAAGAGATTTAGATTGATGAAGGGGGATTGGTTGTGGTAGTTTATGTGGGTTTATAGTTTCCTTTCTTCCCTACTCAATGGCACCATGAATTCAACCAATGCCAAGGATGATTTTAGGGGCTAAATTTCACTCATGGGCTAATTTTCCATGGTTTTTCCAAAAACGAGATTCGTTATTTTAAAAATAATTCGCCCAAATTCTATAGGATAAAATTATTTTGCCTTAAAAATCGCCAAAATTTTGTAAAAACTACATAAAATCCTTAGAAATTTGAATATTTTTACAAAAATATCGCCAAACATTTATAGTTGGCATATGAAGGATTAGTAGGATTTTCCAAGGTTTCTACATTTTAAAATAAATTTCCATCCTTAAAATCATCCCTGACCAATGCTCAGGGGATGATTTTTAATGGTGAGTAGTGGATCAGGGTTTGAAAAGAAACAGTAGTAATAAATTTCATGAGGAGATGGTTTCTTGTGGTATCAGAGCGAGGTTAACCTGAAATCTCTTGTGAGATTGGTTTGACGATGAAGAAATATGGAGTTCCCTGTGATACAACTACTAGAGTATAGAGCTAGGGTTTCAATAAAAGAAATCCCACAAGGAGAAGTGCGTCAACAACCTACCTGGAAGACTATTCCATGAATATATGAGCAATTGAAGAAGGCTAAAGGAAAAAAAGGATATAATGATGATTGTGGTGGAAGTGGCAAAGACAAATCCCTAGATCATTAGCTTGCATGATGGCCCCGATCTTGGAGATGATATCCTCGGTATTTTCTCAGGAGGTGTGAAAGCGTGTCTAGATGATGATCCAGAATGACCTAGTGCACAATTAGTGTTTGGATTTTATTTTCACTGATGTGTGGGTGGCATGAACACAAGAGATGTTAAGGCAAGAGGATGGAAGCATAAGTTCTCGGACAACAATAATGAAAAAAGATAAATTTTAATTTTAATGGAATTGAATGTAAATGGGAATACAACTGTAATACCTGGTTAGGAATGCCTACCCCTAGTGATTTACCGGTAAATTCTATATGTAGACCTAGGTGATAAGGGGGAGCATGTGGGATTCCTGGATAACTTTGAGGAGGGTAGGGCCTAAAGGTGAGTAGTGTATACCCACTTGGCCACTTTGGTTAGATTTGGTTAAGGGAAACCCCAAGTCAAGTTTGAAGGGGGAAATGTTAGGTTAAACTTGACTTAGAATATACCAAAACATATTTAGAACTAGGATGGGACTAAGTATGACTTCATTCTCCTTCCATATTGAGTAATGGAGTCACTTGGTGAACTAAACTTCTGAAATATTTTCTATAAAACCTCACATATTGTTATTTTACTCTTGCTCACCAACAAGAAGAAAAACTTCTTCTTTTGTCATTTCCAAGGGAATATAAATTTGAATCTTCATTCCCCAATGATGATGCCAAAATAGATGTTGTTTCTCAAGACATTTTTGTCTAGGGAACATTCCCAAGGCACCATATGGATGGAAAATAACTGCCCTTCTTTAAGCTATACTAAAATAATATAGTAGCCAAAGGGGGTAACTGTCAAATAAAATTGTTTGGATTAAGATTATTCAATAAATTGAAGAAAAAAAGTAATTCTCAACAAGATAAAAAATAATTAAGAAAATGATTTATATAACAATAGGAGAAATAATGAGAAAAACTAAGAATTTTAACCAATTTCTTCACTTATTGAAGGCACCATATTCCCATTCAACCAATGTTCAAAAATTATTTGAAAAAAAGATAGAAGATGGTTAAAGAACTTAAATTCCTTCAAAATAGTATCACTCAAGGAAAACACTAAATTAAAGAAGACCTATAATAAAATATATCCAAAATACATCTTCCAAAATACTTGGATGAAGGAAAACATATTAGGGATACATTCAAATGAATCCAATATATATGGTTGGTGATGAACATTCATTAAAAATTCAACGCAAAATTTAATTCATCTTTATTTTCAATGTAATTAAGTAATAGATACCATATATTATAAATATGAAAATAAAGATATCTCCAGTTTCATCATTATCAACATTTCGTACATAAAACAACATGTATAAATTACATGCAACTGTTGATATATTAAACCATTAATAAATACAAAGAAAACTATTGAGAATAAATCTTTGAATATTTTCTTGATTCAAAGTCTGAAGTTTTTTTTAAAAAGTCTACATAACCTGAATAGGGAATGAGAAAACTTTTGTGAAATATATGACCAACTACAATAGAACTAATTGAGTGAGGGGTGAATCCTCAAGAAACTCAGATGTCCCAATAAAACTCATAGAATTCTTAAACATTTTTTCCTCCAATGTGACTCACTTTAAGCAAGTTCATTTTCAATATGAAAACCTCAATCCCTTCTTTCTCATTCTTTCTTCATTTTATTCCCATCAACCTTAACCATTTTTCACAAATAACTATTTATTTTCTAAAAATAGTGAAGAGTGGTGGCCTTCTTTCTCATTCTTTCTTGATTTTATTCCCATCAACTTTAACCATTTTTCACAAATAACTATTTTCTAAAATAGTGAAGAGTGGTGCTTGGAAGTCTTGGGAAACAATTCATTTTTCCTCATATTGTGCTTGGAATCTTGTGCAACTTGTATGTCTAATCATATATTTCATCTTTTTCATCTTTGTCTAAGTGAAGGTGATGACATATAAAAAAATTGAGGTGATTGAACTACTACTGAACTATTACTGGTCTTTACTTTGTAATCTTGCTATTTTAGCCTAATCATTCCCTTTAGGATATCTAAACTCATACATGTTCCTTGTAGCAATGTTTGATTCTATAAAGATATCAAAAGAAGTAGGTGGTAAAATATGATGTAAATTAATAACATTGTTTAAAAGCCTCAAATCAAAAGATATTTTATCAAAGATCAATTTACCCTTGAGAGCACCAATGTTGGCACAGGGGCAGACCCAGGGTTCAATGCTTCAACAATGCACCAACAAAACCCTAACTACCACCCCTTTCGGCAACACCTGTGAAGTAGATGAAGTCTCACTCGAGGTAGAGGCATGGGGGGTTGCAGGACTCAAGTGTCTACAACCTAGCTGGGACATAGATATGGGATCACAATGCTTAACAGAGCACTTATCATTTAACATTTATTAGTCTTTAACCCTTATTCAAATCGCAGGTTAAACCCTTATTACAAAACAATGCAGTATTAATCAAGATCTAATAACATCTAACTAGTTAGCACATAGCATCCGAATAGATCTAACATTCATTCATATATAAAGCACTAAGAATCCATAGATCTATCTATCTTACACCAAAAATAGAGCACTAAGAAAATAGATACATAACAACATGAACAACATAGCACAAAGCACCATGACACAGGATATATGTGGTTCACCCCAATGTGGAGCTACGTCCACCAACTCTTCTCCTCTTCTTTATTAGTCTCTTCAATCTTCTTACAAGAACCAAGCCACAAAGCCAACTCCGCATAGGACAGGAGATTTGCGCACCTCACCAGATCATTCTTCCCTGAGTTAGATCAAAGAACAGAGCCTTTACACAGTCTGTCTGCATAAAGCACTTACAAAAATCTTGCACTTAGCTCTGCAAGTCTTAACAGATAGTATGCACAAAGCCAAATACCACTACAATCACACAGATCAGACTCTTAGCACTTAGCACCAAGCCATCGACCTCTCCTTACATAGCCTAGCTACTTATTTATACATTACAAAATAAGCCTAAGCATGGGTAAACCCATGGGTCGACATCCCATACCCGTTACATAAACCCTAAAACCCAAAAAGCCCGCAAAAAGGGAGAGATCCCGCGATCTTTGCTTTGCCTGGGCGCTCCGTCTTCGACCAGCCTGTCGAAGTCCCAAAAATGGTTAAACATGACCAAGGTTCTCCAAAAAATTGATCGAGGGCCAATAGGTCCCTAACACTCACCTGTGACTCGTCCCAAGTCACTCTGATTTAGGCAACACCGCTTCAAAGGCCTCGAGATTAGCTCGAGTTGCCTCGACTTGCTACTTCTCCAGGGCCTCTTGCTCGGTGAACTCCTGAATGACTTGCTCAGTGACAGGCCCTTCCAAGCATTGTTCCACTATTGCGATGACCTGTTCTAGTTGTGATCCTTGTCCGTCGATCTCCTCAAAAAGTGTGCAGGCTTTGTCCTGCACTGACTAGAGTCACTGTGTCAATTCCATGACTCTACTCTGGATAACATTGACTTGCTACTGAATTGCGTGTTGCTCCTGTGATCTCTTCATCTTCTCCACTGCTGTAAGCAACTTCAACTATGCTTGCACAGTCGACGCTTGTTGCTTCGCTTCCTGGAGCTGTGCCTCCAATGTCCTCAGTTCCCAGTCTTCTGCAAGGCATTCATAGGTCTGTGCACTTAGGTTATTGAGTTGCTTGCATTCTAAATCCAATGCCTTTAATCTTCTACTGTGCTTTTGGCATTTTCTTCTCTTTGATCCCTCACTTCTTGCAGAGTGCTCGACACTGCTTGAAGTTCTAACTCTGCTACTCTTGCTTGAAGCTGCTAAATGGCCTCAGCATGCTTCCCCACTTGGCTCTCAACTGTCTCTTCTTCCATCTATGCCAAGACTGACACAGAGTGAAGTTCTCTATTCATTGCTTCTCTAACCCCAATCTGCTCCATGATCAGATGGTCTTTTTCTTTCTAGATTTGTTCTCTGTCCACTTCGAATTTCACCTGGAGGTCATCTTTCTCTTGCTGCACAACCCGAAGTTACTCTAAGGCTTCCTCATTTTATTGCTTCAAGGCCTCCGTGGCCTACTCTTTCTCTTCCTAGACTCGACAAAGGAGAGCCTCTATATCATCTTCTATCCTTCGTAGTTGGGTGGGCTCATCCCCCAATTTTACAACTTCTGATGATGACGACACAGTAGACACTGTGCGGCTCAAATAGAGAGCTTGTTGTACCCCCTTTAGCTCCACCTAGATTCTGTCATACATTGTCTCCTGCTTTGCTTCATTTCACTGCAATATATCCTTAGAATCATTTGCTACAGCTGCAATGATGAGGTCAAGATCATCCACTGTGAGCACATTTTGCGACTGAGGTTTATTGGCTCGTGACTTCTTTTGCACTGAGGGTTTCTTTGGAGAAACCTTCCTTTTCTTTGATGTCTCGGCTTCTGTAAGGGGATCCTTTGGTGGTTTCACTTCACCCTCTTCTTGCTTGTCTTCTTCCCTTCCTCCTCTTGGTTTACTTCATCATCTCCTCCACCTTCATGTGAGTTAGGTGTAATTTTCTCCGATGCACTGTTTATCTCTTGCACTTCTTCCTTTTTCTTCTTCTTCTTAGCCCTGCTTCATCGACCATACTCTTCTTGGGTGACCAAAGGACTTCTGATGATGTCAGGGTCAGAGAGATCTGTCTTCTCGACTGGTACAAGGAATTCTGCAGGCCGTTCCTTGGTTATTTCCTCGATATATTCCTTGGTCAGCTTGTAGTACGACTGCAACTCCTCTTTACTTTCGTCCCGATGCGCAGTGATGTAAATGATGTGGTGGTCTACGCAGAACTTTTCTAGTGGTCTATAAGTATGAAAGGTGTTCGAAGTCATTTGGGGGAATGAATCAATGTCTCGTGTGAGCTGTAGGTAGTAGGTGTGAAACACCGCATTTGATTGCCACTGCTTTGCCATATTGCTTGAATACCATAAGGTGGTGAACCTCACGACCACTGGTTCTGATGGCTCAACTTCAGGGAACGTCTCTCCCTCCGGCATCTCCCAAGTGACAAAGGCAATGAGGATCAACAACCAGCTGAAGTGGAGCTCATAGCCTTGGTCTTGCGCTTCACGACAGTCCTTCTCCAACTCGTTGATTAGGTAGTTCACCTAGTTCATCTGCATGCCCTCGATGCACTTCCCTACGAGGTTGACGACGAACCCCATGACTTGTCTCGGTTTCTTCTTCTTGACGAGTTTGCCCGCTATCAACTGACAAGCTAGGTGCATTGTGCCATCTTGGATGGAGGCTACCTTGTAGCCTCGCTTCCCCTTCTCCACATCGTCGTAGGTTTCCTTTATACACTGCGCCAGGGAGCGATCTGCAACCTTCCTTGGGTAGAACTGGTGAGGGTCTATTCCCTGCATGCTCAGTCCAATGATCATGTGGATGAATGCCAAATCCATAGTCATGCATCTATCTAACCATAGATAGCCTCCATGGTAGTAGAACAGGAGGAGTTTAACGAACGCGTTAACCTCCTCATGTCTTCCAAAGTGGGGTATCTTCATTACATTTAAGATTGTTGATTGCGCAATCTCTTTAATCCATGGCTGGGGAACTATCTTCAGCTTCTTCCCAGTCCTCTTTGTCAAGTACCTATGCGGTGCGAACAACGGATAATTCTTCCTATCTCCCAGGTTAAAGTCGTTGATCTTAAGATCTGGGATCAATCCTAGCTGCGGTCCAACTGCGCGTATACCTTTTAGGAGGTACACAGTGATGCATGTGTACTCAAAATACATTGGGACGTTTTCATGACTAACCACGCCAACTAGAGGTGGGATGTAGTCTGGCAAGATCGACGGGATCTGCTTTGCATTCGCCAGATCGTCACGGTGCTTGCTTCTCTTCTCTGTCACGGTTCAGGATGGACCAGATCAACATCCAGTCAATGGGGATGTTTGCAATTCTCTCGTCAATGAGGCATGTACTCCTGTGGACATGACCTTCTCAGCCATAAGGTCGATCAATATTTCTTCTACCGATTTCTCTACTGCGCTAAGGTCGCCCGACATGCACGCTCGTGATCAAATATCTCGGGTAGGCGACCAAACACTCAAGGTAAGCAAAACGGGTGGTGAGGTCTCAAAAGCACAGTGCGATAGAAATCAGTTCTACGTGGGCTCGAATATCTCAGTTTGCAAAAGTGTCCCCGGTGAGGCATTCGATGGATTAAATAAGAAACGTCGTAATGGACTCCTCCAATGGCTAGGAATGCCTCAATCAATACGATTCCATCCGTTGTGGTGTGGTCCCAATGGTCCAATGGCGATATTTCCGGCAATAACTGCATTTCTAGCCATTCTGACGCGTCATTCTAATGGTTGGGATGCCTCCAACGGACATATAGCTTCACCATGTCGAAGTTCCCTTCTGTGCTATTCTACTATTCCAACAAGGTTCAAGTTCTGTAAGCTCGCCTTCTGCAAAGTCCTCTCTGGAACTCCCTGCAATTTTTCTAACTTGCTTTCTTCTTGCTGAGCTTTCTTGCGTTCTTTCCTTTGATCCGAGTCTTTGGATTCCTCTTTCCATTTTCATTCTTATCTGCTCTTAACATAGTAACTTCACACTACTAAGGGTCTTCCAAAGGGTTCAAATGTGATACTTCTTCTCTTGCTATTTCTGGCGTAGGTGCTCTTCTCTCCTGCATGGACAGGTTCTTTAAGCCTTCTTGCATTCTTTCAACTTCGATAGCTAGGTATCTGGCCCTCAGTTGCTTCGACTTGTCCTCTTTTTCTTCTATTAAGCACGCTATTCTCCTAGCCATAAAATCCCTTAATTCTTTCTCTTTCTATTCTGTAGCTTCTTCCTCTTCTTTCCTTTGGATATGATCTTTCTCAATCCAGGTCCTCCTTAACAAAAGTGAAAAAGAGTCGTTGTTCTCAACAAACTTAATGACTTCAAATTCTTCTTCAGTCGATGTCCCATGAGCAATAATAGGTACATGAGTAAGTCTTCCACATAGGGTTATCAAATTTTCTTTAACCAATCCTATCTTTCCCAATGAAGGAGCCATAGCAGGCTTTCCCAAAATTTCCAAAGTACTCTCTGGCATAAGATTCACCTGTGTTTCCTCATATAATATACAGTCTATGTCGAAGTCTCCTATTCATGTTTCTATGCACTCCTTCTCTTTTAAGATCTCTAGTAAACTGATGTCTCTATGATCATTCATGGTTTCTTTCATCTGCAGTAATATAGTCTTTGATTCTCTCTGGTTTTCTATCATATCTTGACCTTCTTCATGGTTTTCTTGTCTCGTGTTCATCTTTTCTGATTCTCTCTGGTTTTCTATCATATCTTGACCTTTTTCATGGTTTTCTTGTCTCGTGTTCATCTTTTCAACTTTAGCAATCATTCTAGGGAAATCCAAAACCTCATGTCCAACAACTTTACAAAAAAGGCAAGTAGGACCTACACCAGAACATTCCTTAGCAAGATTTCCCAGTCTTATGCAATTATAACATAGTGTCAATCCTCTCTTTCTCTTAAATGATCCCCAACCTTTTCTATACTACGCACTGGGATCACAGTGATGGACCTGCAATTTCTAAAAATTCTTTCTAGGGTCCTGCATCCACTTGTCAGTCAAAAAATTCTTTCTATGCATAGGAATAACATATATTTCACTATCTCTATCAGATCTATTCATATCAAATCTTCTTTCTTCTAGTTGTGCCCTAGTTTTCAGACTAGGAAAAAATCTATCAAACATACCTAAATCCATACTTTCGAAACAAAAATTTCCACTTATCTTACCTTTACTAGAGAACAAAGCTTTAAAATCTTACCTCTTTTCTTCAGATCCGTTTGCCTTCTTAGCACAGAGCTTCGCAAGTCAAGTAGAATACTACACACTACAATAATAGATCTATGCACAGAGCTTTCTCTTTTCTTTAGTTCCCAACAATCACAGTTTCAGGTCCCGACAATGGAACTATTTGTTGGCACAGGGGCATACCCAGGGTTCAACGCTTCAACAATGCACCAAAAAAACCCTAACTACCATCCCTTTCGGCAACACCTGCGAAGCAGATGAAGTCTCACCCGAGGTAGAGGCAGGGGGGTTGCAGGACTCATGTGTCTACAACCTAGCTGGGACATAGATATATGATCACAATTCTTAAGAGAGCACTTAACATTTCACATTCATTAGTCTTTAACCCTTATTCACATCACAGGTTAAACCCTTATTACAGAACAATGCAGTATTAATCAAGATCTAAGTACATCTAACCGGTTAACACATGACATCCGAATAGATCTAACATTCATTCATATATAAATCACTAAGCATCCATAGATCTATCTATCTTACACCAAGAATACAGAACTAAGAAAATAGATACATAACAACATGAACAACATAACACAAAGCACCATAACACAGGATATACGTGGTTCACCCTAATGTGGGGATACGTCCACGAACTCTTCTCCTCTTCTTTATTAGTCTCTCCAATATTCTTACAGGCACCAAGACACAAAGCCAACTCCGTATAGGAAATGATATCTATGCGCACCTTGCCAAATCCTCCTTCCCCAAGTTAGATCAAAGCACAAAGCCTTTACACAGTCTATCTGCACAAAGCCCTTAAAAAACATTTGCACTTAGCTCTGCAAGTCTTAACACACAGTATGCACAAAGCCAAATACCACTACAATCACACAGATCAGACTCTTAGCACTTAGCACCAAGCCATCGTCCTCTCCTTACATCGCCTAGCTACTTATTTATTGATGCAGGAGCATCTCTCCATGTCAGCCAGCCAACCACGTCAAGCGCGTGCATTCAAAGGCTGAAGAGAGGCGCAACCCTCGTCTTCAATTTTGTAATTGAATGTAATTAAATGTCTAGGCTGTTGAGCCATAGAGCCATGCCTTTGTGCAGGCATAGAGTAGGTAGGCCTTAAATGTTTGTAAGGATGAGATCTAGATCCAATTGTGGACTAGACAACCCATTCAATGAAATTGAATAGGGTAGGTGAGATCTGGAGGGAAGAGCTCGAAGAGCCCCCTCATGTAAAAGATCAATATCGATCTCTTTTGGTAGTTAGTTAGGGGAGCATAGAGAGATAGAGAGGAGAAGAGAAGGAGTTGAGACCTTGTTACAGGCCGTGCTCAAGAACACCTTGTAAAAAAAAAACCAGACATTTGCCATTTTAATACAAATAACAGTTTTTCCTGCATGATTATGTGTTAAATGAATGTCTGTGAAGTGTTCTCTATATGATATGAATGTATGCTATAGATGTAGTTGTGCATTTGCAGGAGATGGTTTGGTTTCAGGCTTGAAAGGTCTTTGAGGCTTCATACTAGGAGGGTGTGATAGAACGCTATGGGCTCTGATAGCCATGCATAGAGTTTGCATATCTGAACTCTACGGATTCAGACAAAGACGTGCCAGGTGGGCACACAGCTGAAATCATCAACTCAGGAGGAAGACCACAAGGTTACTGAACACCTTGGAGGCAAGGCTGTGGGAGAAGAACACAGTTGCAGACAGAATCACTGAGGATACTATGAAGCTCTACCAAGTGGGTGCTGAGCACATGCATGGTGGTGCATTGAGAGGAACTCTGATGTGAGTTCAGAAAGAAGAACCAGAGTCACTGAGGATTCTGATAGCTCTACTAGGTGGGCATTTAGCAGGTGTCCAAGTACACAGAAGGGGAGGTAGAACTGTTGAACGTTCTATGAGAAGATACTCTGCCAGGTGGGCATTGAGACAGTGTGCAGATAGGCACAGGAAGAAGAGAACTCTTTGAGTTCTGTAAGTTGAGGAAGAATCCATTGAGGGATCTTTGCAGGGTTACTGAACACCCCGAAGGCTCATCAAGAATTTGTTTGAGGCAGAGGATAGCTAGGAGGGCATCCAAATATTCTCCATCTGTGGGTGAAGAAGGATAAAATCCCTTAGGGTTCTGAGTACCTAGAGAAGCTCAAAAGAGATAGCACGTTGCGTGCAAGGACTCTGCAAGGAGTGCAGAAGTCAAAGAATCCTTTGAGGATTCGTGAGTAAAATCTCAGGAGGAATAGTGTCGTGGAGAATGCAGGCGAGGCTTAAAGGCGAGAGCTTACAGGAGGAAACAGATAAAGGTCGAGGCCTTTGAGTTTTGGAAAATTCTCCCAAGGCTGGAAAGAAAGTGTGCAAGCTCAGGAGGGAGCACAGCAGCCATCAGATCGTCGGGAGAAGGAGATCTAGACCGTTGGTTTTCACGTCGAGGGAGTAGCAGGAGGAGCGTACAGGAAGAACGAATCTGGATCGTTGGATCTTGATCCAGAGACCCGACAGCCATCAGATATGTCGAGAGTTGCACGGGGGTTAAAGCTTCGTGAACGACAGAGGTGAAATCCCGAAAGGAGTTAGCTCATTGGGGTTTCGCATATCGGGATATCAGGAATCTCGAAGACAGGAGATCAAGAATTTCCATAAAAAAAGCCTGAAATCGATCTGAACCATCTGTTTGTGGAGACACGTGGTAGAGATCGAGCGACCCATCAGTATATCGACTACCGGGGTTTTGAGTTGACATAGAACTTTTGTCATTGGGGAATCGCAAGTCGTGAAATCCCGAGATTGAATCCGAGCCGTCCGTTTGTGGAGACACGTGGCGAAAATTGAGTGACCCATCGGTATATCGACTACCGGGGTTTTGAGTTGACAGAGAATTTCTGTCATCGGGGTATCGCAATTCCCGAAATCGTGAGATTGGATCAGGATTGTCCATCTTGAGGGGACGTGTGGCAGCGATCAAGTCCTTAGGGAAAAGTCCCTGTAGGGAAGCCATCCATCACTAAATCGAGAATCGAGATATCGGGGATCTCGTGAATAAGAGGTCCATACATTTTGGAAATGAGAAGTCCAGAATCCTGATAAGGTAGAAAGCTCCGTTGTGGGGCCAGCTGACGTCATATCGGGAAATCGAGAATCAAGATATCGGGGATCCCATGGAAAAAGTGTCCATGTATTTCGGCATTAGAAAGCTTGAAACCCCGACGAGAGATAAGACTGCGGTCACGGGGATAGCGGTCACGTGGGCCAGAAGTTTATCCAGGAGGGCTAACACATAAGGGACCATATCGGCGAATTGGCTCATCGGAGATCGGGGATTCAAGAGGACAGGGAACTCTTGACATCGGGGATCACGAAACTCTGAAACTGGAATTTCAATCGGGGAAAAGTCATAAGAACATGTAGAGGCTGTGATAGAGTAAGAAGGACCTGTGGATCGGATTTTCACAGAGATTCCACCGAGGAATCGAAAGAGCCACTTCGACTCAAGGGAATTTAGACAGAACGATCCTTTTGACCAGGAGGTCGGGCGCAGAGACCCTGCGGGGTATGCGACTGCGTCAGGTTTGGTATCAAAGCCTTGACTCTTGCTTGTATATTTCAGGCAAGGAGAGGCAGGAGGAGATAAAAGAGCACTCTGATACACCGAGTCAATTTATGGTATCAGAGCCTGAATCTTGTCTGTATATTTCAGGCGAGGGAAGCAAGCAGAAGGCATAAGAAGACGGAGTACTGAAACTCTGTAGGGATTTGTTTGCAGGTAGGAAACAGTCCATAGATAGTCAGGAGGACTGTCAGAGAAGCTGAGGCACTCGGGGTTACGGAGTGACAACAACAGATTTTCCAGGAGGGCAAATATACAGCAAGATGGCTACTAAAGGCCATAAATATGCTAGGAAAAAAAATTCAGAGCTGTGGAGTCAAGAAGATGTGGATGAAGAGCTCGCTGATATAAAGAAAGAAATAGAAAATATTGCGTTGAAGATGCAGCAGAACGCGAGGATAGATGAGCTCAAATTGAATATGCAACAGAAAGAAAAATCGAGATGGGTGTATGAATAGCCCCTGAAGGAGCCGAAGATGAAATGGCCAGTCAAGGAGTTGATGGCTAGAAGACAGCATAGGCTGTTAAAAGGATGGTTGAGGCATGCTGAAAACCTCGACGGACTTGAGGAGATGGTTCAGATATGTGAACTAGAGATTAGGGAAATTCTCGGTGAAGAGAATGAAATGGGATCGGCCGAAGATCTCAAGAACTACCAGGAGGGCAGAGTAGAAATTCCAATTTGCTAGGTGGGCAAGGAGTTGAGATCAACTGAAGATCTCACGGACTGTCAGGAGCATAGTCGGGGAATTTCACATTGCCAGGTGAGCAATGAAATGAGATCGTGGCGGGATCTCGGAGACTACCAGGAGGGTGGTGGAAGCATCCCATATTGCAAGGTGGGCAGGGATGAGCAGATGAGTTGGAATCAGCCAGAGGAGCTGACAGAGTAGGTGAGCTCAGAGATGGATTTGGATCAGCGGATGTAGCTGATAGAGGAGGAGGATTTGAGAAGCCGTATGATGATTGGGGGAATTTAGATATTCCTACCATTCGCCCAGGAGGAGGCAGAAAACTGTGTTGCAGATGCAACAACAACAGAAGGACAACTAACTGAGACTATCAAAGGAGAATTGGAGCAGATATCTGAAGTTTCCCAAGCAGAAGAGGAGAATGAGCATTCTGAGGAATTGCTCACTACTTTCAGCCAGGAAGCTGAAGGGACTGCAACATGGGAGTTTGCAGAAGAAGAAGAAGAAGCAACAGAAAACATTAGTTTGGCTAATCTGTATGAGTAGATTGAAGATCTAGAGAGAAGGTTGAAAGTGCAGGGCATGCACATCCAATAGGTGAAGTTGGAAGCTGATGAAGAAGGCATGGGAGATCACAGTGATCTACTCATGTGCCGAAAATTCTTGTAGCCGAGGAGACTATATGAGCAGAGCCAGCCACTGGAGCAGCTAGACAAAGTGATCGAAGAGATCATGGAGCTGATGATCCGATAGCAGACACTGCCAGCAAGGAGAAGCTGGGCAGGAAACGAGCAGTAGCTGCAGCGCAGAAGCAGCAGCAGCAGCAGCAAGATGGAGTGGATGAACAACTCTAGATATTTGTTTGGGATCCAGGGGGATTTCAACATCTGAGATGGGAAGCTCATGAGCATGAGCTCATGAATTTTGCAGCTGGGGAGTATGATGCAGGAGCATCTCTCCACGTCAGCCAGCTAGCCACGTCAATCACGTACATTCAAAGGCTGAAGAGAGGCACAACCCTCATCTTCAATTTTGTAATTGAATGTAATTAAATGTCTATGTTGTTGAGCCATAGAGCCATGCCTTTGTGCAGGCATAGAGTAGGTAGGCCTTAAATGTTTGTAAGGCTGAGATCTGGATCCGATTGTGGACTAGACAACCCATTCATTGAAATTGAATAGGGTAGGTGAGATCTAGAGGGAAGAGCTCGAAGAGCCCCCTCATGTAAAATATCAATATCGTTCTATTTTGGTAGTTAGTCAGGGGAGCATAGAGATATAGAGAGGAGAAGAGAAGGAGCCGAGACCTTGTTACAGGCCGTGCTCAGGAACACCTTGTAAAAAAAAACAAGCATTTGCCATTTTAATACAAATAACAGTTTTTCCTGCATGATTATGTGTTAAATGAATGTCTATGAAGTGTTCTCTATATGATATGAATGTATGATGTAGATGTAGTTGTGCATTTGTAGGAGTTGGTTTGGTTTCAGGCTTGAAAGGTCTTTGAGGCTTCATACCAGGAGGGTGTGACAGAACGCTGCGGGTTCTGATAGCCATGCATAGAGGTTGCATATCTGAACTGTGAGGATTCAGACAAAGACGTGCCAGGTGGGCACACAACTGAAATCATCAACTCAAAAGGAAGACCACAAGGTTGCTGAACACCTTGGAGGCAAGGCTGTGGGAGAAGAACACAGTTTCAGATAGAATCAATAAGGATTCTGTGAAGCTCTGCCAAGTGGGTGCTGAGCATATGCACGGTGGTGCATTGAGAGGAAATCTGCTGTGAGTTTAGAAAGAAGAACCAGAGTCACTGAGGATTCTAAGAGCTCTACCAGGTGGGCATATAGAAAGTGTACAGGTACACAGAAGTGGAGGTAGAACTGTTGAATGTTCTGTGAGAAGATACTCTGCCAGGTGGGCATTGAGACAGTGTGCAGATAGGCCCAAGAAGAAGAGAACTCTTTGAGTTTTGTAAGTTGAGGAAGAATCCATTGAGGGATCTTTGCAGGGTTACTGAACACCCCGAAGGCTCATCAATAAGTTGCTTGAGGCAGAGGATAGCCAGGAGGGCATCCAAATATTCTCCATCTGTGGGAGAAGAAGGATACAATCCCTTAGGGGTCTGAGTACCTGGAGAAGCTCAGAAGAGATAGCACGTTGCGTGCAAGGATTCTACAAGGAGTGCAGAAGTCAAAGAATCCTTTGAGGATTCAGGAGTAAAAGCTCAAGAGGAACAACGTCGTGGAGAACGTAGGTGAGGCTTAAAGGCGAGAGCTCGTAGGAGGAAACAGACAAAGGTCGAGGGCTATGAGTTTTGGAAAATTCTCCCAAGGCTGGGAAGAATGTGTGCAAGCTCAGGAGGGAGCACAACAACTCTCAGATTGGCGGGAGAAGGAGATCTGGAGTGTTGGTTTTCACGTCTAGGGAGCAGCAGGAGGAGCGTACAGGAAGAACGGATCTGGACCATTGGATCTTGATCCAGAGACCCGACAACCATCGAATCTGTTGAGAGTTGCACGGGGGTTAAAACTTCATGAACAACAAAGGTGAAATATCGAAAGGAGTTAGCTCATTGGGGTTTCGCATATCGGGATATCGTGAATCTCGAAGACAGGAGATCGGGAATTTCCATAAAAAAAAGCCCGAAATCGATCTAAACCGTCCATTTGTGGAGACATGTGGTGGAGATCGAGCGACCCATTGGTATATTGGCTACCAGGGTTTTGAGTTGACATAGAAATTTTGTCATTGGGGAATTGCAAGTCGTGAAATCCCGAGATTGAATCCGAGCTGTCCGTTTGTGGAGACACGTGGTGGAAATCAAGCAACCCATCGGTATATCGGCTACCAGGGTTTTGAGTTGACAGAGAATTTCTTTCATCGGGGTATCGCAATTCCCGAAATCGCGAGATTGGATCAGGACTGTCCATCTTGAGGGGACGTGTGGTAGTGATCGAGTCCTTCGGGAAAAGTCCCGGTAGGGAATCCATCCATCGCTAAATTGAGAATCAAGATATTGGGGATCCCGTGAACAAGAGGTCCATACATTTCGGAAATGCAAAGTCCAGAATCCTGATAAGGTAGAAAGCTCTGCTGTGGGGCCAGCTGATGTCATATCAAGAAATCGAGAATTGGGATATCGGGGATCCCATGGACAAAGTGTCCATGTATTTCAGCATTGGAAAGCCCGAAACCCTGACGAGAGATAAGACTGCGGTCACGGGGATAGCGGTCATGTGGGCCAGGAGTTTAGCCAGGAGGGCTAACATTTAAGGGGCCATATCGGTGAATTGTCTCATCGGAGATCGGAGATTCAAGAGGACAGGGAACTCTTGACATCGGGGATCACAAAACCCCGAAACCAGAATTTCAATCAGGGAAAAGTCATAGGCGCGTGTAGAGGCCATGACAGAGTAAGAAGGACCTGTGGATCGAATTTTCACAGAGATTACACTAAGGAATCGAAAGAGCCACTTCGGCTCAAGGGAATTTAGACAGAATGATCCTTTTGACCGAGAGGTCGGGTGCAGAGACCCTGCGGGGTAGGCGACTACGTCATTTATACATTACAAAAGAAGCCTAAGCATGGGTAAACCCATGGGTCGACATCCCATACCCATTACATAAACCCTAAAACCCAAAAATCCTGCAAAAAGGGAGAGATCCTGAGATATCTACTTCGCCTGGGCACTCTATCTTCGACTAGCCTTTCGAAGTCCCAAAAATGGTCAAACACGACCAAGGTTCTCCAAAAACTTGGTCGAGGGCCAACAACTAGTAACATCCTTGAATGTTTAAATACTGGTTTTTTTCTTAATCATTTCCTTATTATATATCTCAAGCCTCTAAAACCAATTATCACTCATCCATGGGGAAGGTAATCCCAACTTAATTGAACGATTGAATTTTTTTTTGAAAGACTGACTTTGTTGGCTCACTGAATTTAACTTGTTTTGTGTTGTCATTTTAAGTTTCAATTTGTATGTACTTCACTAGCTACGATGATCATAGAGGTTCGGTTATTGACATCCAAAGTAATTAACTCAAATTGAGTTTTATCATTCATAAACTTAATTTTCTCCTCCACCACTTGTGTGTTATCTCCCAACTACATCCAAGATTTGCTAATCTCAATCTGTACTTGTTGTACTAAAGTTTTAGTTTTTTGTACAATGTAAAAAATGACACCTGATATTTTCCATTATCAATATAATTTGATCCCAAGTCACATGTTTTTCTCTAACCGATATTTTTTTCCAACTACTCTCCTCTCAAGTTCTTGTAATGTTTTCTTTAGGTCCTCAATCCTATGAGTACCTTCAACAATAATTTTGTTTCTTTCAGCCAATTGTTTATGATAATAATCAATTATTATATTTCTTTGTTCTATTTGTGATTTCATCTCCATAGCTTCTACATTCTTCCATTGGATATTTGCGTTATCTTTTGATAGTTACTTTCAAATTACAAATATTTTTTTCTTCAAACGTACCATTTCCTTTGCCTTGGCTCCTTCCTTTGACAAATATCATCCTTTAATATTTCCACTTCTTGGGTGGATGCATTTTGACCCATGCAAGATGATATTGTACCTTCTTTTTCTTCATTCAACTTATTGATTATGTCACCCAATCTGATATTTTGTGGTTGTGACTCTGAAACTCACTCGACCAATTTCTCTTTTTCCTTTTATACCTCAACTGATTCCTATGTTTGAATATACGCAAAACCTTGTATCTTCGATTTTGACTTTAAGGGATGAATTTATTTATCCTTTTTCTTTAACCAAGGTTTTGACAACATCGTTATTAATTAGATTTTCTCCAAGAGAAATCACCCTTTGCTCAAGATCATGAATACTTACTAATATGGATTTGTCAACAATATTTTCTTGCTTTAAATGATTTTCTAATTTAGCCACCATTCCTTTCATATTATTGACACTCGTTGTGGCTTGTATCAAATCTATTGATGCCATATTACTAGTTCGTTTATGCCATTCTATCTTGTCTCCCACATACATCTTATTTAGATCAAATTTAACTTTTGTAGTCTCATATTCATGAGACTTGATTTATCTTTCTGCCTTATATACCTTTGGTTGTAGAATGGCCATATCAAATTTGCCTTTATCATAGTTGACTAAAGTCATAATATGGGATGTGCTAACCCTTCATGACTTTTTTGGGAAAGCAATATTTCTTTTGACTGCTTAGACTTCATTTTAGTAAAAACATCAATATATTTCTCAGTAACTCATGAACTTCCCACATTTTGGGAAATTTCATTTTGTGATATTTCATCTTGCATGCTCATTGCTAGAATTTGAACAATAGAAATTAAAGACTTTCCAAGACTCAATCTACTAGCGTTTGTGTCATCCTCTTTCTATCCCTTGATAATTTCTTCTTCTGGTTCTGATTTTGAATCCATTCTAATTATTTTAGGAGATGGTTCAATGGATTGAATTTCATCCATATTACTTGGTTCTTCTGTTTCTATCCACTTTTTGAGCATTATGTTTTATCATGATTCTCCATGATATATTCCATTTCTTGCACTAATGTACCATTGTCTGGATTCACTGTCATAGTTGTTGTTGGTAAGTTGGTTATCATTGATGTCAACAAAAGTTGTTGTCATTGATGTCAACATATGTGATGGGTGCATTTGAAGAAATATACAAGAAGCACCAAAGGTGTGGTCAAGAGGCCCGAAGTTGTTTGAAGAATAAGGACATGAAGGACAATGCAAACACAAGTAACACACTCATAGATGGATAGTCATTGTCATGTCATTTCCAATGGTAGGTGGTCATCACATAGTTCCTCATGGTTAAGGAGATATGCCCTCCTGAAGTTGAAATCCCCAAATAATGGATAAGAAGACCTTAAAAAATTACAAGTCATTAATTAAAGGGTAAAGTGGTTGTAACAAGAAACTACAGGTTGGCCCTAAAGTTAAGGAAAGAAGTCACTTTGAAAAAGTATAAATACACCTCAAGGAGTCTCTCATTAGTACATTCACACACATAAGTTTATTGAATATATTCTATGTGAGAAAGTGATTTATTGGCGAATTTGAGATGGTGAATATGAGGTAGTGAAGGAGTGCGGAGGAAAGTCTTGAGATTGCAGGCGAGCAAGGGTTTTCCTAAGAAAACCATAATTTAGCTGACCCCCATGGGTTAGGCTATTAGAATCCCACAAGGCACCACTGCAGGTTAACTCAGGCTTGTCACATGAGGCCCCGTGAGATATCTAGCCTCTATTCAGTGAGGCTGTGGGAAATTTGAAGGAGTATGCTTGTACTAGGTTGTTGAGGCCGAGGAAGGTCCGCAGGTCTATAATCTAATGCACCAAGTCTACTACAGGATTAAGGGTATGTCTATATGCATGTTTTGAGGGTTATGTTTTGATGGATGTTATGGAACATATCTTGGTATTGTTAGGGACCTAACATCCCTAACTCCTCATGTAGGTAGAAAAATATATTTCCATGTAATAAAGGCCAATATTAATAAGTCCTAGCAATAAGGAAGAATAAGTCAAATGTAAGAAGACCTAATAGAAGCTTCCACTTCTAGAAGGATATTCCTCTAGATTGTTCTTTTGGATAGATAGATTTAGTATAAATATGAGTAGAGGGTATGAGAAACTGTCTTGGATATTATTGTAATATAGGTCTGCTCTGCTGGAGGTTGCCCCCTCGAAGAGGAAAGTGAACATTGCTATCATTAATCAAGGTTCTCTTTTTGGTGTTATTCTGGTATTGTTCTGGTTATATCGTTGTTGTTCTGCCATTTCTATATAAAATATTTATGTTCTGCATACTATTTTATATCTAGAATACTACAAGTGGTATCAAAGCACTTTCCTTGGAAAAAATTTGTGGGTTATTTTTTTCTAGGGTAGAGACGTATTTCAGCATCTTAAAGATACATAGATCTGTCGTTACACGCATAAACCCACAGTCAGGGAGTAATACACCCAGGAAATACAAGTGGTACTTAAGCGCACATCTGTTGGCCACCCTTGTAACCCCTGTTCGTACCCCTTCGAGTGGTAGCACATGAGACAAAACCTATATATGGTTAAGCATAGATCTCCTGAAGCCCTCCATAGATAAACCGACCGGTCGCTTGACTGCTATAGTGCCACCGTGAACAACACTCGGGAATATAATCTCTAGTACCTAGGTAGTTGGGTAGTACGACTAAGGGCACGGTCAAGCCTCCTTAGTTGGTGCCTTGAGATATTGGTCCGAGTACTACTGTTGGACACCACACATATATCAGAGAGCTATAAAATAGGGAAAACCTTTGTCTGTAGATACCCTTCGTACCCTAACCCTTGGGATGAAAACAAAAACAGAATAGACAATATTTATTTCTGCAAAATTGTGCCTCCTACATTCGGGTTGCAAAATTACTACACATTTCTTCCTGTTAAGAATTTGGACATTTCAACACTGTAGTGTTCTTCAGATCAGAGTATAACTCCGTAGGAGTAAAACAAAAAAAGTATGAATCTTGTTGGCACCATTATTTGATCCCTATCCAATTGGATTCCTCTCTTCTCCCTTATTGTAATCATACTTATCATTTTTCAACAATTTTGTTTTTCCCGTGGAACCAGCCCCCTTCCGACACCCTTATTTGGGCCTTACCCCATTAGATTCCCCTCGTCTCCTTGATCATCATGATACCTTTAAGCCATAACCCATTGTCTGTGTGGTCCCACCCATCCCTTTTCATTTTCCTTCTTCATCATGGCCCACACCTGTAGCCAAGACTTGGAAGCTCGCTTCAATTCCTTGTCCTCTAATTTCATAGAGACCCAACAGGAAGTGAGGCAACTCAATGCCAATTATTCCACCATAAATAAAAACATGCATTCCTCCATAGAATCCAAAATGGAAACCATCAAACATGACCTCACTACCCAACTTGCATCCTTCACTAACACAATCTACGCCAAACTGAATATCCCTATAGATATTCCCTCCTCTGACCTTCCTTTGCACTCCGAAGGTGAAACTTCCTCTAATTCCCATACTTTTAAGCCCCATCACTTTCAGCGTGAACTACACCTTCCGCGTGTGGATGTGAAAAAATTTCATGGCTTAGATCCCACTAGCTGGGTAACTCAAATATAACATTATTTCTCTTTATATGGCATTACAGATGAGTTGGAAAAACTCTGGTATGGTGTTCTCCATATAGATCAAGAACATTGGCAATGGTGACAATGAAGAAAAAATTGCCTCCAAGGATATGTGGCTTGGACACAATTTGTGGCAGAGTTTTATGAATGCTTTGACACTGTGTTGGCTATCGGAAGTCACTCCTGGATTGATTACAGGAGCAGAGCCCGATGCCCATCAGTTAATGTCATGTTTTGTTTTAAAGGGGTGATCTAATGGAGGAAAGCCCAAGGAGATATCACTCTAACTCGGGGACTGAGTCTGGTACATATGGTGACAAAGGAGGTCTTGATCCAACTTCAGCCAGTGAGTTGATAAAAGGGTGAGTAGGTGGAAGTCTTAGTGAGAAAAATGAACGAACAACTTTGGGCAACAGGCTTACGGCTACTCGCAGAAGAAAGACACTAAAGGCAAGATCCGCTTGACTCAGGGTCTCAAGAAACTAAGGTGGACTCGACTGGACCCTCCAATTCCAAGTCACTCAGTGCTGAGAAAATCACAGTAGCTGGCTAGAAACATTATAACTACTACAGTGATCCTACCAACATCATCCTATAACAACTATAGCTCGACTGGATCCTCCAATTCCGAGCGTTTCTAACACAGTGTAACAGAGACGTAAAAGGAACCGACATTCATCAGGCAAGAAGTCTCAAAAGTGCATACATAACCAGAGTATCAGTACTTCATTAAAGATTTACAACCGGGAGCTCAGCTCAACCATCGATAGATACAAAAATGGTGAAAATGCCTTCATATACTCAAAATAACAATAGCAGCGGAATCAAGACACTGCATTGAAAGCTTTGCATCTGCATGGCTTCTGACAGTCAACCTATGAAAGATTGTGCAACTTATGTCGGACGCAATCTTAACTCTTTGACAGTTCCAACGGTGAAT
>ML777372.1:710885-742664 GCA_009831015.1 Picea engelmannii | reverse complement strand
ATTTTTATACCTCAGACACCTATAGATATTCAATATGCTCAAGTGTGATTCAAATGAGAGAGCCTTGCCTCTTATTTATACTCTCCAAGTAGCTTCCTTAAAAACATCTTCTAGGTCACTTGGCCCCACTTTCCTTATTTTATAGTTGGGTCCACTTCTAATTTCTCCATTAAAATTATTATTGAAAAAATTTATTTTGTATTCACTTTGAATTATAATACACTCATCACTTCACTTTATTATTTACCTTTTAAAATCTCTTAGACCACTTTGATTACTTTGACCTTTTGGGGCTTCTAGATGACATATGAGGGTCCTCCAACTTCATAAGGCCATAACTCTCAAACCGTGAGGAGTTATATGACGTTCTACATACCACTAAACAAACTCATACCTCATACCGCTACCCATCAAACAAACTTGGGTCCATTACCCAAACCTGGGGTCTCCAACTTCTCATGGCCATAACTCTCTAACCGTGAGGAATTATGTGACATTCCACATACCACCAGAAATGACATGACAAGAAATATCCATATAGGATATTTTCCCTAACAAATTCAATTTCCTTCATCTCATTATTTCACAATTAATCATGGGTTATCTTACTCCACAAAGCATCTTCCCATGAAGGATTTCACCATGAGGGGACCACTTTGGAGTTCATCCATATTTACTTGTTATCAACCATGAAAAAACAATAATGTGTCATATTTACATCATACACTATTGGGTCCATTACCCAAACCTTTGTGCTATGGGTCTTTCTTCAAGGTTTGAATCAATGACAACCAACCTTAATCAACATGAATGCCAACTCAAAGACCTTTGTTATAATTGTGATGACAAATATTTTCCTGGGAACAAGTGTAAGGAACAAAAGATTTATATGGCCATCTCTGAGGATGTGTTTGAAGATGATGTTGAGGCCCCCCACGTGGTCGAGTCACCTAAACCCATTGACATGACCCCACCCTTTGACCCTCTCGAAGTTGAACTGGTCATTTCCATGAATGCTCTCACTGGGTTCTCTACTCCCGAAACCCTCAAGCTAATTGGTTACATTAAGCATCGAAAGGTCATCATCCTTGTTGACAGTGGAAGAACCCATAATTTATTCATTGTCGCATTGCCCAAGAAACTAATTTCTATATATGTGCAGTCAATAATTTTCAAATCATGATTGCCAATGGTGGGTCCATGAAATGTGGGGGGCATCGTGAAAATGTGTGTCTCCAAATTGGTGAGTACCACATGAAATCTCATATTTTTTCTATCGACATGGGCGGTTGTGACATTGTGTTGGGTGTAGAATGGCTAAGGACTCTGGGTCCCATTCTCATGGATTTTAAGGAATTAACTATGCAATTCAACCAAGAGGGCAAAAAATATAAGTTCCAAGGCATCACCGTCGGTTCCCCAGAGATCATTAGTTCCCATCGCATGGAAAAGATTCTCAAAAAAGGTCATTCTGACATTATTTCACAACTCCATGCCATTCACGCCATTGAGACACCCTTTATGCAACATGACATCCAATCCATCCTTTGCAAACATCAAGTTGTTTTTTCCACTCCCCAGGGAATTCCTCCTTCCCGTGGTGTTCATGATCATTCCATTCCCCTTGTCCTTGGAAACCTTCTTCCCAATGTTCGTCCCTATCGTCATTCCTTTTCTTGGAAAAATTAAATTGAGAAAATTGTTCAAGAATTTCTCACCGCAGGTGTTATCTGTCCTAGTATGAGCCCCTACTCTTCCCCTGTGGTCATGGTCCTTAAGAAAGAAGGATCTTGGTGCACGTTTCCTGAATTCTGCATCCTCAACAAACTCACCATCAAAGACAAATTTCCCATTCCTGTCATTGATGACCTCTTGGATGAATTGAGTGGTGCTCAGTTCTTTACTAAACTTTATCTTCGTTTTGGCTACCACCAGATACGTATGAAAGAGGAAGACATTCATAATACTCCATTTTGAACTCATGAGGGCCACTATGAGTTTTTGGTCATTCCCTTTGGCTTTTGTAATGCTCCCTCCACTTTCCAAAGCCTCATGAATAATGTCTTCCTTTCTTTTCTCCATCATTTTGTCTTAGTTTTCTTTGATGATATCCTCATCTATAGTAAAACCTGGACAACCCATCTTGCTCATGTGGATCGTGTTCTACATCTACTTTCTCAGCACCAACTTTTCCTCAAACAATCTAAATGTGATTTGGTGCCTCGAAAGTCGAGTACTTGGGTCATATTGTTGGAAAGGTAGGTGTTAGGGTGGATCCTAAGAAGATTGAAGCTATGCAAGATTGGCCTTTCCCAAAGACTCTCAAAATCTTGAATGGATTTTTGGGTTTAACAAGCTATTATCGTATGTTAAGAATTATGGAAAGATTGCGAAACCTCTCACTACTCTCCTTAAAAATAATTATTTCACTTGGACTCCCATAGTTGATCAGGCCTTTCAAGCCTTGAAGGTGGCCATGTGCACCACTCATGTCCTGGCTCTTCCTGATTTCACAAACACTTTTGTCATGGAATGTGATGCTTTCGGGAGAGGAATTGGAGTAGTTATTATGCAAGATGGTTGTCCTTTGGCCTTTACTAGAAAACAATTGTCAGAGAGACATTTGGGCTAATCGATCTATGAAAAGGAAATGTTGTCTATTCTTCATGCAACGGATCTTTGGTCCGCTTATCTATTGGGGCAACGCTTCCAAATTAAGAAAGTTCATCGAAGCCTCAAGTATTTTCTGAAACAACGCCCTTCCTCCCTGACACAACAAAAATGAGTGACTAAGCTCTTTGGATATGATTATGAGATTATTTACAAGAAATGAAAAGACAATGCGGTTGTTGATGCACTTTCAAGAAAATATGAAGATGAAGGGTCCCTTTTTCCCCTCTCCTTCATTGTACGTTATTGGCTCCAAGATGTTCGCCAGGAATGGCTACAAGATCCCAAAATTTCACATATGATCCAACAATTATAGTCCAATTCTCCAGTTTCCCCATGGTACTCTTGGCACAATGATGAGCTTCACTACAAAGGCCATTTGTATTTAAGTAAACAATCACAACTTAAATCCATGGTACTTTATGATCTTCATGCTACACCCACAATTGGGCACTCAGGGTTTACCAAAACTTATGATTGGGTCAAACGTTCTTTTTTTCTAGGATGGTATGAAACAGTATGTTCACAATTTTGTGTCAGAATGTAATGTTTTTCAATGCAACAAGGGAGAAACAGTCAAAGATCCTGTTACACTACAACCACTTCTGATTCCACCTGCTATTTGGAGGGATATCTCTATGGATTTTATTATGGGCTTACCTAAATCGACAAATAAGATACTCATCATGGTGGTCGTTGATCATCTTTCCAAGTATGCTCATTTCTGTTCTCTTCAACACCCATTTACCACCTCCACTATGGCTCAACATTTTATGGATCAGGTCTTCAAGCTTCATGATATGCCTCATTCTATTGTTTCTGATCGAGATCCCACATTCACCAGCAATTTTTGCCAAGAAATGTTCAGGCTATAGGGTACCCAATTGCATCTCAACACATATTATCATCCCCAGACTGATGGTCAAACAATGTCAACAAGTGTTTGGAAACACATTTGAGGTGTTTTTCATCAGAAAGGAAAAATCAGTGGGATCAATGGTTACCACTAGATGAATGGTGGTACAACACTTATTACCATACAACTACCCGCATGACTCCTTTTGAAGTAGTATATGGATAAAATCCTCCTTCAGTTCTCTTATACCTACCAGGTGTCTCGAAGGTCCAGGCGGTTGACCAAATGCTTACAGCTCGAGAGGCTATTCTATGTACCCTAAAAAATAATTTGGTCATGGCCCTGAATTGCATGAAGCAATAGGCATATCAAGGCTGCTTTGAACATCAATTTGATGAAGGAGACCAGGTGTTTCTTTGACTGTAACCTTATAAGAAAAATTCCCTCAAGGTTGATCATTTTCATAAATGCGTGCCCAAATTTTATGGTCCTTATACCATTCTCAAGCATGTGGGATAGGTGGCCTATCAGTTACCTTTTCCCAATCATCCTAAGCTCCATCCTGTTTTTCATGTCTCCTTCTTAAAGAAGGTGATTGGAACTAATTTCCAAACTCAAACCAGCCTTCCTGAGTTGGATGAAGAAGGATCCCTCTGGTTGCAACCACAAGTAGTTTTGGACCAGCGTGACAATCATCTCCGTCGGTGCACCATCAAGGAAGTGTTAGTCCAGTGGAAAGATACAACTGCAACAGATGAGACTTGGGAACTGGCTACCATTCTGCAACAATTTCCTCATCTCAAGCCGTGAGGAAAAGGTTGTTTATAAGGGGGAGGACATGTTAGGGACCTAACCTCCCTAACCCCTCGCGTAGGTAGAATAATATATTTCCATGTAATAAAGGCCAATATTAATAAGGCCTAGCAATAAGGAAGAATAAGTCAAATTTAAGAAGACCTAATAGAAGCTTCCGCTTCTAGAAGGATCTTTCTATAGATTGTTCTTTTGGATAGATAGATTTAGTATAAATAGGAGTAGAGGGTATGAGAAGTTTTGTCTTGGATATTATTATAATAGAGCTCTACTCTGTTGGAGGTTTCCCCCTTGAAGAGGCAAGTGAACATTTATATAATTAATCAAGGTGCTCTTTTTGGTGTTATTCTGGTATTATTCTAGTATTGTTATGGTTATATCATTGTTGTTCTGCCATTTCTAGCTAAAATATTTCTATTTTGCATACTATTTTATATCTGGAATACTATAGGTACATGTTTGATGGATTTTATGGCACATTTCTTGGTACATGGTTGATGGATGTTATGGCACATGTTTTGGTACATGGTTGATGGATGTTATGGCACATGTTTTGGTACATGGTTGATGGATGTTATGAGACACATATACTTAGCACATGGTTTGATGCACATCTTGGTGATGGTATTGTTGTATGATATGGTCTTGTTGATGATGATGTTGACGATGAGGTATCACTGACAGAGATGGTGACATTGACAGAGACAATGAAAATGATAGAGACAGTGACAAAGACAATGACAGGCTGGATGATGATAGTGACAGGTTGATTATCAATATCAGTGGCAGTGATAGGTTGATTCTACACTTATATTTTAGGGTGAAAGGAAGGGGAAAGAAAAGGGGGTTGTATCTTCCTTCCAGTTGGATTCAGAGAAGACATGGAGTTGGATCTTCCTTCAGGTTGGAGCCTATAAAATAAGGGGGTCATAGCCTCCTTCTAGTTGGAGCTGGAGAATTTGGGGAGTTGAAGCTTCCTTCAGGTTGGAGCTTGTAAATAGGGGGTTGGATCCTCCTTCCAGTTGGTGCTAGAGAATTTGGAAGTTGGTTTTTTCTATGAATGTAATCTATGATATATAAGAAAGCATTATGTGGTTTTCTTCCATTTGGATTTCCACGTAAAATACTGGTGTACAATGTATCTGTGTATGATATGATGCATTGTTATGATTACATGTTTATGATATGGTAAATGCAATTACATATGAATGGAATCATTGATAAGTTAATGTTCTGATTGAAAGTGGTATAAATTGTTGAATATTGATTCACCCCCCTTCTCAATATTCCAACAATTGGTGTTAGAGTAGGTCCTTTGAGAATCATTCTAGCCACTGGAAGGTAGATCATGGAACACATTAAGAATGGAGCACCAACTTTTGATGGTCGTAACTATGAGATATGGAGCTCAATAATGAAAGTATATTTAGAGGCAAATTGGTGTGATTTTTGTTACTCAGTTGACTTAAAAGAAACTAAATACTTCAACCAACAAGGAATTAAAAAGGAACAACAAAATAGCAATGGATGCCATCCTGAAAAAGTTATCTGATCCAATAAAATCCAAGGTGGGACAATGTTCATCAACCAAAGAACTTTTGGATAAGCTACATAATATCTATTCCAAGGGATCTCATATCATCACAAAACCAGAGCATGCTAATAAAGATATAGGGACAAAATAAGAAGAAAGATGCTCATTATGTTAGACAAATTCAAAACAAGACTATGAAGTAGGTGTAGTGGATTTTGAGGTTGAATTAATTAGTTCTTTAAGTGATATGAATAAATAAATAAGGGAAAACAAGTCCCTCAATGATCTAGGGGGATATCGGTGGCCACCCACCTATTCCAACTCACTCACATGCAGTTTTCATCTTGGCAGTTATTTTCCTATCTTTTCGGGTCCTGAACTTTCGAGGCCATTTTGAGGACCTAAACAATGTTTTCTGGGATTTACATAGTCACACTATAGTCGAAGCCAAATCGTGACAACATAATGTGTATTCCTCGTATATACCTTTCCAACGAATTATCGTGCGCCTAAAACGAAGATCGTATGCAAGAGTTACGACCCCAGGAAGTTGATGTACCAACTTACCCCAATGGGGCCCACATGACTTTTGGTGCTTCATCTCCTATTGTTAAGTTTTGGATGTCTAGGGTTTTCACATCCTTTTTGATGTAAAAATTCCTTTGGAGCCTCATTGTAATCCTCTTCTTGTGAATGAGTGCAACCACCACATCTCTTCTCAGAGATAAGCCACCAACATTCTATCAAGCTTGTTTCAGTCTGTAATTTTGTAGTTTCAACATATTTTCTTATTGAATAGAAATCTAGTTTTACTGTATCTCTATTATTTTTCATAGTATCTCTGTGTCAACATTATAAATCTATATTCCATTTCGTTCTATGCATAAAATCTGTATCAGTGGTATCATAGCGATTGTTGGGGCTCAGAAATCTCATATTTTCATCCACCTTTCCCTTCATCATTATTCACATTTCATCGCCCCATTAACCTTTCATGATATCCTTTTCACAAATATATTTGGGTTTCACCTTATTATTCTCCACTTTATTCATTTTAGTATTAAAAGGCAATTTGTGATTAAATATTAGAAAATCGACATGTTTTCATATATATCTCAAAAATGTGTGAGCTTTGTAATGTGTAAGAATATGTGAAGGATTAATTCAAAAGGACTTCTCGAATACTTCAATATTTGAGGAGATAATTCAAGCCTATTCTAAGGAGAAGATCATGGATATTTGGTTGGCATATCTTATCCAACATATATGAGAGATATGTGTGAGAATTTGAAGGGATTATATTTTGTAATAATGGGAAATAGGTTGAGAGAAAATTGGATCTGTAATTATGAGATGGTTATCTTATCTTCAATTCTCTCATGTATAAAAGAGAGTGCTCTCTCTTCATGAGGGGGAGTAATTAGGATGAAAAAGAGAGTAGTCATTAGGATTTGAAAGGAAGGGATTCTTAACTTTGATTCATAGTTTTTGTTTCCATGCTTTCGTTATTTTGTTGTGTCATTCAACTCTTCACATGTTGTATTTCTTTTCCTTCATGTAGTTCTCCATTCCTAGATTAATTTCATTTACGCAATTTCCCATTCCTAGATTAATTTCATTTACACAATTTCATTTCAGTCATAAGTTGTAGAAATTCAATTCCAAGTCATGTGTTTCAATTTCTTGCATTAGATTAATGATTCAATTTCAGTTGTAGCTTAAACATTAGATTAGTTTAGTTCCGCTTCAATCCTGCATATACTTTGCATGTGCTTCGTAAGTTCACGAACCTCGGATTGACAAATTAGATAGTTGGGCAAATACTACAATGAAATTAATACAACATTAGTTTGGCCCAATGTAATGACTGTCGTTCCTTTTATTACGATTGTTGTTCCCTTTACAGGAAGTGTTGTTCATTTGAACAGAACAATTGTCGTTCCCTTTACGATTGTTGTTACTTTAGAGGTGTTGCATCTCTGGAGGATTGGGTATTGAAAACAGAAGGTAATAACCTATGTAGGAAACAAGTAAAATGATTCTGCCAACGCCTACCTTCGGCTGATGCATAGAGGTTGTTTTTAGGACATCTTTAGAGCCCAACATCTTGCCGTCGTTGCCAGGGAAGCAAGATGGATCGAGGTATTAGTTTATTTTTCATTTCAATTCATGCAAGTGTGATCCAAATGTGTTGGTAAGGGGTCATAGAAGCTACTTGAATGGAGACTCCTCATGTTCTCCCTACCAACTAGGTAAAAGTAATTTCAGTTTCTGCAAATTTCAATTTCCGCAAGAGTAATTTCAATTCCTGCAAATTTTAATTTATGCAAGAGTGTTTAATTTATGCAGGTGTGATCTACATGTGCTGGTTCTAAGGTTCATAGAAGCTACTTCAGTGGAGACTCCTCACTGTCCCTACCAACTATCAAGAGCGTTTAATTTCCGCAATTGTGAAGAGTAATTGTTTTATGTTTTAGCAAGAGTTTTTTATTTAAGTTTTTCATTTTGATTTGGGTGCTGTAAGAATCCTTTTTCAACATGGTTTAACAATGAATTTCATCTTGGAACAACTCAATCAGATCCTTGCAAAGGTCGATATCCCCTCTTCTCATAGAGAGAAGATATTGACAACAGTCGAGGGCTTAATTACTCCTCTAGAGGCAAACAAAGAATTAACATACAAAGAATCCTACATATTTAATGAAGAACAATTAGGCGAGTAGGAGGTTGAGGAGGACAACGAGGAGCTGCAACATCATCTGAGAAAGACAAATTGCGCCTACGAAAGCCTGATCGAACGATGGTTTCAAGTGAGTACTAGGTTAGTTCCATTTAGTTTATCTTTTTATTTTTTTAATTTACAGTTTCAACGACTAATTTTGCACGTTCATACATATTTCCGATTGTCATTTGCGAAATTGAAAGATACATATTCTTATTACTATTGCGTGCATGGCTACACTGGTTATTTGACTACACGTAACTAATATATATTTTTTAATTAGCATAGAGTAGGTGGGGTAAACGAATAAAACCATGCTTTTGTTTTCCAGTTTTTTGTTCTTGTTTCAAATAAGTATACTCTCTTCCTGCGCTTTTTTGCGATCTGGAAGATCAGAAAGTAGAGATTAAAGGAATAACTATGAGATGTTTTGAGGAATGTTTTGGTATTGTTGAAGATCTGAACAAAATGTTTAAATCATTTTTTGTCTTCAATTTTCAAAATTAATTTGTCTTCATTTGCTAAAGAATTTTATTCAATTTGATTTGTCTCAAATGTTATTAAAATTTCTAGTTGTATTAATATATATATATATATATATATATATATATATATACAGAAAAAATAAAAAAATAAAAAACAAAATACAAAATGCAAAAATTAAATTGAAGATATCTCACGAATGGAGAACTGGGTTCTCGTGATTTTTGGACAGGAAGTGTATAATATTTTGATGAACAAACCTTGTGAAGTCCAGCCCAAACCAGTACATGGTTTTAGAGAAAATCAACATCATCACTTCCATCCATTTCTCTAATATCTCAAGATACGTGCATCAGATGACTCTGATTTTTTGTGTGCAGAGGTATTTGGACCATAGGAATCTGCCTGCAAAATTTCAGCTCAACCTAGTTCTCCGTTTGTGAGAAAATCACATTTGACGTTCGTTGTTACACCCTGCAAATACACCCTTGTAGTAGCCTGCAACAAAAACAATAATAAATTTTTTTCGAATGCAATTCATATCACAATAATAGAACTTGGCTAGGAGATCCAATTTTATGGGCGGAGGTTATGGGGATGAACCCCATCCACGCCACTCTTTATGCCGTGTTTTCAAGGATTTAATGATTTGTTAGTTATGCGTTCTATTGGAACTCGGCTATTGTTGGGGTCACCCCTGGTTTTAGCATCCTTGAAAATGAAAATTATACTCCTATAATGTTGTTTGCATGAGAGAAGGTCGATTTTAATTTTGAGTGCTTTGTTTTCCATTTTTCTGTTAGTATCATTTCTATTTTTCCTTTTTCATTTTCCTTCGATATGTAAAACAAAAATAAAATAAAAACTATGAAACCATAAAAAATATTTCATTTGTTTTATTAAGAAAAACAATAAAAACAAAACAAATAAATAAAACCATACAAAGAAAAAAATTATTATGAAAATGAAAAATGTATGGATAAAGAAGTTCTTGCTATTTGTTTTAGTTTTGGTTTTACTTCGTGTTGTATGTGGTCGAACAGGTAGTGGTATATACTCAGATCGTGATGATAAAATTGTTTCCATAAACTCTTTAAGTGCAAGCGTCCACAAAGAGCACATTTGGATCCCTGTACAATTGCATATAAGCGATACTGCCAATAAAAAAATTTGAAAACAAATCAAATATTCTAAAAATAAAAATTTGCAAATGGATTTTCAGATTTCCTGAAAACATCATTAGAATCATGCTTTTATATTGTCATGCTAAAATGATTGTGAAGTCACTTCACCAGGTATTCATGAAGAGAACTTTCAAAAATGTGCTATCACCAATCGGTAAAAACACATTTCATTTTTTCATTTGGTTGATAGCAATAGTATTAATTTTTGCACTTTATGTTTTCGATATTCTCACACTATTTGCTGTAGATTAGTGCTAACATTTTATAGGTTCAAAGGCGATCGAATTTCTTGCAGAAGTGACTATCAAGAATCATAGAAGCTTTTTCGAAAAAAAGCATGCTTTGTTGATTGCTTGAAGGAGTTGTTACTCATCATAAACATCATGACATTTGCTGTTATACAACGACCACTCATAAAACCATTTTGCGTCATGAATATTTTCCCCATTTTCCCTTCAAAGAAGATTGGTCATCGCTGTGGTGAAGTGTATCATCCATTTCCTTATCTTTCATGACTTCACACACACCTACTTTTTTGAGTCGCATACATCTCTTTATCCTTTTGAGATCATTTTGCCTTATCAATAAAACTATCCAACTCCCTTTCCATGACTCTATTTCCTAGCCCTAAACACTATTTCTACTAAGATCTTTTCATTTATAGTCCTACCAATCTTTTTACAAACTCACGTTGACTGATGTGGGATTCCTTAAGGCCCACCTTTCAGCGAGTCTTGTCCCATCGACCTCAACACCTTATCTAGGATATAGACTAGAGTCCATTTTGAGTACGTAGAGGCTTGCATGCCTTAATGGAAAGTTCTCTCGCTAACAATCATGGGAATACATCAATGTCCCTTGATCATTAGATCTTTCAAGTGGATTGAAATCATCTCATTCATTCACACTTCACAAGATGTACTCGGGTACCTTGGCACTCATTGACATTAATGGTGAGTTGCCTCGCATTGAGTAACGACATTCATCAATGGCCGACAATCCAATGACTTCTCTTCATGATCGACATCGACACATCCATTCACATGATTATAATTGTACCATCGGGTTGTAGCAAGTGAAGACCATACAATTTTTCCTGACTTCCTTAGCAGTTACATCAACATGACATCAACTATCTGAGAGAACTATAGTTCCACTTTCATACTTCCTCTTTTCCATGATTCATCAGCAACAGTTCAGATCCCTTCACTTCACATTCTATCATCTAGCAGTTACAGGAGTCACAACTACAACAACAGTCACTTTTCACATGATCCTGTAGCAGTGACATATTCCATGCTCTAGCAGCCACATCAACCATGTTCCTATTGCATAGTTCATCAAAATTTTGGGTAAGTGGAGGTATGCTATTTTCTAAACTTTAATCATGTAATTCTTCAACTGCTAGCAATGAATAATTTGGAAAATTCCCTCACCAAGTTCCCTTTCCTTTTCACTTCTATGACTTATGCCACGTTGCATGAGGACATGAAACCCATTCAGTTGGGGGGTAGGGGACTTTATTCACTATCATCACTCCATTTTTCCACTACCATCATTCCATTTTTCGTCTCATTTACCATTTATGAACATTTCTTTTCTAACATTTCTTTTCCAATGATACTTTGTTGCACTTTTCTTCATAGAATTGATATACATATTGGCATGATTCACAAGTATGAAAAAGGGATTTCTTATACTCAGTGATGTTTCCTTATGCACATTGATAGCATATATTTTTTCCAGTAAGAATATGGGTAAATTATTATCATAACAACAAGAGAACAAATAACAAAATGAATGTTGTTAACACAAGAACCAACATTCTTTATATTCATAGTTGTCCCACAAGAACCAACCATAAGAAAATGACAAATGTTACTCATGTAAATCCCATCCTGGAAACATTCATTATCATCACTCAAAGTCAAAATTCAGATGCCAAAATTTCTTGAGAAGATCCATGGATAGTTGCATGCGGACATGCAACAAGTTTAGTTGGGGGGTATGTTGGGGCTAAGAAATGTCATATTTTCATCCACCTTTCCCTTCATCATTCTTCACATTTCATCGCCCCATTAACCTTTCATGTTATCATTTTCATAAATATGTTTGGGTTTCACCTTATTATTTTCCACTTTATTCATTTTAGTATTAAAAGGGAATTTGTGATTAAATATTAGAAAATCGACATGTTTTCATATATATCTCAAAAATGTGTGAGCTTTGTAATGTGTAGAAATATGTGAAGGATTAATTCAAAAAGACTTCTCGAATACTTTCTCCACCATTTCAAGATTTGAGGAGATAGTTCCAGCCTATTCCAAGGAGAAGATCATGGAGATTTGGATAACATATCTTATCCAAGATATATGAGAGATATGTGGGAGGATTTGAAGGGATTATATTTTGTAATAATGGGAAATTGGTTGAGAGAAAAGTGGATATGTAATTATGAGATGCTTATCTTATTTCCAAATCTCTCATGTATAAAAGAGAGTGCTCTCTCTTCATGATAATTCAATTATAATAGTCATTAACAATAGTCATTAAGATTCAAGTAGAAATATGGATTAGTCTTAGATTTGTAATTTGGAAGAAAGAGATACTTAACTTTGATTCATAGTTTTGGTTTCCATGCTTTCATTATTTTGTTATTAATATTGATTTGATTATTGTAGTGTAAGATTGCTACATTGGTGTGAGCTCACATATGTTGTTGTGTCATTCAACTCTTCACATGTTGTATTTGCTTTTCCTTCATGTAGCTCTCCATCCCTAGATTAATTTCATTTACGCAATTTCATTTCAGTTGTAGGTTGTAGCAATTCAATTCCAAGTCATGTGTTTCAATTTCCCGCATTAGATTAATGATTCAATTTCAATTGTATCTTAAACATTAGATTAGATTAGTCTCGCTTCAATCCTGCATAAACTTTGCATGTGCTTCGTAAGTTTACGAACCTCAGATTGACAAATTAGATAGTTGGGAAAATACTAGAATGCAATTAATACAACATTAGTTCGGCCCAATGTAATGATTGTCGTTCCTTTTATTACGATTTTTGTTCCCTTTATAGGAAGTGTTGTTCATTTGAATAGAACAACTGCCATTCCCTTTACGATTTTTATTCCTTTACAGGTGTTGCATCTCTGGAGGATTGGGTATTGAAAATGGAAGGTAAGAACCTATGTAGGCAACAAGTAAAATGCTTGTGTCAGTGCCTACCTTTGGATGATGCATAAAGGTCGTTTTTAGGACATCTTTAGAGCCCAACAATGGTCTGCTCCTTGCTGATTTTAGTGAATGTCCCCAATGAGGTCAGGGTATAGAGAGTTGGGTCTTGATCTTGTTTCTCTTGAGAAAAAAAAATCTCACACACCCAAGAAATCTTCCATGGTAGGAGAAAAGAAAGACTATGGGACAAGAGATCTTTTCAAACTGTTGCTTGGGGAAGCCCTCGCGCAACAGAGGAACGAGATAATGGATAATTTTGCATAAATCCTTCGATGACTACCAACAAGCAATGCATCTTCCTTGAGTGGAGACATCACCCTCTTCAAGGTATATATAAACTTTATATTCCTATATTTGAAGGACATATAGATGAAGATGATGTAGTTAAATGGTTGAATATGCTAGAAGGGTATTTTTCTATCCATAACTTTTCCAATAGAGAAAATATTACATTTTCTCTCCTCAAAGTCGTCCCCCATGTCAAACATTGGTGGGAGACTTTATGTGAGAAAAAGGAAACAAAGGAACCTTCATTATTTATAGTCACACTTACCCGAGAGTCCTATTAAGGAAAAATACTACCATGTTGGAAGTTATGATGACCTGTATACAAGATGGACCAAACTATAGTAGGAAAGGGACCAAGGAGTGCCAGAGTTCACAAATATCTTCCATACCTTGCTCACCAAGATGTGTATCAAATATTCTGAGTGGCATTTGGTGCTTAAGTACCACGGTGGTCTGCATAGATATATATGGACATAAATGGAGTTTTTGGACATCTCGTCCTTGGGTGTGGCTTACCGATATGATGTCAAAATCAAATAGAAGCTCAAACAAAATACATCACAATTTGGGTCTGGGAAACCCTCATAGTAGAAGAAAGGTAATGGCAACCCCAACCCGAGGAACAAAGGAGAGAGAATCTATGGAAAACCTCAAGAAAACTACTCTAAGATGCAAACAAAGAAGGACAATGGAAATATGAAGAAAGAGACTCAGAAGTGGTGCAAGTTCCATAAAATCCCCTAGCATAACACTACTGACTTCCGCTCAAAGAAGTAATTTGTGGCTGAGATGAAATCCTATGAATCAAATGCAGGTTCCAACTTTGAGTCAGAACCAGAAAAGGGGATACATATCATTGACATGAAACCCAACGCCATCATTTATACCACCAAGAGCTAGCCTGGTGAACCTGATGAGCCAGAGGAAGGCGAGTGCTTATTTCATTCACAGATGTGGGTGAAGGGTACTCTACTACACTTCATCATAGATAGCGATAGCCAGAAGAACATCATCTTAGTGGAGTTCGTAAAGTGGTTGGATCTGCTGACAATGCCACACCCATAACCATACACCATCGGATGGTTCCGCCAAGGAAGCGATCTTCACGTCAGCCAATAGTGCCTCCTTCCCTATGACATCAAGCCCTTCAAAGATGAGGTATTGTGCGATTTCTCTCCCATTGAATTTTTTGATGTTATTTTCGGCCAACCTTATTTATGGAAACGTCATGTTGTATATGAGTCTAGTTCTCGCAGTGTTTTTATTACAGTGGACATGAAGTTGTATAGGATCCCCGAGGTAGTCCCACCTACTGTTATTTCCTTGGTCTCTTCCAAGCAATGCAGGAAGGTCATCTCTCAGACCAAAAAGTTTGTCTTCTTTATTATTCATGCTCAAAGCGTGCAAAAGGTTGCAACAAAATCCATGGCCTCCGTGGTCGAACTCTCCATGCAACAGAAGTAAGTGAATAAGGTCGTGGAAGATTACAAAGACATCTTCTCTGCGCCCACTGGGTACCTCTGCATTGTTAGGTCTAGCATTCCATTGTTCTAACCCCTAACACACTACTAGCTAATGGGATAGTCTATCACTACTCATTGTTAGAAAATGAGGAGATCAAGTGACAGATCCAAGAATTTCTCAAAAAACGGCACATCCGACCAACTCATCACCTTGTGTAAGCCCAATCATGTTCAAGCAGAAGAAAGACGGGACCTGGAAACTCTGCATTGATTACTAGGCCCTAAATAAAATCACATTCAGGAACCGATACCCAACTCCCCGAATCAACAATCTCCTTGACCAACTCAAGGGGGAAAAATACTTCAGTAATATTGATCCGAAGTTTGGCTACCACTAGGTCCCCATAGAGCAGATCGATGTATGGAAAACTTCCTTCAAGTCCAAGGAAGGTCTTTTTGAATGGAAGCTCATGCCCTTTGGCTTGAATAATTCCCCAACGACTTTCATGAGGATGATGGATGATATCCTATGAACTTTAACCAATTATTTTTGTGATGGTGTATCTGGATGACATCCTCATCTTCAACAAGATTTGGGCAGAACACTTGCAACATATTCAACAGGTCCAACACACTCTGTGGCAACACAAGCTATATGAAAATTTGGAAAAATTCTCCTTCGGCATGGACAGGGTCCAATACCTAGGTTACTTTGTTGATGAGCACGGTGTGCATGTGGATCTAGCCAATATCTAGGTCATCCATGACTGGCCAGTCCTGACCACACTCACTGAGCTTCAAAGCTTCTTAGGCTTTGCCAATTTCTATTGCAGGTTCGTGTTGGGATTCTCCCATATTGCATGGGCCCTTAGCCAAGTGACCATGGGTGGTGGTAAGGAGAATTTAATGTGGGGACTGTCACAACAAAAGGCATTTGATGATTTGAAGCAATGCTTGTGCTCAGACCCAGTGCTCTCATTACCCGAGCTACAACAACCCTGTGAGATTGAGACATATGCTTCAGACTATACTATGGGCACAATCCTCACTCAACATGGACACCCCATGGCCTATCACAATGAGACACTATCATATTTCATCCGTAAGTACCCTAATTATGAAAAATAAATGTAATCCATTGTGCAAGCCTGCCGTCAGTGGAGGCATTACATTCTCGGGAAGGAGATAGTCATCCACATTGATCATAAGTCACTATAGTTCATGCATACAAAAGGAAAATTGTAGAATGATCGCCATAATAAGTGGTCTAGATACTTGCAGCAGTTCCATATCAACATCAAGAACAAGACAGGAAGCACCAACTGCATCTCTGATTGCCTCAGTTGACCTCCAGTTGCAACACTCACCACAGTTCTAAACTCATGCGGACATGAGACCTCCACATGGCCCCAACTCTATGAGAGATATCTTGACTTTGCCAATACTTACCAGATGTTTGGCACAAACAAAAATGTCACTAATTTCCATCTTCAGGACGAGTTGTTGTTCCATCTGGGCCATCTCTATGTTCCATCAAGTGAATGAGTGAACATGATTTGGGAAGCCCACTACATTTGTGTGGCAGGACACTTTAGAGTGGAAACGAAAGTGGCAGTGTTGCAAAAAAAATCCTATTGGATGAATATTTGATAGGATGTCAACAAGTATATTAGGTGCTACACTTCTCGTACCATTTCTAAACCAACCATTAAGAAACAAGGCATGTACACCCGTCTACCTACTCCCAGAGAGCCCTGGGAATCCATCTCGATGGAATACATAATGGGCCTTCCATCCACCAAGTGGGGAAATGACTGTGTTTTTATGGTTGTTGATCGCTTTTACAAGATAGCAATTCTGGTCACCTAGAAGAAGAGAATCATGTAATACCTTGGTTTTGAACCCCATATTAAATATTGTATTTTGTTAAGTTATGAAAGGCCATAGTGACTAAACAATTATAAGAGGCGAGTGTGCCTAGGAAATATAATGTTTTCATCATTATTAATATAAAACACATTGATGCTAGACAGACACGAACAAGAGTTATAGGGGGTTATGATTCCACAAGAGAGGGGGACTTGAGGGGTTGAGTACTTATTTTATATTTTATTTACCCATTTCTGGCTTTAATGGAGAATGATAGTTACAAGATATTCTTGGGGGAAGAACATGGGGTTATTTAATCCTAAGAAGTACATAAAACCATCCTTGGTTTGTGGTTGGGGTTGGTTTTTCGTTGGATTTTTTGGTTCTTTCTCACTCTCTCATTCATTGTCCATCATACACACCTTTCATTCTCTTTCGATCTCAACTCATCCCTTCACCTACTCGTTCCATCTGATTCGAGAGTTGGGAGGAAACCAAATTGTTGAGAGGAGCCATAGTTGTTGGCAGTATAAACTGTTGGTGTATTCCATCTAGGAGTTGGTGCCTACATGTCTGTGATACCTTGGCTTGTGTTCAGTTTTACTCACAGTTGTGAGTCCCGAGAGTCCCAGCAGGGAGATTCTTGACCAGAAGAACTGGAGCCTTGGAATATATGGACAACCTGAGGGATTTCTTGGCAGAGAAGGGGGTCCATTCTCTTGGGTTGTGCAGGCTGGGTAGAAGAGAGCTGGTGTACTTTGAATTGTTGTGAGTGCGGAAATTCCTGTGAGAGCCTGAGTGCTGACTGGTTTAGGAAGATGAGTGACACCTTGGAACCTTCCTTGTGGACTCATATCCTTGGCTCAGGGGTGACACTGCTGCTGAGACATGGAACAAAAATGTCTACGGTTGGGTAGAACGTCCTTGGTCTGCATCCAATTGGTGTCTTGTTTTCAGAAAAGATAAGTGCTCTATGTTATGGTTATTTACATGTGTATGATTTATTCCATTGTTTATTTATTTGTCTTTGAATCTAGTATCTAGAATATGCATGTTTTCTAGTTATTTCTATGCATGGATTAGTTTATGTTGTGGAATGAATCTTTATTTCCGCATGTGGTTTTAATTCCTCTTAATTAACTTAGAATTGGTTTGAATTGAGTTAAGTCACTGTGAAGTGAGTCCCTAGACTACAATGTGCCTCACCTATGGGTGGCTGGGTGTGTTGCAGTCAGATTGAAGTATCATAGCCCGGTTTGGGGTGGTTAGTTACGTTACAAATTGGTATCAGAGCTACAGGTTGAAACACCGGGCCAAAATGGGCTGGATCTATTAGATAGTATCTTTTGGTTAATATAAAGAACACCTTGAATCGAGAAGCTTAGGAGAAATTTGTGTTTTCGAGTTCGCGCGATAGCCAGAACATCATACATATTTTCTAAAGGATCGTGCAGTCATGACTGTTCCTTTTGAATTCAGGAACGATCACCACCAATGGATCGAGGGAGATCTGGACCATCAGATCAGAAGGAAGGTGAACAAGGGTCATCTGATGGAGGAGAACATGAGGTTGGGTAAGGATTAAGTCCCAACCGTCAGATCTAGCTGGTCGATCATTAGCTCTTGATCGAAGCCAAGTGCGAAAGGAAAGAACTTCAGAACTTCGTCGCTTTGATGATCTTGGTAGGCAGGAAAAGCCTGAATTTCCAAAGGCCAAAGTCACGAAGCCCCGTCAGCTATCCAATCTGATGGGAGGCATAGGGAGATATTTGTCATTGATCATGGTAAACCAACATTGACCACTTCAGGATTTTTCACTCTGAGAGTTTTTAACTTTGATGAATGGTTATAGCCTAGAGCCCCAGAGCACCGGAGTCCTGAAATCCCCATCGACCGTTAGATCGAGGGGAGGAATTCATGAGTGTTGTAGGCCGTCGGGTCTAGTCGTGGTAGAAGGGTAGCGAAGTTTGGTATTTGGAACTTCGCCACTCTGAAAAATACAAAGTATGTTGCAGATAGAAACCCTGGAGCACCAAAGCCTCGAAGTGTTGAATTCATGGAGGTGTAAAACCATTAAGTCATGCAGACCGTCAAATTTGGAGCTTTGATTGTGGATCATCTATGTGGTTGATGACATGGCTTGTGCCATGTGGTAGGGGGGTAGTGTGGGGACATGTGTCACCCAGATTCAACACCTTTTGGACCTCGATATTTTCATTTTTGAGTGACACGTGGCACACATGCCACAGGACCACATCGCCCTAGGTGATGTTAGCATGCCATGTCATCTCCGAGAGTATGTGACTCCGGGGGTGTCCAAGTTTATGTCAGTGAAAAGTGTCGAAGCCCAAAGTTATGAAGGCACACAAATCGTCAATATGAGATCCCTTCAGGACCTCTCTCGACTGTTGGATCAAGCAGGAGGAGTAGGGTATGTGTTTCAGCAAATTGTCACTCAAGGGGAATTGAGAGACATGTGAACTGAATGTCCTAGAGCCCCGGAGCGTCAAATTTATGAATTGGTGGAGAGTCATCCATACAAATGTTTGATTAAGTCACAACAGTTGATTTCTGTTGAAGCCTCCAACTGGGGGCAGGGTCGTCCATTCAATGGGATATCAAGTCTCAACCGTCCGATTTTTTTTGGTGGAATTAGTGAAGACTTCGATGAAGTGTAACTCTAGGAGAAATCAGAAGTTGAAAATGGAGAATAGCCAAAGGCCGAAGTTTGGAGGACTTGGTCCCAATGCTAGTCTCATGATATGGTAAAAAGGGCCTGGGAGGTTGTTGGACCTCGACCAATTTTTGGGAGAACCTTGGTCGTGTTTGACCATTTTTGGGACTTCAATAGGCTCGTCGAAGATGGAGTGCCCAGGCGAAGCGGAGATTGTGGGATCTTGCCCCTTTTGCGAGCTTTCTGGATTTTAGGGTTTATGTAGCGGGTATGGGATGTTGGCCCATGGGTCTTACCCATATTTAATCCCTTTTTGTAATGTATAAATAAGTATCTAGGCGATGTAAGGAGAGGTCGATGGCTTAGTGCTAATGTTAGCTATGTGCAAGAAGATGTGTTAAGGCTTGTAGAGCTAAGTGCAAGCATTTTGTAAGTGCTTTGTGCACACACTGTGTAAAGGCTTTGTGTTGTGCCAAACTTGGGGAAGGAGGATCTGGCGAGGTGCACGCAGATACCCTGCCCTATGCGAAGTTGGCTTTATGGCTCGATGCATGTAAGCATATTGGAAGAAGATAATAAAGAAGAAGAAGAGTTGGTGGACGTAGCCCCACACTGGGGTGAACCACGTATATCCTGTGTTGATGTGCGTAGTGCAAGGTTATTTATGTTGTTTATGTATTTAATTGTTGCATGATAGGTATATCCATTAATACTTAGTGGTTACTATATGAATGAATGTTAGATCTATTCAGATACTATGTGCTAAATGGATAGATGTGCTTAGATCTTGATTAATACTGCGATGTTCTGTAATAAGGGTTTAACCTGCGATGTGAATAAGGATTAAAGACTAATGAATGTTATTTTCTAAGTGCTCTGTTAAGTATTGTGATCACAAACTTGTGTCCCAGCTAGGTTGTAGACACTTGAGTCCTGCAACCCCCCCTGCCTCTACCTCGAGTGAGACTTCATCTGCTTCGCAGGTGTTTTTGAAAGGGCCGGTAGTTAGTATTTTGTTGGTGCGTTGTTAAAGTGTTGAACCCTAGGACTTCCCTTATGCCAACAAATAGTTTCGTTGTTGGGACCTAAAACTGTGATTGCATGGAACTAAGGAAAAGAGAAATCTCTATGCGTAGATCTACCACTGTAGTGCACATTATTATATTTGGCTTGTGAATCTTTGTGCTAAGAAGGGAACTGGATCTGAAGAAAAGAGGTAAGATCTTAAAGATTTGTGCTCTGGTAAAGGTAAGATAAGTGGAAATTTTTGTTTTGAAAGTATGAATTTAGGTATGGTTGATAGATTTTGTCCTAGTCTGAAAACTAGGGCACAACTAGAAGAAAAAATATTTGATCTGAATAAATTTGATAGAAAAAGTGAAAAATATGTTATTCCTATGGATATAAAGAATTTTTGGACTAACAAGTGGATGCAGGATCCTAGAAACAATTTTTTGTAGCTCTAGCACTGTGATCCTGATGCGCAATACAAAAAAGGTTGGGGATCGTTTAAGAGAAAGAGAGGAGTGATACTATGTTATAATTGCAGAAGACCAGGACATCTTGCTAAGAATTCCCTAGTATAGGTCTTGTAATATCCCTCGGCCGAAACCAATTGTAAATGTAAGACAAGAATACTTAAGATGGTGAGTTGTTTTGACATCATTTTGTAATGCATATGTCATGGCATAGTGCACGTAGGTACTAGGCAGTAAAATAATGTGGTAGTGCACATTCCAGAATACCGCGCACAACATCTTAAGAATGACGCAGTAAAATGAGGAAGAATATACATTCCAGGATACTATGCACAACAACGTTAGTGCGCGCGATGTTGAGGTTAGGAAGCCTTTGTGTATATGGAATGTGTTATAGGCTGGTGAGCCAGTATTATAACCTGGAATGCTTATGTTTTGGAATTAGGCCAGAGCACCTAGATGTGAAAGGCTAGTGTGCCTATTTTGTATATGTCTCATGTTTAATATAAAATATATAGCTGCGCGCAGACCGACCACGATAAAAGAGAAGGGGGATTGAATTCCACTGGATACGGAAAGGGAGAGGAAAAAGGAATATTATATTAATATTTCCTTAAAACATAAAGTAAGGATAATTATTTTATCCTAAGTCCCGAAGTCGGGGACAAGTGGCCAAAAGTAACTTCCAGCATGACAAGTGTCAAGTTGGGGACATGCATACTTATTGTCGAGACTCAATTCAGTTGAGGACACCGAGGATCATTGTTACATTACTCTTCCATATTTCAGACCATCATTTTTGGGGAAAATTCTTACCTTCATTTTGTAGATCATTCAACCATGATTCCATGACCATTTTCCACTCACACAGTCATGTAGCTTCGAACATTCATTTCATTGTACCCAGAATCTGTATCCTTAACTATCCCTGTCCGTGGAGCTGGTTAGAGTGAGAGAGGGATTGAAGAAGCGAGTTGTCAGGACCGTGAGCAATTCTCTAAGTGGGATAATTGCTAGGGATTGATTTCCTAAAGGTGCTAAACTACAGTTACAGTGCCCGGAGACTTCTGGTCCGGCCTATTGCTGAAGCCCTAGAAGGGAAGTGGGGCAGCCGAGGGACTGTTGAGCAGAGAAGGTGCACACTTCCTTGGCTAGGACAGGGATGTGAGGAATGAGGGACTGTAAGTTGTTGGTTGAGAGAGCACCATGATGGAGTCTTTCCTGTTGTCTATGAGACTTAGCCTGGTTAGGAATCCCTTTACTCGGGTGGAGTTCAATCCCAACTCAAGGGTGACTCACTGTTGAGAGTGATGAACAGTGTAGTCTAAGGCTGGGAGGCTCGTGGAAGGTTTGCACACAGTTGGTGATGTTCATACCAAGATAAGTACCAATTGTGTAATAAAATGACATGCCACATTGTTATTTAACGTGTTTGTTTATGAGTTACGTACAATTCATGCTTTATAACTGTCTGTATGTTTATGGGTATTTCACATACATAATGCATTACTGAGGGTGTCGTTATTTCGCTATGAAATGGTATGTTACCGTATGTATTCTCTGTCATGTTATATGTAAAGCTTCCACAAGAGGGCTGTGTGTGAATGTGTAATTACATGTAGTTCGATTTGTATATATGCATACGTGTATACGTTTTTATATGTAAATATTATGTAGTATAACTTAGTAGAATACAGAGTATGTACTGTAAGTTCCGTAGTGAGGTAACGAGGGTGTTAGCTCGTGAGATTGGTGATGTCACCCTGCTTGATTGAGTGAGCACGCGCATACGAGCGTGTGTGTGTGTGTGTGTGGGGCCGGGGGACGTTACATTTTGGTATCAGAGCATCAGTTTTTGACACTGTTATAACCCTAAATTACACCACACATGCTTACCTGGCATCAGGCCAACTCATATCCCTTCATTGCCAAAACATCTACTGAAAAACCTCGTTGAAAATCCTCTTGGGTCAAGGTACACGTGCCCTAACCCACTACTGCACGCGTGTGAACACTGGCAGGCCTACTACAGCCCGCGTTTACCTAACAAAACACAAAAATAGGAAAGTTGCTGATGGGACAAAAAGCTATGGGTCAGTTAACTGAAACTCCCAGCCATGCATGGACGAGAGTTTGTCCAAAACCCTAGCTCCTTCTAGCCTATAAAAGAAGGGGTAGGGGTACCATTTGGGCGAGGAAAATAATAGCAAAGAAACTCTGCCCATTTGTCGAATCTAGCTGTCCCAACCCTTTAGCCTTTCCTCAAGCCTAAGGAGAATTAACGCAAAGTAGTTGGAGGACAAAGAAGAGGAGGAGCCCAGGATCAGGATCAAGGATTGGTGGCCGGTCTTGACTTTGATTGTAAGTTGAGTCATTTTGAAAATAATAAAAGAATACTTTTCCCGTCCCAATGCATGAGTTATCTATGATTTGTGTAATTTATGCTTAATTTCTAACCCTCAAGTAGAAAAGTAGCATGCATGCATAGTGTTTTGTCTTGATTGTAGGTTAACTTTGGAAGGAGCAGCGCAGGTAAGCGGGTAAAGCGCAACGGAGGATCTACACCAAACATCAATAAAAAGGTTAGTAGTTATTTCCCATGCATGTATCGTGAAAGAAGGGTTTAAGTTTTGGGTGGTAGGTTAAAAGGTGATTTCTTTACGGTCATAATCTGCATGCAAGTCTGACCCTAGTTTGCTAGTCCGTAGGGTATTTTTCCCAACAACAGAATTGGCGACCATACTGGGGAAGATACTCTTTAAGGTTTCTGAATTTAGTTGAGTTTTTGGGTAGTTTAAGAGATTAGATTTTCTATTTCTTTGCCTGTCTTTTTCAATAAGGCCTGAGCTAGTAGGGAGCTTGGTTCTTTATACCAGTTTTCCCTGACTGTTGCTTGACGACAATTTTCGGGACACACAGAGGTACATGCGGCTTGCAGAAGGCCTGTACGCGTGTGCCCGCGCCCTAAACTTCTATAGCCCGCGTGTGAATGCTTGTTGTAGAGGTTTCAGTAGTGTGTAGGAGTCAGAGAGCTTGAGAGGTAGTCCTCCTCTTCCCTGTCAGAATTATACATTCTCAGGGGGCTTTCTGGATCCTGTCTGAGTCTTGCTGGTTCATAGTCTTGTCTCAGTTTTCTTTATTGTGTTTTGTTATTCTTTGCAATTATTTTTATTTTCTATTGGAAGAAGCATCCAAGCCTTCAGGAGACCCTGGTTATCAATACCAGAGGCCTCTTCCTGGTCTGGGCTGCCTATATTTATTTTTGTCTTAGATTTTATACAAACACGTGGCCTGTGCAAGTGCAGCCCGCGGGTACACGCGGTCTGTTATAGCTCAGCACGCGTTCGCACACGTGCTGTTTAGGTGACAATAGCGTGCTTGATAGGCAACTTTTCAGTCAAGGGGGGGGGGGCAGTCATCCCCTTTTGTGGTGAGAAGTGTTCCTCTCAGGTGTTTGAGTCTAGGGTTGCACAGTCAGTAGGATAGGGCCTCTTACCCTTAGCCTGTTTTTTCTTAGTTGATAGTTGATAGAAAAGATAAAAAGAAAAATTTTGTTTTATTGTTTTTAGACAAGTGTAAGAGTCGGTGCTTTCTTGATTGCCATTGTGTGTCTTTGCTCTGATTCTTTGCGATCTGCGCTTTAAGCCAGAATTTTGTTTTGTTTTCTTGGTTTTGTGCTTGTCGGCATTTTCCCTTTGTTGCTTCATTTAGCACTTTAATAAAAAAAAATATCTCTTTTTCATTTTCTTCTTTGTTTGAAGATTGTGTTTCTACATCAATAGCTAGGGAGAAGTCTTTTTGTTCATAATTTTTTTGCAGTGCATTTAGAGCATAAGTAGCTCATAGTCGAGAAAAATTCCTTTATGTTTGCTGCATGAAATCTTAGAAAAAATTGAAAAGAAAAAGAAGTCTTTCGTTGTGAGAAGTTGTTGATTTTTGCATTTAGTAAAAGTCTTTTGTTTCCAACATTTTTCATTCGTTTTTTCTTTGAGTCTTTACACATCATTAGTTTCACCTTCATATCCCATGACGTAAAAAATCCCATAAAAGCAAGGCTAATTTAAAATCTATTAGACTTTTTGTTTGTAGGGTTCATATACTACCTCAGGACTAGGGCCTTGGATTAGGTTGGAGAGTAAACTCTCCAAGGCCACTCAAAACCAAACATTGGAGTCTGTGATAGGGAGTGTAGAAGTCCAGTTTTGTGGAATTTATCCGGGACCCCCCTCTAACACAGGGGTTAAACATGAGGTTGCATGAGGAAAGGTAGCGGAGATAACCCCTCCAAAGCCGAACCAAGCATAGTGGAGAACACATATCGAGGATTTGTTGAGGGATTCCGTCGTTTGCATTTGCCATGGGGCTTCATGGGTCTCGAATCTGTTCGAGGTCCTCAGTTTTCTTCCAAACCATTTGCTCTCGATACCCTTGATAGGTTTCAGGCTTGATACCCTGCTCATTGTGGTCTACCCGACTATCGACTGTACCCGCCTGGTGACTGTTCGCGTGCTGGCAAACTAGTTGCCAATATTTTGTAGGGACATACACAGGTGACTGCGGGGGTATACCGTGGTACCTAGGACAGACATCGGGCCACGCTTTGCAGAGTATACCCGGAGGGTGCTTCCATTTTCGAGTTGCACTTGCACCGGTAAGTTGCTCTAGTGTTGGTTGCTGTAACTATTCTTCCAACTAGTTTAGTGTTTGCTTGACTTATCTCTTAGGGGCTTCTTTTTTAGTGTATGTTATTGTTTGAATGTGTAGAATACCTTAGCGTGTATTGGATCTTCTCACACAGTGGAGGATCCCAAGCTCCGCCGGTCACGAAGGCTCCTGGGCCTGCCGCCGGTTATACTGGAGCCACCCCCACCACCATTGAGGTGGAAGCTAGACCAACAAGGGTCTTTCGAAGCAACTAGGTTACAAACCATTGTGCCTGAACAACTCCTGGAGGAATCAACCGCCAATCTTGGTTCGTTTGAAACCCCAACCAGTGATACTTGGCCATCGGTCAGTGTACCAATCCAATTTTATGAACGCCTGTCAGTGCCTTACACATCTATGGAAACAAATGCTGTTACTTCCTCTGGGAATTATTCCATTCCCACCACCGTTGCTACCACAGGAGAAGCATCTCCTAACTTGCCATCATCGGTTCGGGCCACCATAATCTCGACTACAACTACGTCACACAGTGGACCGACCCCATCTATCATGGCGGCCACACCTCTCTTCACACCTAGTGCGATAGGCTCTCCGTTCTCATACAGTATGCCTAGTTCGGGCACAAGTCCTGCACTCACTCACTCCACTTTACAGACTTTGGGTCTCGGGGCAGGGAGCTCTAACGCTCCTCTGCAAGGTCAACTTGGGGGCATTCCTGTCCCTTTTAATGCTTTTCCTTACAATGGAGGTCTGTTGACGGGCGAAATCGACCGTCCGTCAACTGAGAGAGTGGAACCGGTCCGGGGTTGTCTAAATAACCCAAGCCGTTTGGAATGGACCACCCTGATGAGTTTAACGGCTCCGTTGGCCACTCTAAGGTCTTCTATGAGAACCAAAGAGAAAAGATGATATGAGCTAAGTGATCTAATAAAGAAAAATTAACTATAATAAAGGAAATTAGAAACTAATAAAACAAACAAAGAAACTAACTTCACTAATCTAACTATGAACTACTAACTATTAAATATACAAGATACTAACTATGATTATAATAACTCAAATCAACTATCTAATTACCAATTTAATTACAATTTATTCACAAATATACATTGCATACAATCTATAGATTTGAATAAAACCTGTGAAACTGATTTGTTTGCTGTCCCAAGACAGCGAAGATAACTCTTTTTGATTTTATGATTTATGAATAAGAAAGTAAACTAACTGAAATTAAACAATCTAATATAATTTACTGAAATTAAACGATCTAATATAAATCTAATAAACTTGCATCTATATTAAACTACTTAATGAAAACAGTAAACTACACTCTAATTAACCTGGAAACGCTCCAAGTCTGCCCTGTGTATGATGACTTCTTAAGCTGGTTGGAGGAAGAAATTCACACTGTTTAGCTTTTAAGCTTCTCGCAAACGATCAGCTATGCTGCTTCTTGAAGTATGTTACAGGACAAACAAGACATAAAAGAAAATCATAACAATTTTATGATTATAAATTCCTGCAAAAGGGAAACCTATTATGCAGCAAACTTATGTATTACAATTCGATTTATGAAGAAGACAAAGCTATCATTCACAAACAGAATCAACAACTGTTATGTCTTTTATCTATTTGGAAGAAACAAGATATAGATGATAGTAATAGGATTATATCACTTGAATTTGATTTAGATAGAAAAGTAATACTAAACCATAAACAAAATGATATACAAAACATGGAACAAAGTGTTGATATATTGAAAAGCAAAAGCTATGACAAGACACCAGTTCTGCTCCAGTCTGAATCAAAATTCTATATCCTTGTTYTCCCACAACTSWGGATKATCRATTATTACAAAACCATMGGTTTATATAGGTTTCTCACAAGGTAAAACATCCTTGTGARTAATAGMAAATAGTYTTACACAATCTGRGAATAATCCCRAAATCCCTTAAACTAAGTAACTAAAAATGCAAGTGAAATCCTTAAGATRTCTTCCAACTGCTCCTCATATCCRTTRCCAATTYRAATTTKCCTGTAATAGACACAAAGATCAAGTTAGAGGAGTATTTTATTAAGAAAACAATAAAAAATGACTCTATAGACTTAGCTACAGAATCTTCTGATTCTGTAGCTGGTCTAGAATAGTAAATAGGATCGGATATATAATCAAATCAAATCCAATCCAATCATCTTTTAATAATCAACAAATTACTAATGATTCAATAAAAATAATCCTTTAAATCAAACCAAATCGAACAGAATAAAATCGGGACATACTAGGAATGCTCTGTTTTCATAAAATCGAATCAGATCTTAACAAGACTGTTCCATGAATGCAATCAATGGTAAACCAAATCGTATGAGATACAAAACAATCATTATTGATTTGCATATTGTTTAATCAATTGCCAATATAGAAAGCCATCACGATAGAACATGCATAACTATATCCATAGAATCTAGCCATAGACAAACAATTCACAGGTATGGTCATAACTGTCATCGACTAGTTATAGCAACGAATTGATATCCTTTAATTAAAAGCACGATGTGTAAATAGCCTCCATTGTAATCGGATGAAATCATATCGACTCAAGAATCTTTACATAGTCAATGGACAGAGACACGATAAAATCTACAGATCCATGAAGTGAGAAATAATCAACACAAATCTTCACAGAGTTAATTATAGAAACAATATCGCAACCTTAATCAGAATCCAATTCAAACAATATATGGATCGAATAAGTTGCAATCAATGAGAATTAAATTAGTTGCAATTCGGTTATGTATCAACAGAAAAGTATGAAATTTGGTCGAAGGAAATTAAAACAGTTGACTCATTTATTAATCATACTCATACCATAACCAATTCGAATTATACCATTGACTGTATTCGAAATTCGGGATACCAACAACAGTCCATTTTTAAAAATATTAACAGCTTGTCTTATCAACAGAGCATCGAGCTAAATTTGAACGATCATATCTATTCGATGATCCATCGAATCAAAACCAAATCCAATCGAATCAAAACCAAATCCAATCGAATCTCAAACGATAACAAAAATTGATTTACAAAACAAACATTATATACAGCAAAGCATGCTTATGTAACAGAGCAGGCGAAATATGTGCACAGAGAGTAATATAAATGAGTGAAAATTGTACCATCACAATTGCTGAGACTATGTCAATTTTGAATTGACAATTGCAGTAGTAGACTCGACACTTTTGAACAAGATTGAACCTGTGGTTCGTTGCTTCTTATCGGAGGGTTGTACCTTTGCATTCTGACCAGTGAGCTTTGCCACTTGGTTTTCCAAATTGTGGATTCTGGATTGCAATGTAGGTACATCCAAGTAGTATCTTTCCACCCATAACCCACACTGATCGCAAGGTGCAGCAATAGGTTGAGCAGTCGAGGGTTTCGATGATTCACCAAGGGTTTCATGAGGTGGTTCAATACCAGGGAAGTCAGGGTTATCCCGCAGACAAGGGGGTAAGTTCTTGACAAAATCATAAGGAGGTTTGCCACACAAGCCTTCCGAGTAAGGTAACTCTTCGGCAAGAAAACGTTCAATGTCTGAATCAGAGTCTTCACTGACCACGATAGGCTTTGATTTGGCGGGGGTTTTGGGTTTATTCCTCGCCATGCGAGAAATTAACCTTGCATTTTTCTTTCCTTTCGAATTAGCACCAGTCTTTATCTTAGGCTGTTTGGTTGCAGGATTATCCACTTCGGCTCGTTTAGTCACAGCCATAGGCAAATTCGTAGGAGAATCGGGTTGGGGTTTGGGTAGTAAAACACTATAAGGCACAGGGGTAGGTCTTCTTTCGGTCACCATGGGCTTATCCACCTGTGGAGGGTTTGATTCTTCAAAGCCATTACGGCTGAGAAAATCATGCCAAGAATCACGACGTAACCCTAACTCGTACACCAATATCATTTTAATCAACCCCAAATGGAAGAGGCTGGTGTCGGCTTGGCTGCGCTTGTACCTTTTAGCCATTTTGAACAAACTTCTATGCAAATAATGGGGCATACTAAGCTCGAAATCCATAAAAACCATTAATAAACGCAGGTGAAACAAGAAAATGAACTCGTACCTGCCTTCACAAGTAACGAATTGCTTGATAATAATCAAGAGATCATACCAGTGGGGTTTCAACATCTTTGCAAGCAAACCTCTGTCGCATGAATTCACTGTCCGAGACTGAAATAACAATGTCCACGGGACATCGTCAACCTTGCAACTTTTCGACCATTTTTGTCCCGTAATAGGCAGGCTGGTTGCCAAGCTGAGGAACTGTTCAGTGATTTCAAGCTGGACATCTCCAACTTTGGCTCGGCAGCCATCAAATGATAACGCAAATTGCCGATCCACAGTGAGGTTAAAACCATCAAATTTCTTTATGAAAGCAAGCCACCCGAATTCTTCCAGGTCGTTATACGCGCCATCAAACATTAACAGTGCTTGGCACCCGTTGGGCTCTTCCCTTACGACAGGAGCCATGGCTTCTGTGCATGGTGGGGTTTGGATCGAACAAACAAAGCACAGGGTCAAAAACGATAGGGTTTAACAACTTCAGCGCTCAAAGAGGCAGGAATTAACTGCATGCGTGCGAAGGTGGTGGGATTACCACCGCCATGCAATGTATTAATGACTGTGTACAGTTCTGTTCCATCCAACATCATAATTGTTTAAACCAAATGTTACAGCCAACCGAATGGGTGTATCATCATATCAACATGCCATTCATTCGAAATAGAACCAACACCATATGTTATAATCATACGCCAAGTGTTCAGTTCTTTCAAACATGACATCCAACATTAAACAACGATCTGTCATGTCAATCAAACGTTTTAAACCCATGTTAATTCAATCATGCCAACGCATAGTTCGAAGCTATGATCGTTCAAATTAATATCAACTCACAAAGCAATGTATCGAGCAAGGGTTCAAACCATGAAATCGAAAATCCAAAAGGTTGATCAATGTTCCTTTGCAAAACTCAAACCATTGGCATTTTATATGAAATCAAACTTATGATATTGCCAATGTGTTTTTAGCATAATCAAAGTCTAAAAACATTGCAACCAATGAATATATGAAAACGATAAGTTAAGAGTTCAAAACAATAAGAATTATATCATATATAAAACCAAAATCAATTATGACCCTTATGACATCAAACATAACTCATAACTTAACATTTTCAATACTTTATCAAAGAAATCAAGTTGCGCAATTAATGTGAATGGATATAGTTTGAAAGAACCTTTTGCAGTGATGTGACAAACCAATGGTCAAGTGTCTTTTAGCAAATCAATAAAAGACGATGACAGTCAAAACAACGAGAGAGGTGTTTTCACACTTTCAGTTGTGAAAACTGAAACGAAATCAAATTGTAATTGTCGCAAAAATGAAACAAATGTCTAGAAGCACAAAGCGACGATACTTTGTCATTTAGAAGACAAGAGGTGTAGGCAGCTTTTTAGGACAAATTAAAAAAATGAATTGGCTGCCAACAATGGTGACACGCTGGGCAAAGTAGTTATCTCTGTTAAAAGAAATGAATTCGGATCGGGATAGCCAAGAAAAATTCGACTTGAAAAAACAACCCGAAAATCGTACTACATCATCATCAACTATCTTTTCCAGCGAAGTTTTAAAAGATGCAAACCAATGACAGTCTTAAAGATCAGCAAGTCATGATTTTTATGATAAAATCTTCAATACTGTTGGCATGGCCACTGCTGCCAGCAGGCATCCATAGCCTCGACAGGGTTGCCATTTAACCCACTCGGACGTCTTTATCCTGTCAAGAAGCT
>ML777372.1:690069-701993 GCA_009831015.1 Picea engelmannii | reverse complement strand
GAATGCTCTGTTTTCATAAAATCGAATCAGATCTTAACAAGACTGTTCCATGAATGCAATCAATGGTAAACCAAATCGTATGAGATACAAAACAATCATTATTGATTTGCATATTGTTTAATCAATTGCCAATATAGAAAGCCGTCACGATAGGACATGCATAACTATATCCATAGAATCTAGCCATAGACAAACAGTTCACAAGTATGGTCATAAATATCCCAAAAGGCCCGACTCATGGTTGGTGAATCAGGCAGGCGGATGGCCGGCCGGGTGATCACCACCCTTGTTTCCTTCACCCCTATGTTATTAGGGGAAACCATTTTACCCCAACCCCATTTACCAAAAAATTGCAATGAAATAGTGGAATTGATTCGTACGAAGTCGCTCATCCATCCGATGGGTGAGGATAGTTTTTGATCTTTTTTGGATAAAGATATCGTAACACTTAGTCTCACGGTCTCAAGGTCTCTAGGACGAGTCCCTTCTGTAAATCATAAATATCCTTCCAGCTAGTGCTCCCTTCCGGCTCTTTCCTGTTTCCCGGGATGGCCGGCCGATAATCAATCTATTTCCTGCTAGTCATATAGTTCCTTCATCCTTTTCAATTTAGCTATCTAAGGGCAGTGTTGAGTGTAATGCCCATACTCTTAATAATGCATGCAAGGGAAGTTCATCTTGAGCTGGTTGTTCCTTCCTTGCTTATTTTGGTTGTTGGGATTTCTGGTATTAGAGTTTCCCCCACTCTTTTTGTTTGGATTGGGGGCATCACCCGTGGTTTCATCCATTTCTTCTTTACCTTGACTGTATTATGTCTACCGTGCATAGGCACTTTATTTATATTAGGCCTGCCAAAATAAATTCATCGCATGCACTCGTGAACCTAGTTTGTGATTTTTGTGATCTAACACCCATAGTACTAATAATAACTGTCATCGACTAGTTATAGCAATGAATTGATATCCTTTAATTAAAAGCACGATGTGTAAATAGCCTCCATTGTAATCGGATGAAATCATATCGACTCAAGAATCTTTACACAGTCAATGGACAGAGACACGATAAAATCTACAGATCCATGAACTGAGCAATAATCAACACAAATCTTCACAGATTTAATTATAGAAACAATATCGTAACCTTAATTAGAATCCAATTCAAACAATATATGGATCGAATAAGTTGCAATCAATGAGAATTAAATCAATTGCAATTCGGTTATGTATCAACAAAAAAGTATGAAATTTGGTCGAAGGAAATTAAAACAGTTGACTCATTTATTAATCATACTCATACCATAACCAATTCGAATTATACCATTGACTGTATTCGAAATTCGGGATACCAACAATAGTCCATTTTAAAAAATATTAACAGCTTGTCTTATCAACAGAGCATCGAGCTAAATTTGAATGATCATATCTATTCGATGATCCATCGAATCAAAACCAAATCCAATCGAATCTCAAACGATAACAAAAATTGATTTACAAAACAAACATTATATACAGCAAAGCATGCTTATGTAATAGAGCAGGCGAAATATGTGCACAGAGAGTAATATAAATGAGTGAAAATTGTACCATCACAATGGCTGAGACTATGTCAATTTTGAATTGACAATTGCAGTAGCAGACTCGACATTTTTGAATAGGATTGAACCCGTGGTTCGTTGCTTCTTATCGGAGGGTTGCACATTTGCATTCTGACTAGTGAGCTTTGCCACTTGGTTTTCCAAATCGTGGATTCTGGATTGCAACGTAGGTACATCCAAGTAGTATCTTTCCATCCATAACCCACACTGATTGCAAGGTGCAGCGACAAGTTGAGCAGTCGAGGGTTTCGATGATTCACCAAGGGTTTCATGAGGTGGTTCAATACCAGGGAAGTCAGGGTTATCCCGCAGACAAGGAGGTAAGTTATTCACAAAATCATAAGGAGGTTTGCCACACAAGCCTTCCGAGTAAGGTAACTCTTCGGCAAGAAAACGTTCAATTTCTGAATCAGAGTCTTCGTTGACCATGATAGGCTTTGATTTGGCAGGTTTTTTGGGTTTATTCCTCGCCATGCGAGAAATTAACCTTGCATTTTTCTTTCCTTTCGAATTAGCACCAGTCTTTGTCTTAGGCTGTTTGGTTGCGGGTTTATCCACTTCATCTCGTTTAGTCACAGCCATAGGGAAATTCGTAGGAGAATCGGGTTGGGGTTTGGTTAGTAAAACACTATAAGGCATAGGGGTAGGTCTGCTTTCAGTCACCATGGGCTTATCCACCTGTGGAGGGTTTGATTATTCAAATCCATTACGGCTGAGAAAATCATGCCAGGAATCACGACATAACCCTAACTCATACACCAATATCATTTTAATCAACCCCAAATGGAAGAGGCTGGTGTCGGCTTGGCTGCGCTTGTACATTTTAGCCATTTTGAACAAACTTCTATGCAAATAATGGGGCATACTAAGCTCGAAACTCATAAAAACCATTAATAAACACAGGTGAAACAGGAAAATGAACCCGTACCTGCCTTCACAAGTAACGAATTGCTTGATAATCATCAAGAGATCATACCAGCGGGGTTTCAACATCTTTGCAGGCAAACCTCTGTCGCATGAATTCACTGTCCGAGACTGAAATAACAATGTCCACGGGACATCGTCAACCTTGCAACTTTTCGACCATTTTTGTCCCGTAACAGGCAGGTTGGTTGCCAAGCTGAGGAGCTGTTCAGTGATTTCAAGCTGGACATCTCCAACTTTGGCTCGGCAGCCATCAAATGATAACGCAAATTGCCGAGCCACAGTGAGGTTAAAACCATCAAATTTCTTTATGAAAGCAAGCCACCCGAATTCTTCCAGGTCACTATACGCGCCATCAAACATTAACAGTGCTTGGCACCCGTTGGGCTCTGCCCTTACGACAGGAGCCATGGCTTCTGTGCATGGTGGGGTTTGGATCGAACAAACAAAGAACAGGGTCAAAAATGATAGGGTTTAACAACTTTAGCGCTCAAAGAGGCAGGAATTAACTGCATGCGTGCGAATGTGGTGGGATTACCACCGCCATGCAATGTATTAATGACTGTGTACAGCGTTGTTCCATCCAACATCATAATTGTTTAAACCAAATGTTACGACCAACCGAATGGGTGTATCATCATATCAACGTGCCATTCATCCGAAATAGGACCAACACCATATGTTATAATCATACGCCAAGTGTTCAGTTCTTTCAAACATGACATCCAGCATTAACCAACGATCTGTCATGTCAATCAAACGTTTTAAACCCATGTTAATTCAATCATGCCAACGCATAGTTCGAAGCTATGATCGTTCAAATTAATATCAACTCACAAAACAATGTATCGAGCAAGGGTTCAAACCATGAAATCAAAAATCCAAAAGGTTGATCAATGCGCCTTTGCAAAACTCAAACCATTGCCATTTTATATGAAATCAAACTTATAATATTGCCAATGTGTTTTTAGCATAATCAAAGTGTAAAAACATTGCAACCAATGAACATATGAAAATGATAAGTTAAGAGTTCAAAACAATAAGAATTATATCATATATAAAACCAAAATCAATTATGACCCTTATGACATCAAACATAACTCATAACTTAACATTTTCAATACTTTATCAAAGAAATCAAGTTGCGCAATTAATGTGAATGGATATAGTTTGAAAGAACCTTTTGCAGTGATGTGACAAACCAATGGTCAAGTGTCTTTCAGCAAATCAATAAAAGACGACGACGTTCAAAACAACAAGAGAGGTGTTTTCACACTTTCAGTTGTGAAAACTGAAACAAAATCAAATTGTAATTGTCGCAAAAATGAAACAAATGTCTAGAAGCACAAAGCAACGATACTTTGTCGTTTAGAAGACAAGAGGTGTAGGTAGATTTTTAGGACAAATTAAAAAAATGAATTGGCTACCAACAAGGTCATATCTCTCCATCGTCCCCTTCGCTTGGTGGTCTGCATCAGCAGTTCGCTGGGCAGCCTGCACACACAAGTTCATTTGGAGCCGGGAGGCAAGGAACACCTGCGCAAACTCTGTCGGTAGGTTCGTCACTGTTTGTTTGGAATGAGACGTTTGGTAACAACACTTTTTCATCCACTGCTTTTCCATCTGGGGGCACTCCCATTTTTGTACAGTCTACTCCGGTGCAGGGTGCTATTCCTACGCCAGGGGCACATATAGCAGGACCTTGGAACTCAGGACAAGGATCTGTTCCCTCCTTTGGAATGCCGTTCTAGGGTAATTCTTTTCACAGTCAATGGAACTCTGGACAGACTTCTATGCCTCTCCCAACATGACCGGCATGGGGTAATCCTTCCCAAAGTCCTTCAAACACGATGCATGCCCAACATCCTATGTCCTTTATGGGGAATCAACCAATGATGTCTCCACAGATGAAAAATGCTTACGCTGGTCAGGGCCATGGTTTCTACCAGAATCCGGGCCAGCAGCCAAAGTTTTCCTGGCAACCTGGTGCTAGTCAAACTCCAGGACCCTTTTTCCTAGGCTATCAGCAGCAACCCAAACTACCATTCCCAGCGACGTTACACTTGCCAAATTTGACAAGGTTGTTAAATGATCCTATTTGTCACGATCCATGTTGGCCTCCTATGCCAACGAAGTTGCCTTCGGACATTCCAAAGTTCAAGGCCAAGCCTAAACAAGATCCAGGTGATCACGTGACTACTTTCCATCTTTGGTGTTCATCTATCTCATTGAAAGATGACTCCGTCCAGTTGCGATTGTTTCAACGCACTCTTATCGGAAGTGCCATGAAATGGTACATCGAGCTTGATCGCTCAAGATACTCTTCTTTTGGCGAACTGGCGATGGCCTTCCTTAACCATTTCCAGTTACCTATGAGATACGACGCTGGCATAGAGTTGCTTGCCAATTTCGAATAGACGACAGCGGATCATATCTCTGATCATATCCGAGAGTGGAGACGCTGAAAGAGTCTTATCAAAGTACCAGTCCCACCAGCATTCTTGCTTGAGTGGTTCCTTAAGTCTTTAGTCCCACAATTATCCAAAGACGTCACGACTTCAGGATTTTTCTCCGAGGAAGATGCCATCATGAGGGCTCAACAGTTTGAGCTTATCTATTCTCAGTCCGTTTTATTGTACAACATCCTGCCGGATGCACCATGATCGATACTGGATAAAACTAGACAGAGAGCTAGACCACATGCCGATGGTATTGTTGGCTCAGCACAAACCAAGCCCGCTGAACAATTGACAAAGAAATTGCAACAGTTATCTCTACAACACTCAGTGGCCAGCCAGACTACTACTTTGGCTGCTCCTCCTACCCAAACATCGGAAGTATACTCCATGCAAACAACTAACCCAAAGGCCACCCAACAGCCTGAAGGGAAGAAAAAAAAATGAAAGAAGGGTAAGGGGGAGAAAAAACCCACTGATACCGCTGGCGAGGGCACCACGGAAAAATAGAAGGTGAGGTATCCGTGCAACTTATGTGTGGAAGACCACCCAACCCATCTTTGTCCTTGACTTGCAGAGGCCCAAAAGTTTGTCACACAACAACAGCAAGCCGTGTTGACTAATCCCTTTCAGCATGGGAAAAATTTAACTCAAGCCTCTACAAGTGCCAAAGGGGGCAGCCAAGAAACCTGCCCTCCTCCAAACAATTCCTCATTCACGAACATATACATGGTTAGGGGTGATGCTTTCATAACAAATAGAGTGCACGACTATAGTAAACCAAGCACCTCTGAGAAGGGTAAAGAAGTTGAAATCCCATCTCTTCCTCTACAGATTGAGAAGACATTGGGACAAACAATGACACACATTCCAAAGGGTGCATTTAAGAAATCTTCTCATAACCCAAACGCAAGGACCGCCCAGAATTACTCTGTGGTGGAAGATTTATCACAAATCCCTTGTGCAATGTCCGCTTTGGAGGTCCTCTAAAGTTGCCTTGCTCAGAGGAAAGCCTTGCTAACTGCTTTAGGCTCTACTTAGACTTGTAACCTGGGTACCATCATGCTAGATACGACCGACTTAAAACCTCATCTGCCTTACCACGTTGCGTTTCAGATAGTAGTGGCTCATCCCACGAAAAATTTTACACGCAATATCTTCCGCACAGTGGTCGACGAGGGTGCCTCGACGTGCGTTATGTTGTTAGCATGTTGGAAGGCCATTGGCCAGCCCGCTTTGTCTCCATCACCTACTCTCCTCACTGCATTTGACGATCGTTCTTTTCGACCACATGGCATCGTTCCTTCTTTCCCTGTGCAGTTAGGAGGGAAGACCGTGTGCGTTGAAGTAGAGGTAGTCGATGCTCCCCTCGACTATAACCTCTTTTTAGGCTGGAGTTGGACTTATGCTATGCAAGATGTGGTCGCTACCATTTTCCGAGTCTTGTTGTTTCCACACGAAGGCCGGATAGTGACCATCGATCAATTGTCCTTCTCTAGGCTTGACCCAGCATTGGGGGCATCCACAGTTCCCATGATTGATAATCGTCAGCCCGGGGTCGTTAACGTAGGAGTTGGTTTGTGCCCATCTTTGATGGGTACCTTCGATTACCCACCTCCTCATGACGATGTCAAGTTTATATCGAATCACCACAAGGCTGAGATTTTTCATGTTTCGTCGTTCCGCACGAATTACTTTCAGGATCCATGGATTCTTCCTTCCCCATCAGCCATGATGGATGAGATAGGGCACTCCGGCATGTCCATGCCCTTGTCGGCCACTGAAGTAGCGTACTCTTTAGTCCAACAATCTTCAGCTAACCCTGATCTGATTCCTGCACAAAATTTGGATCCACTCCTAGAGCCTATCTGGGCTCAGGGTTCTCTCGCCAACACCGATTCGTTAGACTTAGTCTTGCCTTCTGACGAAGCTGTAATCAAAGAAATGACTAGTCCTGACAGACCTTGGGAAGATCTGCATCACAGATCATATTTCCTCCCAGAGTTAAGCCAAATCGAGGCAAGAGAATTCACTATCACCATGATGGGAGATCAGCCATGTCCTATTAACCTCTTAGCTACATAGGAAATTTATGCTGAGGGCAATATGGTGACTATTGCTGCAACAATACCTATCAACATCTCCTAAAACCCTGGTGTCGTGGAGAATGTCTTCATCGGAGCGGAGTGCTCCCCCGAAGAGATTCAAATCTACACAGATCTTTTCAAAGAATTCCGCGACGTTTTTGCCTGGTCTTATGAGGAAATGCCAGGTATCGATCCAAAAATAGTGGAACATGAAATCACAATGTATCCTGATGCCAAGCCTCTTCGACAGAAACTTCGTCCAGTCAATCCTAAGAAAGCAGCAACCATCAAGATTGAGGTTGAGAAATTGCTAAAGGCAGGGTTCATTTACCCTATCCATTTGACTCAATGGGTGTCAAACCCCGTGCCAGTCGATAAAAAACAAGGCACGATTCGTGTATGTACCGATTTCCATGATTTGAACAAGGCATGTCCAAAAGATAATTTTCCAACACCATTCATTGACTAGATCATTGATAAATGCACCGGTTGTGAAGCCTTTTCGTTCATGGATGGTTTTTCAGGATATAATCAAATCCAAATCAAACCCGAGGACCAACACAAAATGAAATTCATTTGTCCGTGGGGTACGTTCGCCTATCGTAAGATGCCTTTTGGCCTTAAGAATGCTGGAGCCACTTTCCAGCGGACCATGTCTTTTGCGTTTCACGACCTCAAGCACATAGTCGAGGCCTGTCTAGATGATTTAGCATCACGCTCTCGCAAGCGAAAGGATCATCCTACACACCTCAAACTAATCTTCGAATGATGTCGCTACTTTAGGATTCACTTGAATCCCAACAAATGAAGTTTTTGCGTCATGTCAGGACGTTTGTTAGGTTTCATTGTTTCAACGACAGGGATCATGGTCGATCCTCTTAAGGTGGATGCAATAATCCAGTTGCCCCCCCCACGCACAATCTTACAACTTCAAAGTCTTCAAGGCAAGGGGAACTTCTTACGATGCTTCATCGCCAACTATGCCGAAATCACCAAGGGCTTTATGCATTTACTGAAGAAAGATGTTCCCTTTTTCTGGGACGAAGCCACTCAATTCTCTTTCGACGCATTAAAACACACCCTCACCACCGGACCTCTGCTACGACCACCTAATTATAACAAGGACTTCTTATTATATCTGGCTTCCACAGAGTCAACCATAGGCATGGTTTTAGTTCAGGAAGATGACTCATTTTCAGAATACGTGATCTATTACCTGAGCCGAGGCCTCGTAGAACCAGAACTTAATTATTCCCATCTCGAAAAACTTGTGTTAGCAGCCGTTCATGTTGTTCAACGGTTCCGTCACTATGTTCTGTTTCACAATACCACCGTCATTGCTATCGTGAATCCATTCCGGTACATGTTGACATGATGAGTTATCGGTGGAAAAATTAGTCGATGGATGGTAATCCTCCAGGAATTTGACTTAGACTTCGTTTCAGCAAAGTCCAAAAAGTCATTGGTCTCCGTAGAACTTATTTCGGAGCTTCCGGTTGAGTCAGGTGACGTTGTGCCTGAGGAATCGCCTATTCGGGGGGATATGTTTTGATTGAATCGTCAGACCCTTGGTACAGAGATATACTGATCTATCTCCAGACTTTGAAGTGCCCCAACTCTGCTTCTCATGACAAGCATCGGCAGATACGCCATCAGGCTAAGAATTATCTCATACTCGATGATACGTTGTTTCAGAGAGGTGTAGATTGCATTTTGCGTCGATGTCTCACACATGAGGAGGCTGTCATAGTACTCAACGATTGTCATACAGGAGCTTGTGGCAGTCACTTATCTAGGTTGGCAACAACCCAAAATATTCTACGAGCAGGTTCCTTCTAGCCCACACTTATGAAAGATTGTATCGAGTCGGTCAAGATGTGCCATCCATGCCAAATCTTCTCTCGGAAGATGAGGGCACATCCAGCTCCCATGTTTCCTATTATCACAGTTGGTCCCTTCACTAAATGGGGGATTGGTTACACTACATGCAACCCCCCGTCAGCAAGGGGGCACCACTATATCATCGTAGCTGTCGACTACTTCACTAAGTGGGTTGAAGCTATGCCAACGTTTAAACATGATGGAGAAACTGCAGCTCTCTTCTTATTCAACCAGATTATAGCACGGTTTGGCATCCTGAGAGAGATTTTCATTGACCATGGCAGTCACTTTCAGAACGAAATGATGTCCGAATTAACATCAAAGCTTGGGTTACGACAAGAACATTCCTCACCTTACTATCCCCAAGCCAATGGGCAGGTAGAAGCTGTAAACAAAACTCTTAAGACTATTCTACAATGAACTATCAACTTAGCCAAGTCAAATTGGCATTTGATGTTATACTTGACATTATGGGCTTACCGAACCTCAGTTAAGACTGCAACCAGTTTCTCACCTTTCCAATTCATTTACGGGCTGGAGGCAGTCTTGCCCATCGAATGTCAAATCCCATCTTTGAAATTGGAAGTACAGTTATTGCCAGACACTTCTCCGCTTGAAGAATGGTTAGTACACCTTGAGCATTTTGATGAGCAGCGTCGCGATGCGGCCCTGGCTAACGAGGCTCATAAACATAAGGTCAAGTGTTAGTATGATAGGTCCGTTCGTCCTTGGATTTTTTCTGAGGGTGACCTTGTCCTGGTCTATGAAAAGTTTAAACCCACGTGGTTCGGACCCTTCATTATCAAAGAGGTATTAAAAAAGGGCGCTTATCGTTTGGTTGATTTTGAAGGGAATGCTTTGGCGAAGCCTAGAAATGGGCTCTACCTCAAGAAGTATTACTCATAGAAAGGTCACTGTGGGTAACTTTTTGTAACATACGTATAGTCTTTGTACTATTACTTTTTTACGGTTCTTTTAAACGTGTTATGGACGTGTCATTGATGTTATTTTTCATCAATATGGCAGATGTCAAGAGAGTCTGAGGTGTTTTTTGGGTATGCGGACGGTGCTAGTCGACACATGCGGAGGCTTGCCTCTGCAGCTTGGGTAATCTTTACACCACAGGGTCAGTTGTTATCTTTTGGAGGTATATGCTTAGGTGACACCACAAATAATGTTGCTGAGTATAGTGCAGTTATTGAGTTGCTTCGTGATGCTTTGTTATTGGGTATCTCTCGTCTCTGGGTCTATCTAGACACTCAACTGGTTGTGTTGCAACTAAATTGAATATACCGAGTTCATGACCCAACTTTACACCGACGATTCCTTAGGGTACGACTCTTGGAACGCAACTTTGATTATATTACATATTTTCATGTTCCTAGGAGTTTAAATCAAATCACAGATACTCTAGCTAATCGCATTTTAGATTGGCATCTTTCCCACATATAAAAAGATCATGGACATTAACATGTAAATACATTTTTTCACACATAATCCATAAGACACAAAAACGAGATAAAAACCATATATAAACATCATAAAATCCTCAGAGTACATAGATGGGTGCAAGCACCTCAAAAGTGAGAACAGTAACAAGTCACCGGGCTTATGCCCTCAAAAAATATATATAGTAAGGTGCTCGTGGCACATAAAAAGTCTAAAAGTCTTCTCAGGGCCTATGGGCCCTGTTATAATCATCTACAGTGCGGGCTAAATGCCTAAACAATTGGAACCATGTCCGAGGTGCCCCCACAACATGAGTCTGCATGGACGATGGCAGGTCCTCTATCTCTGCCATGGGAACCGTACGAGTGAGCGCAGTGAAGTTCCTCTCAATTCGCCTAAGAACCCTCTCGGCCTCTCCTGCTGGGAGGTTCCCTGCTACTGCTGCTCCCCCAGCGGCGGCAGCTATGGCTTCTGGCCATGGGCGACTCCTGTTCCGTGCATAGTCGGTAGGTCGCACGGGTCCCACATCTGCATCCAATACAAAGTTCACTCATCAAAAACTTTGGTATAAAAAAACATGATATATATATCAAAAAAAGACATAAAAATTACATATGCAAACAAAAAAACTATATAGGTGGAGACTTACCCATCTCCCCTCGCTCCTCACCAAGAGGCACTGGTATCTCTGGATCTCTGGAGAAGTCGATTCCTGCATATGGGTAGTCCTCTATAGCCGGGATTTGTCGTGACAGCCACGCAAAAAAGTTGTTGTTGAAGGCCTCCACGGTCCTTCCACCACCCTGTCGCGGCAGTAACACTGCCCATCTACATACTGCGGAGAAAGTGGCTAGATGTCCTCGTACTGTCAGCCGAGGACTGAAACACGATACTCTCTCGAAAAAGAACGAACACAAGATGTTCCCAAACCCAAAGTTCCTATGTGTCCACTGTCGGCAATCTGTCAATTGCCTCTTCATGCACTCCAACAGTGTGGTACTCCAATCAAAAATTTATGCATTCATGCACTAGATCGCACAGTTCATCTGTGCGCGCAAAGCCTGATGCACGGCTGCTGAGCCGGTAATCCGCCCAATGAGCAATAAAATGGTCTGTAGGGCGAGGCTAGTAATCCTACTAACAGGTACCAAGGAACCTCTATGATCGGTCCCAGCCTCACAGTACTCATCGATCAGCTCCAAGACCTTGCTCGACCCCGCAAGAAAAGTCTGCAACTTGACTGGTTCCCCTCTCCTTGAGAGGCCAGTCAGAAAGTAAATATCCTCAGTGGTGGGCACCAAGGATTTCCCCTCTAGCATGAACGCCTCTGTGTTAGGGTGCCAGTAATCAACCAAGGCATTCAGTAGCCTCAGTTGCGTGTGCATGAATGGACATAAAAATTTTTTTACCAACCCACATTGCGTCAGCACGGCCACAACATTCGGATCTGCAGCCACTAACTCATTGGAGGCCTCGTGCTCCCTTTCCCTCCACTGGACATACATCCTGCCAACACAACAAAGTAAAAGGAGG
>ML777372.1:676943-689275 GCA_009831015.1 Picea engelmannii | reverse complement strand
GACGGTCCATAATTTTTTTTTTTTTCAAAAAAATCAACTTGAGCATATAGGTTAGGATATTACCCCAACTTTTGCATCTCGTTGCCTTTTTTATGCTATAGGATCGATCCCATCTGGTGGTGACATGGAACCGTCATATCTTTTATATAAGTGTCGCAACTTGGTGGTAGAGCTTACCAAAACATGGATGCCCTAGGTAGGTCCTGGTTGCATTATGGTGTCCATGCCGTTTCTAACAACACTGTAGGCTCTGGAGTCCGTATAGTCTTTCCTGAATATGAGTTTGAGCCTCATTCGCATGGGTCTTTTTCACTCTTTGTCTTACCCTCTGGACTCCAAAAACATAACGGGTCTCCTTTCAAGCCCTTTTCAAACCCTTTAATGCTTAGTGGTTAGTATATGAATGAATGTTAGATCTATTCAGATGCTATGTACTAAATGGATAGATGTGCTTAGATCTTGATTAATACTGCGATGTTGTGTAATAAGGGTTTAACCTACAATGTGAATAAGGATTAAAGACTAATGAATGTTATTTTCTATGTGCTCTGTTAAGTATCGTGATCACAAATCTGTGTCCCAGCTAGGTTGTAGACACTTGAGTCCTGCAACCCCCCCTGCCTCTACCTCGGGTGAGACTTCATCTGCTTTGCAGGTGTTTTTGAAAGGGCCGGTAGTTAGGATTTTGTTGGTGCGTTGTTAAATTGTTGAACCCTGGGACTTCCCTTATCCCAACAAATGGTTTCGTTGTCGGGACCTGAAACTGTGATTGCATGGAACTAAGGAAAAGAGAAATCTCTATGCGTAGATCTATCGCTGTAGTGCACGTTATTATATTTGGCTTGTGAAGCTTTGTGCTAAGAAGGGAACTGGATCTAAAGAAAAGAGGTAAGAGCTTAAATATTTGTGCTTTGGTTAAGGTAAGATAAGTGGAAATTTTTGTTTTGAAAGTATGAATTTAGGTATGGTTGATAGATTTTGTCCTAGTCTAAAAACTAGGGCACAACTAGAAGAAAAAATATTTGATATGAATAAATTTGATAGAAAAAGTGAAAAATATGTTATTCCTATGGATATAAAGAATTTTTGGACTAACAAGTGGATGCAGGATCCTAGAAACAATTTTTTGTAGCTCTAGCACTGTGATCCTGATGCGCAATACAGAAAAGGTTGGGGATCGTTTAAGAGAAAGAGAGGATTGATACTATGTTATAATTGTAGAAGACCAGGACATCTTGCTAAGAATGCCCTAGTATAGGTCTTGTAATATCCCTCGGCCGAAACCAATTGTAAATGTAAGACAAGCATACTTAAGATGGTGAGTTGTTTTGACATCATTTTGTAATGCATATGTCATGGCATAGTGCACGCAGGTACTGGGCAGTAAAATAATGTGGTAGTGCACATTCCAGAATAATGCACACAACATCTTAAGAATGACGCAGTAAAATGAGGAAGAATATACATTCCAGGATACTACGCACAACAACGTTAGTGCGCGCGATGTTGAGGTTAGGAAGCCTTTGTGTATATGGAATGTGTTATAGGCTGGTGAGCCAGTATTATAAGCTGGAATGCTTATGTTTTGGAATTAGGCTAGAGCAACTAGATGTGAAAGGCTAGTGTGCCTATTTTGTATATGTCTCATGTTTAATATAAAATATATCGCTGCGCGTAGACCGACCAGGATAAAAGAGAAGGGGGACTGAATTCCACTGGATAGGGAAAGGGAGAGACAAAAGGAATATTATATTAATATTTCGTTAAAACATAAAGTAAGGATAATTATTTTATCCTAAGTCCTGAAGTCGGGGACAAGTGGCCAAAAGTAACTTCCAGCATGACAAGTGTCAAGTTGGGGACATGCATACTTATTGTCGAGACTCAATTCAGTTGAGGACACCGAGGATCATTGTTACGTTACTCTTCCATATTTCAGACCATCATTTTTGGGGAAAATTCTTACCTTCATTTTGTAGATCATTCAGCCATGATTCCATGACCATTTTCCACTTACACAATCATGTAGCTTCGAACATTCATTTCACTGTACCCAGAATCTGTATCCTTAACTATCCCTGTCCATGGAGCTGGTTAGAGTGAGAGAGGGATTGAAGAAGCAGGTTGTCAGGCCTGTGAGAAATTCTCTAAGTGGGATAATTGCTGGGGATTGATTTCCTAAAGGTACTAAACTACAGTTACGGTGCCCAGAGACTTCCAGTTTGGCCTATTGCTGAAGCCCTGGAAGGGAAGTGGGGCAACCGAGGGACTGTTGAGCAGAGAAGGTGCACACTTCCTTGGCTAGGACAGGCATGTGGGGAATGAGGGACTGTATGCTGTTGGTTGAGAGAGCACCATGATGGAGTCTTTCCTGTTGTCCATGAGACTTAGCCTGGTTAGGAATCCCTTTACTCGGGTGGAGTTCAATCCCAACTTGAGGGCGACTCGCTGTTGAGAGTGATGAACAGTGTAGTCTAAGGCTGGGAGGTTCATGGAAGGTTTGCACATAGTTGGTGACGTTCATACCAAGATAAGTACCAATTGTGTAATAAAATGACATGCTACATTGTTATTTAACGTGTTTGTTTATGAGTTACCTACAATTCATGCTTTATAAATGTCTGTATGTTTATGGGTATTTCCCATACATAATGCATTACTGAGGTTGTCGTTATTTCGCTATGAAATGGTATGTTACCATATGTATTGTCTGTCATGTTATATGTAAAGCTTCCGCAAGAGGGCTGTGTGTGAATGTGTAATTACATGCAGTTCGATTTGTATATATTCATACATGTATACGTTTTATATGTAAATATTATGTAGTATAACTCAGTAGAATATTGAGTATGTACTATAAGTTCTGTAGTGAGGTAACGAGGGTGTTAGCTTGTGAGATTGGTGATGTCACCCCGCTTGAGTGAGTGAGCACGCGCATACGAGCGTGTGTGTGTGTGTGTGTGTGTGGGGTTGGGGGACGTTACATTTTGGTATCAGAGCATCAGTTTTCAACACTGTTATAACCCTTAATTACACCACACATGCTTACCTGGCATCAGGCCAACTCATATCCCTTCATTGCCAAAACATCTGCTGAAAAACCTCTTTGAAAATCCTCTTGGGTCAAGGTACACGCACCCTAACCCACTACTGCACGCGTGTGAACATTGGCAGACCTACTACAACTCGCTTTTACCTAACAAAACACAAAAATAGGAAAGTTTCCGACAGGACAAAAAGATATGGGTCAGTTAACTGAAACTCCCGGCCATGCATGGTCGAGAGTTCATCCAAAAGCCTAGCTCCTTCTAGCCTATAAATGAAGGGGTAGGGGTACCATTTGGGTGAGGAAAATAATAGCAAAGAAACTCTGCCCATTTGCCGAATCCAGTTGTCCCAACCCTTTAGCCTTTCCTCAAGCCTAAGGAGAATTAATGCAAAGTAGTTGGAGGACAAAGAAGAGGAGGAGCCCAGGATCAGGATCAAGGATCGGTGGTCGGTCTCGACTTTGATTGTAAGTTGAGTCATTTTGAAAATAATAAAAGAATACTTTTCCCGTCCCAATGCATGAGTTATCTATGATTTGTGTAAGTTATGCTTAATTTCTAACCCTAAAGTAGAAAAGTAGCATGCATGCATAGTGTTTTGTCTTGATTGCAGGTTAACTTTGGAAGGAGTAGCACAAGTAAGCGGGCAAAGCACAACGGAGGATCTACACCAAACATGAGTAAAAAGGTTAGTAGTTCTTTCCCATGCATGTATCGTGAAAGAGGGGTTTAAGTTTTGGGTGGTAGGTTAAAAGGTGATTTCTTTACAGTCATAATCTGCATGCAAGTCTGACCCTAGTTTGCTAGTCCGGAGGGTATTTTTCCCAACAACAAACATTGAGCCTGAATGGGCCAAACAAGTCTAATGGAGATGAGATTACAATATGGTATACAGTGTATTGCATTTATGGTAAATTTTTGGCACCACGTGGAAATACATTGACGTGCGGGAGCACGCGGTAAATTTTGGGCATCGCACGAGAAAATGTTAACGTGCAAGTGCGCGTAGAAAAATTGTGGTGACGTGTGGAAGGATATAGTGTGTGGATGCGTGCACTATATTTAGCTTTGTGCGGTATACACACTTAGTAATGGTGCACATAGTGTGTGCGGTATTGCAAAACACAGAGGAGTTTTGTAGGTGCACGTAGATTAGTGAGCGCGGTAGGGCATATTGAACTTTGACATGGTACAATGTGTAGAGTGAAATGCATGTGGAATATCAGTGCGTGAGACAAAAAATGTGCATAGTGAGTACTGGTGTGCAACACCAAAGTAATGCGCACAAGTTTCTGGCACAACGGAGAATAAATGTATGGTGGATGAAGGTGCGAGGAAGCATGATTTACCTTATGGTGTGGTTGTGTACAATAAATATGAGTGTATAGGTTGGATTTTGTGTGCACAAAGTTGTTTGGAAGGTGAACAACAACAGAACGCAGCATATTTCTATGAGTCTGAGTTTAATAGAAAATTTGCATAGTATTGGGAGGGAAAGAAATACACAACCACGACAGAACATTAATTAAAATGAATTCATAATGGTTTGAGATGAAATAAATACAATCTAAACCACTAAAGCTGAGAGCATCTCAGAGATGAATTCTGGGTTTTACTTCCTCTGACTCCAAACAAATGAAAGTAAAATACAAGATTTCAAGAACGCATACTATGAAGGAAAAACAGACTCATAACACCACATTGAATTTGTCATGAATAATCCTCAAAATCTACTTCTGCAGTCATATATATATATTCATTTAATCTCAAAATTACAAAAAGGTCTTTCTGCGCAGAGGGCAGACACATTTGTAGAATTTGAAAATGATCAGACTTTGCATAATTCTACAAATAGTATGAAGTTACAAAAGGGACCGATAAGATTAGGTCTATCGTCTCTAGAGTCCCTTACCTCTATTACCTTCTATCCAAAAATTGTTGAAATGTACTTAATTCTATGAGAGGACTAATTTTATCTTAGTTATTTCCTCCTTTAAAGTATCAAGCCAAACAAGCTGATTCTCTCCAAAACTTTCAATTGCTTCAGCTATGGCTTCCTTTTTCGGTCGCTTTCTCCATTTCTTCTTAACAGATCCACTGTTGATGACTAGATCCCTCATGATAGGATTTAGCCTAACTTCTATTTTAGAGTCTGCGACAGGTTCTGTGTGAAACTTAGTCGCTAGGATGTGCGCGACTACCTTTTCCTTATTACTCACAGGAAAGTCTTTCATGTTGCTAGAATAACCCGTCTCGCTGGATATAACTTTATCCATGTGTCCCAATTCTTGCAGACACTGAAATTTTCTTACAGAGATCAGAAAGCAGAGAAAAATTGGAAGACTATTCCAATTATGGATAAGATGATGCTTCTAAACTCGGGAATTGGTAATTATAGAGTCCCAATGATGAATCACTGACAGAATTTCATGCAAATATGATCTTTTTCCACTGACGATTAATCCATTTCAAATGATTAAGCCGTTTGAGTTCGTTATGGTGGCATTCACTGGACTTCATGCAGTTGTGAAGTACCGAACGAGTAAAACAGGGTGATCTGACTAACCGTCATCCGCCCCATGAATGGTGGATTTGACATAAGGAAACACGTGAAGTCAGGACTTTGGTGATGATGTAGTTCATACTAAAATTCTCGAAATTGAGTTCTATCTAAAAGTTGTCATGGTGAGAACACCCAGAACTCAGACGAAATAATTTTGATGTATAGATTGAACCAAAATGGTTCGTATTCTTCTTGAATTATGGAATTAGTTAGCCTGATAAGCTTTGATGGCTACACCTTTTGCAGAATTGACAACAACTAGATCAGATCAGATCAGTGCAGAATCCATAGGAATGGAAGAGGCACAGGGAAATTTTAGTCAGGAAGATGAGAGCAGAGGGATGAATGTCCATTTGGACATTGAAGGAACAAACTCCAATGGACATGGAGAGGAAAGGGATGAAAACCTAAATATGGTAGAGACCATTAAAAATTTGCAAAAGGATGTCGAAAGCCATAAAGATGATAATGAAAAACTTATGAAAGCCAAGGAACAACAAGATGACTTCAACATGAAGTTATTGAAGGGCTTGAACAAAATAGAAAAGAAATTGGACAAGGATAATGGCACAAGAAAATCTGGGAATCACAAACATTCAGATGAGAAAATAAGTACAAAAAGTGTTAGCAGACATCACCACTCCCTGAGGCATTCCAATAAGAGAGCAAGCTGAAGCACAAGTTCATCCCCTGTTAGAAGGAATAAGAGGTCTGGGATGGATGAACTACGAGGTGAAATGAACAAAATCAAACCTCCTACATTTGATGGTGAGCACAAGAAAGATGAAGATGCAGAAACATGGTTGCTGGGCATGAGGAAGTATTTTCAACTGCATAACTATTCTTCTCATGCAGAAGGTAGAATTGCCATCTATCAACTCAAAGGAAAAGAATCCATGTGGTGGGATCAGCTCGTGCAGGTGCAACACCTTAAAGAGAAAAGTGTTACTTGGAAGGAATTTAAGAAGTATTTTGAGAAGAAATACTTGACTAAGAGATATTATGACAAGAAAATGAAAGATTTCTTTGAAATCAAACTTGGAAGTATGACCATAGATGAATATGAGAGAAGGTTTCTAGAACTGCTGAAGTATGTCTCTTTCATCAAGGATGAGATAGTTAAAATTCAAAGGTATTTGAGTGGACTGCCATCATTCATCAATGAAAAAATACAATATGATGATCCTAAGACTTTGGAAGAGACCCTAAGGAGAGATAAGTGCCTATATGATCAACAGAAAGCAAGGCCAACTTTCCAAAAATCTTGGGAAGACAAAAAGAAGTTCAAGGTGGATCAGAGGAAGAAAGGATTTAAACCACCATTCTTCAGAAATAATCCACAAGAGCAACAAACACCTAAAGAACCTAGAACGATTGACATAAGAAGTCAAAGGCCAAGGAAACCACCTATGCAATGTTGGAGTTGTAAAGGAGATCATAGGTTTAGAGATTGTCCTCACAGAGGTGAAAAAGGAAGGACTGTTCACAATGTACAACAAGCTGAAATAGTGAGGGACATGGTCAGAAATGTGCCAAGGATCTATGCAATCTTGGATAACAAGCAATAAGAGTATCAATCACACATGATTGAAGTGGAAGGTATGATCAACAACCAAACCATTACTATTTTAATTGATTCAGGAGCTAGTCATAGTTATATAGATCCTAAGATGGTGGAAAGTTTGCATTTACCAAGAAGCAAGCATGGAAAATCTTGGTTAGTATAGTTGGCTATAGGAGCCAAAAGAAAAGTAAATGAGATGGTTAAGTCATGTCTCATGGACATGAATGGACTGAACACCAAGGAAGATTTGAACATCTTTCCTTTAGGTTCCTATGACTGTCTAATTGGGATGGATTGGTTGGACCAACATCATTCTTGCTTAGACTGTCATAACAAGGCATTTACTTTCTTGGATGAAGAAGGGAACCAAAGGAAGGTGCAGGGAATTCCCAGGGCAGTAACCAGAGAAATTTTAGCATTGCAGCTGAAGAAATGTTATAGAAGAGGATGTCAAATATTTGCAGCTCATATGGAGGAGACACCTAAAGATAAGGTGCCAAATTTGGAGGATTATGTAGTCCTGAAAGAGTTTGAATATGTATTCAAGGAAGTACCAGGACTACCCCCAAAGGGAGACATTGATTTTTCTATAAATCTAACACCATGAGTAGCTCCAGTGTCAAAGAATCCTTATAGAATGAGTACACCAGAATTGAAGGAGTTGCAAATGAAGCTTGAAGAACTTATGAAAAAGGGGTATATACGCCCAAGTGTATCACCTTGGGGTGCCCCAGTCTTGTTTTTGAAAAAGAAAGATGGAACGTTAAGATTGTGCATTGATTTCAGACAGTTGAATAAAGTGAATGTAAAGAACAAGTATCCTCTGCCTAGGATTGATGGCCTCTTTGATCAATTAAAGGATGCAAAGATATTTTCAAAGATAGATCTCATGTCAGGATACCACCAGGTAAGAATTAAAGAGGAAGATATCAACAAGACCGCCTTCAGAACAAGGTATGGTCATTGTGAGTTCACTGTGGTGCCATTTGGGTTGTCAAATGCACCAGTTGTTTTCATGTGCTTAATGAATGGTGTTTTCTGAGAATACTTGGATAAGTTTGTCATTGTCTTTTTGGATGACATTATTATATATTCTAAGTCAGAGAAAGACCATGAAAATCATTTGAAGATGATGTTGCAAGTATTAAGAGAGCATTAGCTGTATGCCAAATTGAGCAAGTGCTCATTTTATCAGGAACAAATTCATTATTTGGGGCATATCATTTCCAAGGATGGGATAGTAGTGGATCCTGAGAAGATTGAAGCCATCAGAGAATGGTCAGTGCCAAAGAATGTGACAGAAGTAAGATCATTCATGGGTCTTGCAGGCTATTATAGGAGATTCATTGAAGGATTCTGAAAGATTGCGCACCCAATCACTTCCTTGCAAAAAAAGGGTGTGAAGTTTCAGTGGACATTGGATTGTGAAAAGAGTTTCCAACACTTGAAATAATTATTGACAAGTGCTCCAATTCTAAGGATTGCAGATCCAAACAAGGACTTTATCGTATGCACAGATGCATGTAAGGAAGGACTTGGTGGAGTCCTCAGTCAAAATGGATTTGTGATATGTTATGAATCCTGGAAGTTACAGGAACATGAAAGAAAATATGCCACACATGATTTGGAGTTGGCAGCCATAGTACATGCCTTGAGGAAATGGAGACATTACCTCATGGGAAGAAGGTTCGAGTTAAGAACATACCACAATGGTCTGAAATATTTATTTGATCAGCCAAATCTAAATGCTAGGCAAAGCAGATGGTTGGAATTCCTAAGCAAATATGATTTTGATATAAAGCATATAAAGGGAAAAGAGAATAAAGTGGTTGATGCACTTAGCAGGAGGGTGCATGAAATACATGCTACAACCATTAGCATGTATCAAACTGATATTAAAAGAAAAATTATGGAAGCTGCGAATGAAGACTTGCATTACAGAGAATTGGTAGCAAATCTATAACAAGGTGAGATACCACAAAAATTGGACATTTATAAGTTGGGAATAGATGGAATACTGCTGCACAAGAACATAATTTTTGTACCAAATGCTCAGGACTTGAAACGTCTAATTTTGCATGAAATGCGTAATGTCCCTTATGCAGGACACCTTGGTTATCAGAAAATCATGGAAGTAGTTAAGAGCCAATACTTCTGGCTAGGTATGAAGAGAGAAATCGTTGAATACATCGCTAGATGTATGGAGTGCCAAAAAGTTAAAACTGAGGATAGGCACCCAGCAGGGTTGCTGCAACCTTTACCCATTCATGAATGGAAGTGGGAAGTAGTGACAATGGATTTTATTATGGGATTGCCCAGAACAGGCAAGTTACATGATTCGATTATGGTAGTGGTGGAAAAGCTTACAAAAGCTGCCCATTTTATCCCACTAAAAACTACTCATAAGGTAGTAGATATTGCTGATATTTTCATGAAGGAAGTGGCACGATTGCACGGAATTCCTAAAACAATTGTGTCTGACAGAGACCCGAAATTCACCTCGAATTTCTAGAAATGATTGTTCAAAGGATTCAAAACGAATATGAACTTTAGCACAACTTATCATCCTGAGTCTGATGGACAGACGGGGAGGGTGAACAGAGTGATAAAAGCCATACTGGGAATGTATGTGATGAAAAAACCATCGAAATGGGAAGACTACCTGCACTTGGTAGAATTCTCTTACAACAATGGGTATCAAGCATCATTGAAAATGATCCCATTTGAAGCACTTTATGGTAGAAAGTGCAATACTCCAGAAAGCTGGGATAATCTAGCTGATAGAACAATAGTTGGGCCAGAGTTTCTTAAGGAGATAGAGGACCAAATGATAAAAATTAAGCAGAATTTGAAAGCTTCCCAAGACAGGCAGAAAAGTTATGCTGATAAGAACAGAACCCATAGAGAGTTCAAAGTGGGTGATCATGTTTTCTTGAAAGTGAAAGCCAACAGAAGTTCCTTGAAACTGGGAAGCTGCGCCAAGTTGGTAGCCAGATTTTGTGGACCATTTGAAATCCTAGAGAGGATTGGTCCAGTTGCTTATATGATTGCATTACCTGCATCTATGTCTGTTCATAATGTATTCCATGTATCATTGCTAAAGAAATATATACCTGATGCTAATCATGTTATTGATTGGAATGTGATTCAGGTGGAGCAATAAGGCGCTTTCAAAGTGCACCCGGTACGCATTCTGGACTAAAAAATCAAACAACTCCATAATCAAGCTATAGGGATTGTAAAGGTCCAATGGACCTGGTATGATCCTAAGGATGCTACTTGGGAACATGAGGATGCGATGCATGCAAAATATCCACATCTGTTTGAGAATTTTTAAATTTTTTTTTGTATAAGTGTACATGATGCACTGAGGATAGTGCATAAATAAGGGGAGGGGATTGTAATATCCCTCGGCCGAACCCAATTGTAAATGTAAGACAAGTATACTTAATATGATGAGTTTTTTTGACATCATTTTGTAATGCACCTGTCATGGCATATTGTGCGTAGGTACTGCGTAGTAAAATAATGTGGTAGTGCACATTCCAGAATACCGCGCACAACATATTAAGCACGACACAGTTAAATGAGGAAGAATATACATTCCAGGATACTTCACGCAGCAATGTTAGTGTGTGGGATGTTGAGGTTAGGAAGCCTTTGTGTATATGGCATGTGTTATAGGATGGTGAGCCAGTATTATAAGCTAGAATGCTTATGTTTTGGAATTAGGCCAGAGCGCCTAGATGTGAAAGGCCAGTGCGCCTATTTTGTATATGTCTCATGTTTAATATAAAATATATCGCTACGCGAAGATCGACCATAATAAAAGATAAGGGGGACTGAATTCCACCAGATAGGGAAAGGGAGAGCCAAAAGGAATATTATATTAATATTTCCTTAAAACATAAAATAAGGATAATTATTTTATCCTAAGTCCTGAAGTCAGGGACAAGTGGCCAAAAGTAACTTCCAGCATGACAAGTGTCAAGTTGGGGACATGCATACTTATTTTTGAGATTCAATTCAATTGAGGACACTAGGGATCATTGTTACATTACTCTTCCATCTTTCAGACCATCATTTTTGGGGAAAACTCTTAGATCATTGAACCATGATTCCATGACCATTTCTATAGATCATTCAACCATGATTCCATGACCATTTCCACTCACACAGTAATGTATCTTCAAACATTCATTTCACTATACCTAGAATCCATATCCTTAACTACCCCTGTCCGTGGAGCTGGTTAGTGTGAGAGCGGGATTGAAGAAGTGGGTTGTCAGGCCCGTGAGAAGTTGAAGAAGTGGGTTGTCAGGCCCGTGAGAAGTTGAAGAAGTGGGTTGTCAGGCCCGTGAGCAACTCTCTAAGTGGGAGAATTGTTGGGGATCAATTTCCTGAAGGTGCTAAACTACAGTTACGGTGCCCCAAGACTTCCGGTCTAGCCTGTTGCTGAAGCCCTAGAAGGGAACTGGGGTAGCCGAGGGACTGTTGAGCAGAGAAGGTGCACACTTCCTTGGGTGGGATAGTCATGTGGGGAATGAGGGACTGTAAGCTGTTGGTTGAGAGAGCACCGTGACAGAGTCTTTCCTGTTGTCCATGAGCCTTAGCCTGGTTAGGAATCCCTTTACCCAGGTAAAGTCCAGTCCCATCTCGGGGGTGACTCACTGTTGAGAGTGATGAACAGTGTAGTCTAAGGCTAGGAGGTTCATGGAAGGTCTTCACATAGTTGGTGACATTCATACCAGGATAAGTACCAATTGTGTAATAAAATGACATGCTACATTGTTATTTAACGTGTTTGTTTATGAGTTACCTACAATTCGTGCTTTATAACTGTCTGTATGTTTATGGGTATTTCCCGTACATAATGCATTACTGAGGTTGTCATTATTTTGTTATGAAATGGTATGTTACCATATGTATTGTCTGTCATGTTATATATAAAGCTTCCGCAAGAGGGTTGTGTATGAATGCGTAATTACATGTAGTTCGATTTTTATATATGCATACATGTATATGTTTTTATATGTAAATATTATGTAGTATAACTCAGTAGAATATTGAGTATGTACTGTAAGTTCCATAGTGAGGTAACGAGGGTGTTACCTTGTGATATTGGTGATGCACCCGGCCTGAGTGAGTGAGCACGTGC
>ML777372.1:596394-676934 GCA_009831015.1 Picea engelmannii | reverse complement strand
GGGGGGGGGGGGCAGGGGACGTTACAGGTCCTACTTGCCTTTTTTGTGAAGCTATTGGACACCAGGTTTTGGATTTCCCTAGAATGATTTCTAAAGTTGAAAACATGAACATGAGACAAGAAAACCATGAAGAAGTTCAAGAGACTAAGAATATGCTAGAGCACCAGAAAGAATCAGAGACTATATTATTGCAGATGAAAGAAACATTGAATGATCACAGAGACATTAGTTTACCATATATCTTAAAAGAGAAGGAGTGCATAGAAATAAGAATAGGAGACTTCGACATAGACTGTATATTGGATGAAGAAACACAGGTGAATCTTATGCTAGAGATCACTTGGGAAATTTTGGGAAAGTCAACTATGATTCCTTCATTGGGAACGATAAGATTGTTTAAAGGAAAGACGATAACCTTATGTGGAAGAGTTACTAACGTACCTGCAATTGCTCATGGAACATCGACTGAAGAAGAATTTGAGGTCATTAAGTTTGTTGAGAAAAACGGTCCTTTTGCACTTTTGTGAGGAAAGACCTGGATTGAGAAAGATTAGATCCGAAGGAAAGAAGAAGAGGAAGCCACAGAACAGAAAAAGCAAGAATTAAAGGATTTCATGGCTAGGAGAATAACACGCTTAATAGAAGAATAAGAGGACAATTTGAAGCAACTGAGCGCTAGAGATTTAGCTGTCGGAGTTGAAAGAACGCAATAAGGCTTAAAGAACCTGTCCACACAGGAGAAAAGAGCACCTACCCCAAAAGTAATAAGAGAAGAGGTATTCCACTTGAACCCTTTGAAATACCCTCAGTAGTGCAAAGTTACTATGCTAAGAGAAGATAAGAATAAAAATGGAAAGAGGAATCTAGAGACTCAGATCATAGGAAAGAAGGTGAGAAAGCTCAGTAAGAAGAAAGAAAAGTTAGAAAAATTGTAGGAAGTTCTAGAGAAGACTTCACAGAAAGCGGGCTTGCAGAACTTGAACCTCGCTAGAATAGCAGAACAATGTATAAGGGAAATTCGACATGGAGAAGCTATGTGACCATTGTAGGCATCTTGAACATTAGAATGACGCTCTAGAATGACTAGAAACTCATTTATTTCCGGAAATATCACCATTGGACTGTTGGGACCACGCTACAACGGATGGAATCGTATTGATTGAGGAATTCCTGCCCATTGGAGGATTCCATTACGATGTTTCATATTTATTCCATTGAATTCCATGCATGGGCATGAAAACAAGGAGGAGCTACAGTCTTACTACAAAATGACTGAGGAAGATATGTAGGAGATAACCAAGGAATGGCCTGCCGAATTCCTTGTACCGATTGGAGATGCAAAACTCTCTGACCCCGACATCATTGGAGGTCCTTTGGTCACCTGAGAAGAGTATGATGGACCAAGAAGCACCAAGAAGAAGAAGAAGGAAGAAGTGCAGGAGATAAACAACACATTGGAGGAAACTGCATCTAATTCACCTGGAGGAGGAGGAGGCGACGAAGTAAACCGAGAGGAGGAAGGGGAAGAAGACAAGTAGGAAAAGGGTGAAGTAACACCGCTAAAGGATCCCCTTATAGAGGCTGATACATCAAAGAAAATGAAGGTTTATCCAAAGAAACCCTCAGTGGGGAAGAAATCCTGAGCCAATAAGCCTCAGTCATAGAACGTACTCATGGTGGATGAAATTGACCTCATAATTGCAGCTGTAGAAGATGCTTCAGAGGATATCTTGCAGTGAAATGAAGCAAAGAAGGAAACGATGTATGAAATAATCGAGGTGGAGCTGAAGGGGGTATAGCAAGCTATCTACTTCAGCTGCATAGTGTCTAGTGCACCACCATCATCAGAAGGTACAGAATTGGGGGATGAGCCTACCCAACTACGCAAATTAGCAGATGTGAAAGAGGATCGCCTTTGACGAGTACAAGAAGAAAAGGAGCATGCCACAGAGGCCTTGAAGAAAGCATAGGAGGAATCCCTAGAGAAACTTTGGGTTGTGTAGCAAGAGAAAGATGACCTCGGGTGAAGTTCAAAGTGGACAGAGAACAAATCCAGAAAGAGAAAGATCAGTTGCTCGCAGAGCAGATTGGAGCTAAAGAGGCAGTAACTAGAGCACTTTGCTCTATTCCAGGCTTGGCAAAGATGGAATAAGAGACAACTGAGAGCCAAATGGGGAAGCTCACTGAGGCCATTCAACAGCTTCAAGCAAGAGTAGTAGAGTTAGAACTATAAGAAATGTTGAGCACTCTGCAGAAAGTGCGAGACCAGAGGGAAGAAACTGCCAGGAGCACAGTCAAACAAATCAAGGTGTTGGATTCATAATGAAATAAATTAAGTAACTAAAGTGTGCAGACCTATGAGCGACTTGCAGAAGACCCAGAGCTGAGGATATTAGAGGCACAACTCTAGGAAGCAAAGAAACGAGCATCGACAGTGCAAGCACAACTGAAGTATCTTACGATCATTGAGAAGATAAAGAGATCATAGGAGCAACGCGTAGTTCGAAAATAGGTCACTGCCATCCAGAGCAGAGTGATGGAGGTGACACAACAACTCCAACTGGTGCAGGACGAAGCCTACACCCTCTTTCAAGAGATCGAGGGACAAGGATCACAGCTGGAATGGGTAGTCACCACAGCAGAGCAACTCTGGAAGGGCCTGTCATGGAGCAAGTCATTCAGGAGATCGTCGAGTAGGAGGCCTTGGAGAAGCAGCAGGTTGAGGCAACTTGAGATAAGATCGAGGCCTTTGAAGCAGTGTTGCCTAGATTAGAGTGACTCGGGACGAGTCACAGGTGAGTGTTGGGGGCCTGTTGGCCCTCGACCAAGTTTTGGGAGAACCTTGTTCATGTTTGACCATTTTTGGGACTTCCACAGGTTGGTCGAAGACAGAGCACCTTGGAGAAGCGAAGATCATGGGATCTCACCCATTTTATGGGCTTTTTTGGTTTTAGGGTTTATGTAACGGGTATGGGATGTTAACCCATGGGTCTTACCCATGTTTATGCCTTTTTTTAATTTATAAGTACGTAGCTAGGTGATGTAAGGAGAGGCCGATGGCTTAGTGCTAATGTTAGCTATGTGCAAGAAGACGTGCTAAGGCTTGCAGAGCTAAGTGCAAGCATTTTGCAAGTGCTTTGTGCACAAACTCTATAAAGGATCTGTGCTGTGCCAAACTTGAGGAAGGAGGATCTAGCAAGGTGAGTGCATATCTCCTGTCCTATGTGGAGTTGGATTTGTGGCTTGGTGCATGTAAGCAGATTGGAAGAAGATAATAAAGAAGAAGAAGAGTTGGTGGACGTAGCGCCACACTGGGGTGAACCACGTATATCCTATGTTGATGTGCTTAGTGCAAGGTTATTTATGTTGTTTATGTATTTAATTGATGCATGATAGGTAGATCCATTAATGCTTAGTGATTAGTATATGAATGAATGTTAGATCTATTTGGATGCTATGTGCTAAATGGATAGATGTGCTTGGATCTTGATTAATACTGCGTTGTTCTATAATAAGGGTTTAACCTGCGATGTGAATAAGGATTAAAGACTAATGAATGTTATTTTCTAAGTGCCCTGTTAAGTATTGTGATCACATATATGTGTCCATCTATGTTGTAGACACTTGAGTCCTGCAACCCCCCCTACCTCTACCTCATGTGAGACTTCATCTGCTTCGCAGGTGTTGCCAAAAGGGTCAGTAGTTAGGGTTTTGTTGGTGTGTCGTTGAAGCATTGAACCCTGGGTCTATCCCTGTGCCAACAGAGGTAACCCAACCCTCGGTTATGTTGTTTGTGTAAGTCCTGTGTGGAAGAACATGGAGTGAGGTGCTAAAGAAGGATTAATCCAATGGTTTTGAGTCGTGGTCACATGAGGCATGGTTTGAGGGAAGCGCCTTTGCATAATTCAAATTATGTATCAGCTAAAGGGGGGGGGGATGAAAGTGAAATTTCCTTCAGGTAGCCTTGAATTTCAACTCCGATTGAAGCGCTATTTTAGCCATTGGGACAAAGGATTCTGAGGAAAATAACATGGAACTGTTATGTTGTGAAGACTGATATATTTCTTTTCTTCATGAATGGAGAAGAAAATAAAATATCTATAGCATTGTTTGACAATTAATTTTTTTTATGCATAACCCTAACAAAATGGTTTCTTGCACATTTTGTAGAGTTAGGGGGTGTAAGCTATCAGTCCATAGTAAGAATACATTCAAGAAATGGATAATGGAGAGGGAGCTTACAACCATGATAGAGAGGCCAGAGGTAAAAATATCAGTGTTGGTAATGCAAAGACAAAATCCAATGGACACAAGGGTAGAGGGGAGCAAGAAACCATGATAGAGACTGTGAGAATCCTTAAGCTGGAAGTACAAAGTTACAAAGAAGACAATGAGAGGCTTATGGGAGAACAAAATCAGATAAATTCTCAAGTGATACAGATCTTAAATCAGTTGAAGAAGAAAACAAAGAAGGGATCAAGCTCAAAACAAGAGGAAGAAGGTAGGTATCATGAAGGATGAGATAACCACAGGAAAGATGGTTATTCAAGAAGTGCTAGAAGAAATCATAGAAACCACTCACCTCCTTACTCAACAAGAAATTCTTATGCATCTGAAGAATCCATAAGTAGTCCAGAGGTTTCTCATGTTAGGCACCAAAGGAGAAGGCATGAATTGGACATTTTGCAAGGAGAGATGAGGAAGCTTAAGCCACCATCCTTTGATGGTGAAAGAGAAAGGGAAGATCATTCCAAGGAATGGTTGCTTGGACTCAAGAGATATTTTCAATTTCATAACTACTCATCAAACCTAGAATCTATAATCTCCACATACCATTTACATCGGAAAGTTGCAATGTGGTGGGACCAACTGAAGCAAGTTGAGCACATTAATGAGAATAGGATCACTTGGAAGTAGTTCAAGAAATATTTTTAGAAGGAGTACCTTTGAGAGCACTTCTATGACAATAAAATGCAGGAGTTATTTGAACTTAGGCTGGGAAGCGCAACCATGGAAGAGTATGGGAAGAAATTCTTAGGGTTGATAAAGTATGTGGGGTTTATAAAAGATGAGAAGGTGAAAATACAAAGGTTTTTAAGTGGGTTGTTTTTCTTTTATAAAGAAAATATTCAGTATGATGAACCTAAGATTTTTATTGATACCATAAGGAAGGCTAAATACATGTATGAGCAAGGCAAGGGAAGAGAATCCATGCAGAAGTCTTGGAAGGATAAGAAGAAGGAGAAGTTTGATCAAAGGAAGAAGGGATTCAAACCTCCTTTCAAAAGAATTGAGCCTAATAAAAATCATCAAGACCAGTATGCTAAGGATGAATTTAATAAAGAAGACTCCTTGGGAAAAAGAGGAAGACCCCCAATCCAATTTTGGGGATGCAAAGAAGATCACCTATACAAGGATTGACCACATAGAAAGGACAGAGTGAAGACCATGCATACCATCCAAGAGGATACAATAGTAGAAGACATGGGAAGGATTTATGCAGCCTTAGATGATCGACAAGAAGAATACCAATCCAATATGACCGAGGTGGAAGGTAAGATCATAAATCATCATGTTTCTATTTTAATTGATTCATGAGAAAGTCATTGTTACATTAATCCTAAAATAGTGGATAGATTACATTTGGAGAAAAGTAAACTTGGAAAATCAAGTTTGGTTCAGCTAGCCACTGGAACCAAAAGGAGAATCGATGATATTGTCAGAGGTTGTTCCATAAGTATTAATGGTTTGAATACCCTTTCTAATCTAAATATCATACCATTGGGGTATTATGATATTCTAATTGGAATAGATTCGTTGGATAAGCATCATGTTGTCTTAGATTGTCATAAAAGGACATTGACATGTCTTGATGGATATGGAAAATAAAGCACTATGAAGGGACTTCCAAGACCCATATTTATAAGGGAGATTTCATCCTTACAGTTGAAGAGATGTTTCAGAAAAGGATGTCAATTGTATGCAGACCATGTAGATGGATATTTCACCTTGGGAAGCACTAATACTCTCTGTAAAAAATAAGAATGGAAATTTGAGGCTGTGTATTGTCTTTCGACAGCTGAATAAATCCACTATAAATAACAAGTACCATCTACCCAGAATTGATGACCTCTTTGATCAGTTAAGAGGATCAAAGATATTTTCAAAGATAGACTTGAGATCAGGGTACCATCAGGTAATATTCAAAGAATAAGAAATCAATAAGACAACCTTTAGAACCATGTATGGGAATTATGAATTTGTAGTGGTGCCATTTGGACCAACCATTGTACCAACTATATTTATGTGCTTAATGAATGACATATTCAAAGATTATTTCAATAAGTTTGTCATAGTATTCCTAGATGAAATACTTTTCTATTCTAAGTCCGAAGAAGAGGATGAACATCACCTAATACTGGTATTGCAAGTGTTGAGAGAACATCAGTTGTATTCCAAGCTAAGTAAGTGTTATTTTTACCAAGAACAGATCCATTACTTGGGACACATTATTTCATAACAAGGTATAGCAGTAGATCCAAAGAAGATTGAAGCCATTAGAGGATGGAAAACACCTAGGAATGATTCATAAGTCATATCTTTTATGGGATTAAATGGTTACTACAGAAGGTTTATATCATGGTTCTATAAGATTGCTCATTCCATTACTTGTTTTCAAAAGAAGGGAATTAAATTTGAATGGACAACTGAGTGTGAAAAGAACTTTAATTTGCTAAAGAAATTACTTACTAGTGCACCTATTTTAAAGATTGTTGTCTCAAATTAAAGTTTTGTGGTATGTACATATGCATGCAAGGAAGGACTTGGTGGAGTCCTCACTCAAAATGGACATGTCATTAGTTATGAGTCTATAAAAATTAAAGAACATGAGAGGAAATATGCCACACATGACTTGGAGCTTGCTGCCATTGTTCAAGCATTAAATATGTGGAGGCATTATCTCATGGGAAAGAGATTTGAATTAAGAACATACCATAGTGATTTGAAGTATATCTTTGAACAACCAACTTTGAATTCCAGGAAAAGAACATGGCTAGAATTTTTAAGTGAATACGACTTTTACATAAAGCATATCAAATGAAAATAAAACAAAGTTGTTGATGCACTTAGTAGAAGATTGCATCTCATGCATGCTACAACTGTCAGTATGCATCAGTCAGACTTGAAGAGAAGAATTTTAGATGTTGTTGTTACAGATGAGAATTACCTATAGGTAAATAAAATCTTACAACAAGAATATGTACAATAGAAAATGAAAGAGTATGAGATGAAGGAAGATGGATTACTTATGCATAAAAATATAATTTATGTTACTAGTTCCGAAGAACTCAGGAATTTGGTATTAAAATAAATGCATAATGTTCCATATCCTAGACATCCCGATTACCAGAAAAAAATTGCAGTAGTAAGAAGCCAATTCTCTTGGCCGGGAATGAAAAAGGATGTTGTTGATTACATCTCCAGGTGCATGGAATGCCAGAGAGTAAAGGATGAACATAGGCACCCAATGGGTTTGCTACAACCCTTACTAATTCCAGAGAAGAAATAGGAAGTGGTAACCAGTGAATTTATAACAAAATTTCCCAGGACAACAAGACAACATGATTTGATCATGGTAGTGGTTGATAAATTAACAAAGGCTTCTCATTTTGTTCCTGTAAAAAAAACTCATACAACAACTAATATTGCAGAAATTTACATGAAGCAGATTGCTAGGTTGCATGGGATATCTAAGGCAATTGTTTTAGACAGAGATACAAAGTTTACTTCAAATTTATGGAGGGGATTGTTTAAAGGATTTGGTACAAATATGAACTTTATCACAACATACCATCCACAGTCAGATGGGAAGACAAAGAGATTCAACCAAGTAATTGAAGACATGCTGAGAATGTATGTGTTGGATAAGCCATATAAGTGGGAAGAGTAGTTGCACTTGGTTGAGTTTTCCTATAATAATGGGTATGAAGATTCATTGAAAATGATCCCATTTGAATATTTGTATGATAGGAAATGAAATACCCCAGTAAGTTGTGAAAAACCAACAGACAAAGTGGTACTTGGGCCAGAATTGCTCAAGGATATGGAAGACCAGATGGTTAGGAGTAAGCATAATTTAAAGGTAGATCAAGATAGAAAAAAAGTTTATGCACATAAGAATAGGACACTAGAGAATTTAAAGTGGGGGAGCATGTTCTTTTAAAACTGAATCCTAAGAAGATCTTTTTGAAGTTGGGTAGTTGTACAAAGATGGCAGCCAGATTCTGTGGTCCATTTGAGATATTGGATAAAATAGGGCTAGTTGCATACATGCTTTCATTTTTTGCTTCCATGAATGTGCATAATGTGTTTCGTGTCTCTTTTCTAAAAAAATATGTACATGATCCTAACCATGTTATTGATTGGCATCTGATTCAGGTAGAGGTAGAGGAAGGCTTTCAGGTCCAGTCGATGCGAATAGTGGATAGAAAAGTCAAAATGCTCCAGAACCGAGTCATAGAGTGAGTAAAATTACATTGGATTTGCTACAGTCCCGAGGATGCTACTTGGGAGCATGAAGATGCCACGAGGGCATAGTACCCACATATTTTTGAATAAATTTTGGAATTGTGATTCCTTTTTTATATATGCACTAAGGACAATACCAAAATAAGGGGGAGGGAAATACAATACCCCAGTTTTGAACCCCATATTAAATATTGTATTTTGTTAAGTTATGAAAAGACAGAGTGCCTAAACAATTATAAGAGGCCAATGTGCCTAGGAAATGTAATGTTTTTATCATTATTAATATAAAACACATCGTTGGAAGCTAGACAGACAAGGACAAGAGTTATAGGGGGATATGATTCCATAAGAGAGGGGAACTTAAGGGGTTGAGTACTTATTTTATATTTTATTTCCCCATTTTTTTCTTTAATGGAGAATAAAAGTTACAAGAGATTCTTTGGGGAAGACAATGGGGTTCTTTAATCCCAAGAAGTACATAAAACCATCCTTGGTCTATGGTTGGGGTTGGTTTTTCATTTCCTTTGTTGGTTCTTTCTCACTCTCTCATTAATTTTCCATCATACGTACCTTTAATTCTCTTCTTCTCTCCACTCATCCCTTCACCTACTCATCCCATCTTATTCGAGAGTTTCTTTGGGAAGGAAATCAAATTACTGAGAAGAGCCATAGTTGTTGGCTGTATAGACTGCTGGTGTATTCCAAGCAGGAGTTGGTGCTTGCATGTCTGTGATACTTTGGCTCGTGTTCATTTTTACTCACAGCTGTGAGTCTTGAGAGTCCCAATAGGGATATTCTTGACTAGAAGCATTGGAGCCTTGGAAGATATGGACAACCTAAGGGACTGCGTGGTAGAGAAGGGGGTCCATTCTCCTGGGTTGTGCAGGTTGGGTAGAAGAGAGCTAGTGTACTTTGGATTACTGTGAGTGATGAAATTCCTATGAGAGAGTGAGTGATGACTTGTTTGGGAAGCCGAATGACACCCTAGAACCATCTTTGTGGACTCATATCCCTGGCTCAGGGGTGACACTACTGATGAGACTTGGAACATCGATGTCTATGATTGGGTGGAACGTCCTTGGTCTGCAACCAATTGGTGTCTTGTTTTCAGAAAAGATAAGTGCTCTATGTTATGGTTATTTACCCGTGTATGATTTATTCCATTGTGTATTTATTTGTATTTGAATCTAGTATCTAGAATATGCATGCTTGCTAGTTATTGTTGTGCATGGATTAGTTTATGTTGTGGCATGAATATTTATTTCTGCATGTGGTTTTCATGCCTCTTAATTGACTTAGAAGTGGTTCAAATTGAGTTAAGTCATTGTGAAGTGAGTCCCTGGACTGCAATGTGCCTTGCCTGTGGGTGGCTAGGTGTGTTGCAGTCGGCTTGAAGTATCGTAGCCTAGTCTGGGGTGGCCAGGTATGTTACACATCACAATAGAGGTCATTGTTGCGCTTTTCATCGAACGAGTATGGGTCCATTTTGGGATACCATAAACCATCATCTTAGATCAAGATATTCAGTTCCTTAGGACATTCTGGTTGAGCCTCTAGTCATTGCTGGACACCAATCTCACCAAATCCACTGCCTTCCACTCCCAGACAGATGGCCAAACCTAGGTTGTCAACCGGATGATCGTGCATATCCTGTGCATATACAATTCCAAGAATCCCTACACATGCAATGAGAGTTCCCTATGTTCAACACATCTACAACATATCCATACATAGCTCAACTAACTACAACCCCTTTTAGGTGGGGTTCGAATTTTAACCATTAGGTCACATGGATGTTGCACTACCCCTTGCGAGCACCCATGCAAACTCGTCCCATGCTCAAACTGAAGTCGACAAAGCCACCCGATTCATTGAGAGGATACATCACATTCGTTAACAGGTTCATGATATTTTACAAAAGTCTAGTGCCAAGTACAAGTAGTTCTATGATCAACATCTGGTGCCACACAAGTTTCAGGTGGGAGATAAAGTTTGGTTTCACTCACAGAAAGAATGCATTATAGGGCCCCATGGAAATCTTTGTCCACTCCTCTATGGCCCTTACACCATCACTAAGGATATGGGTGACAATGATTTTGAGCTCAACATTCCCCCCTTCCTTGGCTTGCACCCATTATTTAATGTGGACCTCCTTCAACCATATTTTCCACCGTTATTGGACACCTCAGAGATAGTAGAACAATTGACACTAACATAGCTCAACCCTGATTACATGGAGCATGAATCCACTAATCATATTATGAATTCATAGGTCAAGGGAACTCACCAACATAAGATTCAACTTTATTAGGTTTTCAAAGCAGGGAAAATCCTGCACCAAGGCAAGTGGCTCACCCAGGGCCAAATTCAGTAGAAATTTCCTCATTTGATGGGGGTACTCAACATAATGGAGACCATTGAATCCTAAGGGGGGAGGATTGATCCAGGTGGATATCGGTGGCCACCCACCTATTCCAGCTAGCTCACATGCAATTTTCATCTTAGTAGCTATTTTCCTAGCTTTTTGGGTCCTGAACTTCTGGGGCTATTTTGAGGCCCTAAACAACGTTTTCTGGGCTTTCCACAGTCACACTTCAAACATGATTAAGCACTTGGCCCCTACAAAGATCAATCTTGAATGCATTGAGTATATAGAAATTGATCAGATCATGGACACCAATATGAAGGGCACTCACCAATAGAACCTCCAACTCTATTGGGTTGTCAAAGCAGGGAAATTTCTTTACCATGGAAAGTGGCTCAGTAGGAGTCAGATTCAACAAAATTTTCCCCATTTGATAGAGGAAATTGATGTAATGGAGACCATTTATGCATAATGGGGGGTAATGATCCAAGCGGATACTAGTGGTCACCCACCTATTCCACTGATTCATAATGGATCCACATCTTGGCATTTTTTTTTATAGTTTTTCAGGTCCCAAACTTCTGGGGCCATTTTCAAGCCCTAATTGACATTTTTTGGTGCGACAACGCCCAATATGTAGAAATAGGAAGATACTAGGCCGTTTGGAATGTGTACTTATCGGCTAGAGATTTTTGACGGGCTACTGAGTGCCCCAAAAGGTGTTCATATGAAAAAGTTGCACCCTCGGGATGTTGATGTATCAACTAACAACCATAATTGGGCCCACAAACCTTTTGGTGTTTCATCTTCTAGGGTTAGGGTTTTGAATGTTTAGGGTTTTATCATTGATGACTTATGTTATAATTTATTTTAGGCCTCTTTTTAATCATATTCTTTCAAATGATTGTAGCCGACACATCTCTTTATTCAGGGATAAGCTACCACCATTCCAACTAGTTTGTGTGTTTTTCATTTTACAATCTTTTATATTCCATTCATTAATATAATCTGAGTTTAGTTGTATTACTGTGTTTCTTGCGATATATATATATATATATATCTCCCTGTTATATCGCTTCCTTCATTCCATTCTCAATATAATCCAGATAAGTGGTATTAGAGAAACTTAATCTTTGTTGTAGCTCCTCACGGTTAAGGAGATATACCCTCATGAATTTGAAATCCTTGAAGAATGGTTAAGAAGCTCCTAAACAATTACAAGGCATTAATTAAAGGGTAAAGTGGTTGTAACAAGAAAGTACAGGTTGACCCTAAAGTTAAGGAAATAAGTCACATTGAGAAATTATTAATACACCTCAAGGAGTCTCTCATTAGTACATTCACACAGACAATTTAATTGAATATATTCTACATGAACAAGTGATATATTGGAGAATTTGAGATGATGAATATGAGGTATCAAAGGAGTGTGGAGGAAAGTCTCGGGATTGTAGGTGAGCGAGGGTTTTTCTAAGAAAACCCTAGTTTGGCTGACCCCTGCAGGTTAGGATACTAGTGTCCCATGAGGCATCCTCATGGGTTGATAGAGGCTCATCACGTGAGGCCCCATGATATATTGGGCCTCTGTCTAGAAAGGATGAGGGAAATTTGAAGGAGGATGCTTGTACTAGGTTGTTGAGGCTGAGGAAGGTCTGTAGGTCTATAATATAATGCACCAAGTATGATATTGGATTAAAGGTATGTATATATGCATGTTTTGAGGGTTATTTTTTGATGGATGTTATGGCACATATCTTGGTACATGGTTGATGGATGTTATGGCACATTTATTGGTACATGTTTGATGGATGTTATGACATACATATCTCAGCACATGGTTTGATGCACATCTTGATGATGATATTTGTGTATGATCTAGTCTTATGGATGATGATGTTGATGATGAGGTATCAGTGACAAACACAATGATAGTGACAAAGAGAGTGAAAATGACAAAGACAATGAAAAAGACAATGAAAGAGGAAATGACAAGTTGGATGATGATAGTGACAGGTTGATAATCAGTATCAGTGGCAGTGACAAGTTTATTCTACACTTATATTTTAGGGATAAAGGAAGGGGAAATGAAAGTTAGTTGTAGCCTACTTTTGGTTGGAGCCGGAGAGTACAGGGAGTTGGAGCTTCCTTTAGGTTGGATCCTGCAAATCAGGGTTCATAGCCTCCTTCCAGTTAGATCTAGAGAATTTGGGGAGTTGTAGCTTCCTTCATGTTATCACTAAAATTTCATCCACAAATGGTTACAGGAATCCAGCATCGTCAAACAACTATTAGTTCACCCATGGACCAAAAATGACCAAAAATGTATTTCCAAAAGGTCCAAAACTATACAACCAGTTATAAAATCAAGATGCGCTAAAGATATATAGGAAGCGCACGCACGTGTGCCATTCGAAAAGGTTCGAAAAGCATGCATGCGCCCGATGCACGATTGTGGATGCTAAAAGCCATGCACACCTCAGAATGATGCATTTATGATTTTGGTCGGCCCTGCACCCACTTCTGGTTCAACTTCCAAGTTGATTTGACACCCAAATCTCGGCTGAATCCTACTGGGGGGCTGGTCAAAGACCTAAGGGTGCCCTAAAGGGCCCTTTGTTCACACTAAAAGCTGGTTGAATAATGCCTCAAAGTTATGTTATAAAAAGAGGCCATGGGTGCAGTACATTTTCAAGGAATTCATTTGTATTTTTATGCTACCTATATTCTCTTGGAGGATCTTCTTTCCTTGTCAAGAGCATACAATCATCATTTCAACTGAGTTATTCACATCACCTATTGAGTGAATGAACTTGGGATTCTTTCACCATTTCTTTCAAGTTTTCTAGTTGTAAGAAGAGATCAATCTTGGGGGTTCAAGAGCCCTCCCTTGGAGGAAGAGGGGACACAAAGTCTCCCTTTCTCTTTGGTGTTTTCTTTTCACTAATAAAATCCTTTCCATTCATGACATGAGTCTTGTTTATTTCTTGTTCTAATATTCTTATCCACTCTAGTTTAATTTCTTTTATTGTTCTTAGCTTAGTATTTTGTTTATATATTATGCTTGATGTTTCTAACTCTTGCATTCACTGTTGTCTTTCCTAGCTAACCCAACTGGGCTTGTAAGAACCTCTATTTTTATCATTCAGGTGACAAAAGAGGCGCAAAAGATTGGTGACTCCACTGGGGAAAGGTATCAATTTCCTACCCCATTTGGGTTATTTTAGATCTTCCTTTTGTTTCTTTAAGTTGTAGGAGCCATAATTGGCCCAAGCCGACCTATAGAAAGCCAAATTCAAAGCTGAGTTGAGAGAATTTCATCTGAAATTTTCTTCACGTCGCGTAACAGATGTGCACGGGTTTTTTGATCTACATGCGCGTCTTCAACGCACGTGCCCCAAAACCCCTGTATTTCTCAGCGCCTTCTATGCACCTGTGCCCATAAGTCACTTTCATTTTGCGCATTGGAGTTCACAACGCCTCTGTCTATTCTAATATCCACGCACCTGTGCAGAAAAACACACATTGTAAGCATTTTGTGATCTGTGGAGGGTCCATAGCCTTCTTAAAATTGATTCCATGCACATTGTAATCTGCACCACACTTACATTCCCTCTCTATATAAAGGGATTAGTCAAAACATAGGCACTTAGGGGGTTAAAATTATTATTTCCTCTTTTGTTTTCATTTTGCCACATGGATGGCTTGCTTTGACTAAGAGTATAAGTTGAAATCATTTTTAAAATCACATATAAAACTTGCATTGGGACCAAAAATTGGATATCAACTATAGAGTATGCTCTTCTCTCGCGCCCCAAAGCGATCTTGAGAATCAGAAAGAGATTGAAGGAAAATTTCATCTCCCTTAAAAAGACAAAATCTTTAGGAGAGGTCAACAACCTCCTCGGGACTCCTCTTAGTTTATTTTTCAAACACATCTTAAACTTGTAAGGGCCCATACTTGCCCACATGATACAAAGATAGTATAGTGTTGAATTTTACTTTCTTAGAGTAACTCACTAGGGAAGTTTTAAGGTTTTGTAATGGGCCCATACATGCCCACATGTGCACAATATAGGATAGTTTCAAAGATTTATTAGATTAAATCACAATAGGGAGTTAAAGGAATAATAAGGACCCACATGTCCACATGCTAGTTCCCTAGGGATTTTAATATTCTGCAAGGCTGTACCAATGACACATAGTAAGTTAGGTAATCAAGACTTGTAAGGACCAAGCGAAGTCGACATGCAGCAAGGTGAAACCTAAATTATTAAAAATTGGCACACTTTCACTTGTTCACACACAAAGTCCACCAATCACTCACATAGTGTTTTCTAGAAATCATGGAGGTAAAAGTAAGTTTCCTCCAATGGGATTCCAAAACACCCCACGCTTTTCTTGATGAGACTATCCACTCCCACTTAATTCCAACGAGGTTGGTTCACACCCCCAATCTCTCAAACAACCATACCTAAAATCTTTCTAAAAACTCACTAAGTTTTCCTCCACAGGAGGTACCAAAAGAATTTTTTTAGTCTAGGTAGGATTTCGGGGATAGGCATCCAAATAACTCCCCATTATTTGGTTCTCACATCATCAAAACAATAGAAGTTGACAAATAGGGAACTTTCAAATCCTCCAATTCAAGTGTTCCTACACCATAAGGTAGGGAGATACCCATGAAGGGTTGAAGGCTAAGGTCCAGTTGTTCTGTACATCCCCCCTTGAGGCACCCACCTCTTGGATGGGATCTGTCCTGTGACCCATTTCTGAGGCTGAAAATATGAATGCCGCACTTTGACCGAGGTACCTAGTGACCAAATTTTAGGACATCTACCCAGCTGGCAATTGTGGGCTGCAATTGCACCTTGATCGGATTTTGTGTGGCTATTGGGAAATATCACTAGCTCTTTTGGGATATGCTCCCTCTACCCCTCATTATAACTGATCACTTCATCCGTCACTAGTTTATCTTCCGGTGGCTTCAGACCTCACTGTCGAGTGCTATTGGAAGATCTAGTGCTATTTGAGAGGAAGGATGTTACGTCTTTTAGGACATGAGAATTTTTTTTCTTTGTTCTACCATGCGGACAAAATCCACCTATCCACATATATGATTATTTATCAAATTACTTTATGTATGATGCCCTTCTGATTACATTTGATTATGAAATATATTGTGAAGGTTCAAAACATTACAACAAAGGATCTTGTTCATTTATTTCTCTCATCACCATTTGCACACATCCACTTAGCTAGTCAGACATCATAGAGGACCCACAGAACCCCCATCATTCCAGACACTTGCTAAATCTCCCTCCTATTCTAGGGGGATTTCCTAGTCTTGCCAACTCATCGAATCCACCTTCTCACACCCCTGTGAGTGCCACTATTTTGGGATTAGCTTTTCTTGGTTCCACCTTACTTGGGTCCACTTACCAAGGTCAAACATCCACTCGCTCTCCCTTACACAGAAGTAGGGGGCCAACTTATTCTCAAGGGGGAAGTACAAACCCACCTAGTCCCCCTCAAGGGTTAGATACCCAAAAAATTCACACTATGGCTGTAACTAATCCTCCGCCACTAACTCATATTCCATACTTGGCTTCCCTCAACATACCGGATTTGACTAAACTCACCAATGATCCTATATTGCACAACCCTAGATGGTTTGCAATTCCTACCAAACTGCCTTCAGACATCCCCAAGTTCGAAAGAAAAGTAGGAGACAATCCTGCCAACCATATCATGACCTTTCACTTATGGTTCTCTTCAAACAACATCATGGATGATTCCATCTGCTTAAGGTTATTTCAATGCACACTCACTGGCCCATCTGCCAAGTGGTATGTAGAAGAAAAATCTGGGTCCCATGTGACCTTTGAATCCTTGGCCAAAGCATTTTTGACCTTCTTTCAACTACCAATTCGTTATGACAATGGCCTCGAACTACTCTTAGAGTTTAAACAAACCTCCTCCATGCACATCGCTGACCACAATTACGAATGGCATCGACGACATAGTCTCTATAAAGATGATGCTACCCCACAACAACGTCTCAATTGGTTTCTCAAATCACTTGTTTCCCTCCTTGCCAAATATGTGGCCGCCACCTTCCCCTAGTTTGAAGAAGAGGCCATTAGAAAGACCCAACAATTTGAACTCATTTATGCACAGTTGGGGTACCTATATACGGTACTTTCAGATGCCCCGAGACCCATGCCATTTGACCAAGATAAACAAGGGATGTCTCACTCCATGGATGGATTGATTGGTACCACGTCACATCACAATCCATACCCCCCACAGCCAACTACGTATGGTACACCTCCATATCCATCAGTATATGGAGGACATCCTTACTATCCCCCTCCCCCTTATCAACAACCATACCCAGTTGCCCTTCCTCCACCCATAAGTGGACCCCCACTGGCACCTATTATGCACCCGACTGTTCAACCTACTTCTGGAACTCCCTCTACCTCAGCTTATACCCTAAGCACTAGCGAAAGTGTCATGCTTTCCTACGTCCCTTACAGATCATTGCCACAACATAATCTGTACTTTCCATTTCCTGGCCTTCCACAGCCCATGGCTCCACCATAAGGACACCCACACACTGGGGTTAATTTTGTTCAGCCCTCTCCCATTCAGCAATATCAAAATTTTGAACAACTGAATACGGAGAACCCAACCCATCGGTCAGATAATGCCAAAAAGAAAGGCAAAAACTAGAATAATAATAATCCAGGGCAAGGAGGGAATCACCCCCAACAAAACCAACCTGCTGGGGGCAACCAAAACCTAGGGAACCAGAACCCTTAAGGGGAAATAACAAAAAATACCAAGGGAAAAATAACAACAACCTTCTCACCAACTTCCCTTGTTCCCTTTGCAGTGAGTTTGGTCATTATACTCACCATTGTCCCCAAATTGCTAACTTCAAATGGATGAAAGAATCTGTGAATGGACCACGTCCTCCAGCACCGCTTGCCCCTCAACAAGCCCCACAACAATATGTGCAGCAACCACCCCCATCCATGCTGCAAAACCCCATTCCACACCAAGGGGTGATGAAAACCCAACAAGACATACAACCTACCCCACCATAGTTGGGAAAATATCCAATCCAAGAAATCTTGCAGATCGCACTATCCTCCTCACTAGTGAGGAAGAAGTCCTTCTACAAACGCGTAGTCATCAATACAACACACCCCCTGAGTCTGCTCCCACCACCTCGGAAGCACCCTCAGTCACAACTGGACCCCCTTTGATGATTCCTCGACCTAATACTGAAGCACCCCTCCATATTCCTCGCATCCCACTGTGCAGGAATGTCCACAATCCTCAGGCTAGGGAGGCTTATAATTACAGTTTGGTCGATGACTTGTCATAATCTCCTGCTGCCATGTCAGTCTTATAAGTCTTTCAAACTTGCCCCACTCAACGAAAGTCATTACTTTCCACCCCGGGGGTAGTCGACCCTGCTGATACTCGACTCATCACATTTGATCTCGATAGTGGAGAACCTCACCTCCCTGCTCTCATCACTTTTCAAATACCAGTTAAAATCTGGAACTTTATAGTTCATCGATACGTCATTGATGAAGGTGCATCCACATGCATCATGTCCAAATTCGTATGGCAGAAACTTCGTTCCCCTAAACTCATACCATCTGCCATTACCTTAAAATCCTATGATGGATGACCATCTTCTATCGAAGGGCTCTTCCAAAATGTCCTCGTCGAACTCGGGGGGAAAACTATTCTCATTGACATTGAGGTTATAGATTCCCCAGTCGATTACAATATCTTCTTTGGTTGTAGCTACATGTATGCTATGAAGGCACCTGCCTCTTCCATATTTCGAACCATGATGTTCCCCCATAACGGGAAGATCATTACCATTGATTAGGTTTCACATTATGAGCCTAACCCTTCTGCCAACATTGATAACATCCTCACTTTCATCCACACTAATCTTGATACTTATCCACTCATTGAGATGGCCCCCATAATTTTCAAAGATCCATCCTTGCTCAGGACATACCATGGAGCACCTTCGCTCATTCATCCTTCCAATCAGGTATGTGTCGTCTCATCCAATGGAACTAGAATTTGAGACACCCTTCCTCCCAATGAGGCCTCTCTTATATCTGACGTCCCACTAGTCACAAAACTTCTTCCTTAGGAAGTACCTGCAACCCCTCCAACTTCACCTATTCCTGATTTCACCTTACCCCAAGGTCACGTCCTGGTTTGGGAGACACTCCCCCAAGCCCTTACTCAAATCCCCTTTTTTTACCCTCTACTAGGCGTGCAAAACTTCCAAGTAGCCGCAACACTGACCCTTCCCAATATGGTGCTGGAAATCCCAGTATGGTATCTACATCCACCTGTCATGGTCCCTTAACCATCCCTCCCTCCTCAAACCAAAGGAATCCCAATGCAGATTCCAGTACCCAATCCCACCACATCACCATCACCCCCACTCCCTAGAACCACTACTACAACTGGGGGCATATGAAAGAAGAAAGATCCTACTGCTCCTTTTCCCCCAGATGTCCAACCTCCATGCGCACTATGCGAGAAAGATGGACACCCCACCAACAAATGCCCATCTCTACCAGAGCTACGCAATCTAATTCAACTCCCTCAAGCACCACCACTGCTTGTTGCTTCATCAAGTACTGTCATTGTCTCCCGTAACACCAGTAGCGAAGGACTGTGAACCAAATTCGCATGCGCCATCTGTTCAAAATATGGCCATTACACACACCATTGTCCAATGTTACCTCAATTCTGATAGATGCTAACAACAATATGCCAAAGATTTCAACAAGAACCCACCCCATATGCATCATCACTGACATCCATTATGTCACAACCTCAATCAACGAACGTATGAGATGTCCTTTCTCTCTCTATAACTTGCTAGATCATTTCACATACCAATGTTCTATGATCATTGAATACAGGCAATGCCAAATGGCCTTGATTCAAAATCCTACACCCCCCTCTTGCAGAATCGGTGATTAACCCTAGTCCATCACCAGAGGTTCTTCATATCATTTCTCCTGAGCTTGAAGCACTCCCTTCTCCTCCATGGTTATTGGATGATTTATATGAGGATTTACCCCCAAATCCCCCCAATTCTCCAGTTCATTTTCCCACGGAAATTTTATGCCCGACTACCATTTTTAACCGACAATATATTGATATTTGGTTTATGTCGAGCGAACCATTGCAATCCCCTCAAATCAACCCCCCTTCTTCTTTACCACCAGGAGACCATGACATGGTGACAGTCACCGATGTCACTCCTCTAGATCCCCTATATTCTTGACAGTTCCACTGCGATGAATACTTCCTCGAGGAGTTAACTACCCCTGATTTCCCATGGGACGTGCTCCACCACAAAGCACTCTTTCTTTCACAGGAAGCCTTCACACCTCCTAACCGAAACCCCATATACGCTGTTGAAACCAAGGATTTTCTCCCATCGGGTCATACAGATTGGTTCAATAACCCTATCCTTGCCCCCAATGCTTTTGAAGAAGGTAATATAGCCAATATTTCCCCAACCATCAAAATTGATATTTCCATCAAATCTGGAGTCATAGAAGAAATCACCACCGACGCTGCATGCTTTCTTGAAGAAATCACCACCTACAAAGATCTCTTCTAGGAATACCAAGACATTTTTTCTTGTTCATACATAGAGATGCCTAGCCTTGATCCCTCTATTGTCAAACATCATATAGACACCTGGCCTGATATCACACCTGTCCGCCAAAAATAGCGTCCGCTACACCCATCCAAAGCAGCGGCCATCAAGGCTGAGATTGATAAATTACGCGGTGCTGGGTTCATCTACCCCATTGCCTATACATCATGGGTCTCCAACCCCGTCCCTATTAACAAAAAATAGGGCACCATCCGTGTCTATATGGATTTTCGTGATATTAATCACGCCTGTCCCAAAGACAACTTTCCAACCCGCTTTATCAACCAAATTATCGATGATTGTGTCGGTCACGAGGCTTTGTCCTTCATGGATGGTTTCTCTAGCTACAACCAAATCCAAATTCACCCAGCTGATCAGTACAAAACCACATTCACCACCCCTTGGAGAACCTTTGCGTATTGTGTCATGCCTTTTGGCCTCAATAATGTCGACACTACTTTCCAATGGGCCATGACATACATATTTCATGATCTGGCTCATATCATCCTCGCATACTTGGACGACCTCACAGCTCGATCCAAGAAACACACTCAACATCTCGATGATTTACGAATCATCTTCCAAAAGTTTCATCAGTACAACATCCGCTTGAACCCCCTCAAGTGCGTGTTCTGTGTCACTGCTGGGTGCCTCCTTGGGTTCATCGTTTCCCAACATGGCATTACCATGGATCCCCTCAAAGTCCAAGCCATCAAATAAATTCCACCTCCTCGGAACTTACACCAACTGCAGAGCCTACAAGGCAAAGCTAACTTTTTAAGAAGCTTTGTTCTAGATTACGCCACTCGTGCACATGGATTCCTTCACTTTCTAGGCCACGACATCCCATTTCACTGGGATGACCATGCCCAAACTACTTTTGATGATCTTAAAGTGGCACTCTCCAATGCCCCATTGATTAGTCCACCCGACTATAACTGCGACTATATCCTCTACATCTTGGCCTCAACTGTCTCTGTAGCAGGTGTTCTTGTCCAAATAGGGGATGATGACCATGAGCATGTAATTTACTACATTAGTAAAAACCTTTCAGGGACACCCTTAAAATACAATCGTGAAGAGAAACTGGCCCTTGTATTTTTCCTCGCAGTCCAGAAGCTGTGCCATTACATTCTACTTCGAACTACCAAAGTCGTAGCAGATTCCAATCCCATGCAATACTTGCTCATTCGTCGAAAAATTAATGGTAAATTTTCTCGATGGATCATCATCCTTCAGGAGTACGACCTCAAATTTTCAACACCTAAGAGCAAGAAATCCCTCATCCTCGCCGAACTCATCACAAATTTTCCCTTCAATACTATCAATACCCCCTTCAATATCGATTTCCACGAGGAACATCTCTCTTACATCCCTTCATATGATCCTTGGTACGATGATCTTCTCGTCTACCTCTGAACCCAGAAATTCAGAAACCACCTCTCCCAAGACGATTATCAACGTATTCATCACCGGGCTCCCTGCTACCTCCTTATCGGTGACATCTTATATCGGCGAGGGGTCAACACTGTACTCCATTGATGTTTGAATATGGACGAGGCCGATTGAGTCTTGAATGACGCTTGCGGGAGCCACCTCTCAGGGATGTCCACCGCTCAGATAATTATTCGCGTTGGTTACTTTTGGCCTACGTTGTTTCACGATTTCATCCATGTTGTGAAGCGATGTGACAAATGTCAGCTTTACGCCAACAAAACATGAGCACCACCTGCTCTTCTACACTCAGTCATTACTGCCGGCCCCTTTTGCAAATGGGGCATAGACTTCATGACTTGCAACCCTCCATCCAACAATGGAAACAAATACATCGTCGTTGCAGTCAATTACTTCACCAAGTGGGATGAAGCCATGCCTACCTTCAACAACACCGTTGACACTGCAGCACGTTTTTTCTTTAACCACATCATTTCCCACTTTGGAGTACCTCTATAACTAGTCTCTAATCATGGGAAACATTTCGAGAATGATATTTTCGTCGAACTCTCATCCAAGTTAGGTTTCTCCAATGAGTTTTCCCCCCCATACTAGCCTCAGTCAAATGGACAAATCGAAGCAGTCAAAAAGGTCCTCAAAACCATGTTGTAGTGCACGATTAATAAACATAATACCAATTGGTATCATATGTTATTTTCTGCATTATGGGCTTATCGCATGACAGTGAAAACTGCCACTGGTTTCACACCATTTCATCTAGTACACGAGGTCGAGGACACTCTTCCCATCAAGTGAGAAATTCCCACCTTACACACTGCTATTGAGCTATTACCTAACACTCCTCCAATGGAGCAGCGTTTTCTGAACTTAGAATCCCTGGATGAAGATCGTCGATCTTCATTATAGAACAATGGGGCAGCAAAAAAATGGTCAAAGGCCACCTTTGATTTACATGTCAACCTTTTCTCATTCAACGAAGGTGACCTCGTCCTTGCTTACTATATCCCTCATGATACCCTTGTCCATGGAAAATTCGATTCACTATGGCATGGACCTTACATCATCCAACATTTCTTTACTAAAGGCACGTACGTTCTGGCCTCTCCCGAAGGCCATCCTCTCAAAGAACCCATCAACGGGTTGTACTTAAAGAAATTTCACGCATGAGCATAGCCATTCTACACTAGGTTTTTTCTTTTTGTATGTTTTTTTGTAGATTTTTTAATATTCTTTCTTCCATACCTCACGTCTAATCTATCATTTGTGTTATTGAAAGATGTCTCCTCCATCAGCCTACCACATCGGTTACGCCGATGGAGGTAGCCGTTGGACACAAAATCTCGCTTCGACCGCTTGGGCCCTCTATTCACCCTCACATGAGTTGCTCCACTCCAACGGCATATGTTTGGGTTCAACAACCAATAACCAAGTAGAATAGATAGCCGTCATTGGCCTCCTCACTGAGGCCAATCATTGCCATATTCGTCACCTTAGCATTTTACTTAATTCTCAACTGGCCGTCCTCCAGCTCAACAATGTGTACCGTGTCTGCGATCCTTGCCTCTTTCGCAAATACCTGGAAGTTAGACTTTTATCTCGACATTTTTATTCCATCACATTTACACATATTCCAAGAAAATTTAATCAAATAGCAAATAATATGGCTAACCAAGTGTTAGATTGACATTTATCACATCAAAATACCAATACCCATACATCAATCATCAACAGTTTGTCACAACATATAGATTAGACATCATCAAAAAACACTAAAAAGCATCAACACATGTGAACACCACAAAGATCCCAAAATGTATATCCATATATATATATATATATATATATATATCTCGGTCAATATGTCATCCGTGTTTACAAAAAATAGTACATCAAGTACAACATCCGTAGGTAGGTGCACCACCTCACCATATACAAAATGGGCTCACCAGCCTATATAGGTACAAAAAATACATAAATATAGAGGCACTCAACCTGAAGCTCCTTGATCCTCAATCGACCACCTCACTCTCCCGAAATCTCCAAATCTCCTCTACAATCACTTGTCCACTCAATAAGACAACAAGTACAAATGAGGTGGCATTGTGGGCCCTACAACTATATATAGTCCATTTTTCCAAACTTCTAGAATCAATTCCAGGAGCTTCGAGTGTTCGTTTCTCAATCCGTCTTCAGCCACGGGATCAGGACCCCGTCACCTACACCATTCCATTCCCCGGGCCAATTTTCATCCTTAGCCCCCGGGGGGCATTTTTCTCATAATACGCTCAGGTATGCATGCTTACATTATTGAATAACTGCTATATGATATTTCTCTTCAGATATTGTTCATGTTGGGTATTTGGTTTTCATGTGTGCAGGTACCTGATCATTACACCTCAGCAATATCCTTTCGGGTATATTATCGACATTGGCATGTAGTCATTCGCTCTGAATCTCAAAATGCATCTCCGAGTCACACCCTATGATCTTTGCCTCTAGGATCCCTATATATGGCTCTGCAGTACTGTCACCTCCACTGCATTTCGATACTATCACCCAGTAGCACTCTCCCCCACATGAGTTGTCCCATTCATAGTTCCCCTGTGAATTTTGACACTCATGTTGTTTTCACCCTTTAAGGATGGGAGTCCCACTAGTCTTACATAATGTCGAGAACCAACTACATACTCCTCCTCATTTTGCTAACCTACCCAAATGGACTCCTAGGTTACTTCATCATGGTTCTATTTTTACTGCACCCTCACATTATCATTAACCATCCATCTCATCCACCGTCAGTTTTCCCATCTGCAGATTGTCTTCCATACGTCTCCCTAATACAGAAACCGGCCTATGGGGCCCTAACCCTCCACTTGTTTTCCAAGCAACTTGCGCCATCATCAGGACAAGCCATCTTACACTGGGGCACCCATTTATGTATCTGCACAGTTATCCCAACTTATTTTTTATTCTTTTGGTAATTGTACACACCCTTTTTCCGTATTTTCATATCTTTCTGTTGTCACCTTTAGCGACCTTCCTTTTCCTGGCAAAGCAAACCTTGTCACCCTTGGTTGGGGAATTTTTCACTTCCTGACATCAATGACATTATCCATAAACCCCAAGTATCCTACAGCCCATACACCTTTTTATCGCTGTGTTTATCCATTTTGTCACACCTCTGGCACAATTTACCCTCATCTTGTTGTCCCCCTGACACTAGATTCAGTTTCACGGTTGCTGCCACTTTACATATCTCCCCAACCGAAGGCATTCTTGAGTCTCACTACTCCTAGCCTTCATCCATGTTACTCATCAGTTCTTGATTTTGTCTAAGTGGATTTCATGAAGCCCTCCTCTTCTCGAATTCGCGTCTCCCTTTCTGTTGACATCAACATAGTTTCCAGCGGGACAATAGTATCTTGACTCTCATTACCTTTACATAGAGGTGTCTCGGATGGCACAGAGAGAACCATCCTTTCTCTTCGATGTCGTTGACCCCCACCACATTCGAATTCAACACTTTCTCATGTTGTGGTGGGTCTTACTTTGTGAGTAGACCTCTAAACATTGTTAGGCCATCAATGCCTGCAAATCCTCGATACTTCCTCTAAGTATCATCACCCCTTTTCAGAGTTTATTCACCATCAGAATTGTCTTTTTTCTATTATCAACATGCCCCTAAGGGTTCTGTGGTCATCTACACCAACACAAAGATTCAGTTACTGTATTACACCTTTCTTTTGAGTTACATAACATGAGAATGGGGCATGCCCGTCTCGTTTGTAAACAATTTATTTTTACACCTTACGAAAGGTTGGGTCCTACAAGTTCCCCTCTCCCTCCAATAGGTCGCTCTTGATACTCTCATTATAGCTCTTTCTTACAATGGCACTCTCAGTAGAAGAAACATTGATGAATTTCAGCTATACGTATGCTCCTAACCTCATCCATTAGGGGGCATCTGTTATCACTGAAATTTCGTCCGCAAATGGTTACAGGAATCCAGCATCTTCAAACAGCTATTAGTTCACCCATGGACCAAAAATGACCAAAACATTATTTCCAAAAGGTCCAAAACTATACAACCAGTTATAAAATCAACATGCGCTAAGGATATACAGGAAGCGCGCACACGTGCGCAGTCAAAAACGCCCGAAAAGTGCGCATGCACCTGATGTGCGACTGTGGATGCTAAAAGCCATGCACTCCTTAGAATGACGGATTTATGATTTTGGTTGGCCCTCCATCCACTTCTATTTTAGCTTCCAAGTCAATTTGACACCCAAATCTTGGCTGAATCCAACTGGGGGGCTGGTCAAACACCTAAGGGTTCCCTAAAGTTCCCCTTGTTCACACTAAAAGCTGGTTGAATAATGCCTCAAAGTTATGCTATAAAAAGAGGCCATGCGTGCACTACATTTTCAAGGAATTCATTTGTATTTTTATGTTGCCTATATTCTCTTGGAGGATCCTCTTTCCTTGTCAAGAGCATACAAGCATCATTTCAGCTGAGTTATTTACATCACCTCTTGAGTGAATGAGCTTGGGATTCTTTCACCATTTCTTTCAAGTTTGCTAGTTGTAATAAGGGCTCAATCTTGTGGGTTCAAGAGCCCCCCCTTGGAGGAAGGGGGGACCCAAAGTCTCCCTTTCTCTTTGGTGTTTTCTTTTCAATATTACAATCCTTTCCATTGGTGACATGAGTCTTGTTTATTTCTTGTTCTAATATCCTTACACACTCTAGTTTAATTTATTTTATTGTTCTTAGCTTAGTCTTTTGTTTATATCTTATGCTTGATGTTTCTAACTCTTGCATTCACTGTTGTCTTTCCTATCTAAACCAACTAGGCTTGTAAGCACCTTTGTTTTTCTTATTCAGGTGACAAAAGAGGCACAACACTTTAGGTTGGATCTTGTAAATAGGGGGTGGAGCATCCTTCTAGTTGGTGCTGGATAATTTGTAAGTTGGTGCTTCTTATGAATGTAATCATTGATATATAAGAAAGAATTCCATGGTTTTCTCCCATTTGGGTTTCCATGTAAAATACTGGTGTACTATGTATCTGTGTAGGATGTGATGCATTGTTTATGATTACATGTTTATGATATGGTTAATGAAATTACATATGAGTACAATCATTGATAAGTTAATGTTCTAATTGAAAGTGGTATAAAATGTTGACTACTGATTTACCCGCCCCCCTCTCAGCATTCCAACAGTTGCAATAGAAATCACTACATCATTCACTACAGTTGAAGGTTGGTCATTTCAATTAGTACAATTTTAGTTGGAACATTTTGTTGGTTTATTGGTTCTTTATTGATAATTTGTTTTGCACATGATAAAACATGTTTTCCTTGTATAACTTTATGTGCTTATTTCCATCTTTCTTTATTTTCTAATCTCTCTATATCTAGATCTACATGATGAATATAAGGGGAAGAACTAATGGCAACACTCAAATTAAAATTAATGTGATATGGATCATAATTCCAAGATTTTGCTTCCATAAATTCTAAAGGCTTCATCATTTTCTCTACCACAAGCAGAACATGCCTACTTTTGACTAGAAAAGAAAATACTTCAACAAACAAAGAGAAAGTGGCCTTTTGATTTCTTGTAGAAATATGGATGAATTTTGAGTTTAAACTATGCCTAATGTATTCCAAATAAAAAATATTAGGGTTAGGAATATTAAAATCATGAATGACTTAAGTTATGAACCACAAATTCTGAGAATAGTACATTCTTCAAAATGATAATAATCTCCTACCCTAGAATCAAGACTCAATTGAAGAAACTATTTACATTTTGTGAATAATATTTTGTGGATGTTCATTGTGAAGCATTGTATAAAGAATCTACATGAATTGGCATACAAAGATATTAAAACCATTATTTTGACCTTGATCCCTGACAATTTTTGTCCATTCTAAGCAAGAAGGGGTTTACCTTGCTAAGCATTTTTGTTCAATCCAAAATGTTCAAAATGGGTAAAGGGATAGTATATCATGGGATAAATCAAATAAGATTGATATATAAAACACTTCAGAGAAGGAAACTAGAAAAAATTATCATGTATAGAATTAGAGAAATACTTGGAGTAATTGCACCTTTCAACCCTTGCTATCTTTAGAATAAACCTTAAGATTGTTTCATCAGTAGTGTAATAATTATTATGTCCCAAAATTAAACAAGTCATTGTAATAATCTCCCTCGATAACTATGAAGAAAGATCTACTGAAAAAGGAAATGTAGATTCAACAATATTATTTTCTTAGGTAACAAACTCATAAGTAAATATTCATTTTGTTCCATTGATAATGAATTAAAATATGTAGTTAGGGATTCTTCATATATGGGTGTTTGATTGTATGATAATAATAGAATCTCTTATATTTCATCTGATATAATAACATAAATCACTCGAGAACCATCTTAAGACATCAAAGTTCTCCGGGTCAGCTGTTATAACTCAAAATTCCACTTCTATGCATCCTTGATGTTGGTCTACTCATTCATACATATGCCAATTTTTTTTGATGGAGTTCTTCTAAATAAAAAACTTTTTTCTTGGCATACGTGCCCTATTGCATATACAGAGAGTGTACATACACTAGTTGCATACCTAAAATCCCACATACATATGCTTGATGCACTACTGAAAGAACACATGTACTCTATTATCACATGAAATTGCCTTGGGTCTTTTATCCCTTAGGTTTTAATTTTTATCCTTTAAGACTTTAGGTTTTCTTTATTTTTGTTTTTTTGATTTGCTTAGGTTAGTCTAAAAAAATAAAGACTTGGGTTTTGGCTCACTTTTGGCCCACACATAGATTTTAAGCCTAGGTTCATTTTATGATTCATGTCTTTGACTCACCTTTTGACTTGACACGAAGAATAATTGACCCCATGATCCTAATGACTTGACACATCACTCCATCCACTCATACTCTTTATCCTTTCCATGCTGTCCTTATGTCCGTTAAAGGGGGTCAAATCAAATTTGAAAAAAGGTGCTGCCACCCCACTAGGAGTTTCTGTAGCACACCTTTGTCCTATGCTCTTTATGATAATTCGTCATAATCAGCTGAGGTCATGATTTCTCTAGTTTTTAGCGCCCTAGCCGTTAAAAGAAAATATTGAGATTTGATCATTTATGAGCTTGCTAACTATTTAAGCATTTGAATTTTTCTCCCAAACTCAGCATTTATGAAATCACTATTTCAGACTAGCTGTAGACTACGCTACATGATCGACTGTCAAAGCTAAATTGGAGGCTGAGGTGGATGTAGCAGTTCCCTAACTTGTTGCAGATCCTCCATTATCAGTCACAATCTCCAGGTATTCCGTGAGTCCTTTAAATTGCATGAAAAAGTATTAAGACACTCCTACTTCAACATTTGGTAGTGCCTGGCACTGCAGATTGCATCCTCTCTCATCCATTTTCACCTATAGCTCTTCTTCCATAGAATTCATGGCCATTTTCCACCTGAATTTCACCTATTGTAGAGGTCAAGTCATTTTTCTTTTGAATCATGAATTCCCATTCATTCACTTGGCCCTTGTGTCCACTCTGCACTACAGAAAGTCGTTGCTAAAACTACGCTACAGATCAGTGTTGCGTTTTGCTTGGGTTTATCAGTTCTATCTTTTGTATTCAAAGACCCATGCATTAGCCTCTTTTTTCTCTATGTCATCATTCATTTATCTTAAGATTTGATGGAAGTGAGGAGAATAACAGTCCCTACCCTTTAAAACTTTGATGACCATTGTATGATGGCATAAAACTAAGCAGTGCATCCCTAGCTTCCTTAACTCATAGTTTCTTTCTCTCATTTTAAGAGAAAAGCCATCAAAACAGTGTTGGCATGTTTTATAGGAAGAGTGTGCTTGTCATTGATGGCAAGAACAACAACGACAATGGAAAACATGAACACCATAAGCTTAGGAGGAGAAGCGAACAGTATGGAGAGATCAAAGCTCAGAAGGGAAAGTGCAGTACAAAAATGTGATCAGGATCAAAATATCCACAGGAAAAACCAGGACCGTTGAAAATTCGAATACCCGAATACCTGATGGCCGTTGGATGTAACACACCCACAATGGGGCATAATTTTTTTTGCTTTTCTTAAAGGACAAATTCTCCATTCATGGTTTCTAATTTGGAAAGTCGGGGAACCAGTCCAACCTCCCGGTCAAGGATCTCTGATTATGAAGCCAAACGACTCTCTGAGACCCTGATGGTCTCACTCTATAATTAAACATAGACCCTTTCGACATCCTAGTGCAGGTCTAATGGTACCTCTGACCTTCCCCTTTGTGCCTACGAAATATTAGAGTCTGGGTGCTAGCTCCTTTTCTGATAAGCCCCTTCCTTGATATGACCTTGGGTAATGGCCTTACACAACCACGCGATTGTGGGTACGCCTAAGGATAGTTTGAAGCGAAACTACTTTTCGCCCCACAATTCACCTTGAGCCTACACGTGTCCTTTCTCCAAAACCGTGGTCTGGATTGCGACCCACCCTCAACTTTTAGAGTTTACGTTCCTTCGGTCCCCGCATTGCGATAGAATCGTCAATCTCATCGACCTTGATGGTGTTTCTAAACTGACGGATCAGATCCATCCTTTCTGAATCTATGGATCATATCTAACCTTTCTAAATCAATGACTGTGATTCATTTCATGATTCAAGTTTCGGGAGTTTCAACCCTCAACCCTCGCTTCTTCCTCAGTAGCTATCTTCTGGAGTGGAATATATGCTGACACCTGTCACTATAGATGTACGGCTATGATTTCCTCCATGAGTCCAGCCTTCGGGAGTTCTAGTTCTCAAACTCTCATTTCCTCCGGAGAGATTTCTCTAAAATGACAGATTGTTTGCCACGCATCCTCCTCAATCGATGGTTCTGCTTCAACTTCACAAATTTGGCCTTCTCAACCAGATAAACGGTCCTTTAGCTCCCTCCTCGAGAAACGATCAAGATCTTCTCCGGGTCTTCGGACCTTTTCCTCCTCTCGTTTCTTCTGGAGTTCTATATCTGGCGCCGTGTGTCCACCTGCACATCAACGAATCTCGTCGCTTCGGATTTTTGGACTTCAGAACTCTCAAATATCAACTCTTTCTTTTCCCCATTGGATTTTATCCAGAATTGATAATCCACTGATGCGTGTCCCTCTCAGATCAATGGCCATGATCCCTTCACATCTTTGGAATTTGTATTTCTCATTTCTCAACTTTCACTCCCCCTCGATGTATGCAGATTACTGTTGCGTTTACTCTCTAATCGTACAATTGATAGTTACTTTGGGTCTTTACCCGAAATCCACATATTTATGCCACGTCCCCCTTAATCTGGTGGCTATGAATTACTTCAAGACTTTACCCATAGTCCATAGATTTACGCCACGTCTCTTTTGGATCAGATGGTCCAGATTCACTTTGGGTCTTCAGGCTTCGACAGTCTCAATTCTCAATTGAAACCCCAGTGCGATTCACCCGAAGCTCACAATATATTAATGCGTGTCCTCTTTAAATCAATGGCCCTTGTCTCCTTCGGGACTTCGGTCTTCGGAGATCTCAGATCTTAGTTTTCATCACTCTCTGTTTATCTCAGAATGGTTTTACCTGTAGTCCACAATCTAATGACATGTGTCCTCCTGCAGATTGATGGCTCCTGGTTGTTCAGGCTTTGGCGAGTTCGAACTCTTCTCCTTCATGTTCTCCCACAGTGCTTCCACCCAGATTTCACAATCTGTTGTCACACACCCTTATGGATCTACGGTCTAGATTCTCTTCAGATTTAGGGGCTTTGGGAGTTTGTCTTACTCCTTACCTGGAAACCTTTGAAGTAGTTTTCCCTGAAGTCTCTAATCTATAGACATGTATCTCCTGTCGGCCGATGGACAAGATCTACTTTGGATATTTTTCCTCCTCCTTGTCCACAAACCTCTGAAGTTGTGGATCTTATGCCACCTTTCCTCCTTGATGATGGACGATCGAAAATTACTTCAGGACTTTCACAAGTCCACTCTCTTGCACACACAAGGGTTAAGTCTCATGCGCTTACTTCTGGATCCAACGGTTACTGGTCCTTCGCACTCAGATCCAATAGATGGGATCTATTCCTCTCCTCCATGCTTCTTTTGTTTACTGGACTCTGATCCAATGGTCCATGCTCCTTTCCACAACCGATCTGATGGATGTTGTTGCTCCTCCTCCTGAGCTTTCGACTTCCTCTAGCTTAGAGGATTTTCTAAGTATTCAAAGGCCTTTGAATTTGTTCCTCCTATGAGTCTGTCTCTTGGACCTCATCTACACTTCTGAAAATATCTTATCTCTTCTGAGCTTGATCTTCTTGAAGATATTGATTTCCCACGTACTCCTTACATTTTGGGAATCTTTTCAAACTCAGATCGAAGGTCCACGGTGATCGATGATTCACAATAATTGTGGGGCCCCAACATGCATGCTCTTTATCAGAGATCTCAACCTCCACAATATGGAAAGTGCTCACTCGACTCTAGTCTGATTCTAGTCATTGGTCTTCCATCCCCAATGAGATCAATGACTTGGGTTGATTGCAGCCTTGAGCTAGAAGGTCTTCTAAATTCACCTTTTCACTCTGCAATGATTCCCAACCATCAATTAAATCGAGCGAATGGTGTTTGATTCGGTAACTCCAGTGAGTATTTGAGTCGATCTGACGACCGATATGGCCTCTCCTCATATTAAACGGCTCGCATCCATCTCTGCTGTCATATTCTTAAGTCATCCATAGTTCTGGTAACTTGACTATCGTCTACCTCCTAGATCTGATGGTCGGGACAGTTCCTAGGCATCCTCATATCTAAGTCTCAGAGTTAAATTTGGGACTTCAGGGATTTTACCTCCCTTACGATGAACTATCTCAGTTCTATGAACTCGCGAAGTCCGAATGTCTCCAAGGGTTAAATCCCACACTCTTTCCCATATCTAACGGTCACAACAGATCGTGGCTGCTTCCGAACAGATTTTGTCCGTTCGTCTTCCAAATAAGGGAACCTTCCCTTTCAATACTTTAGCCTCGCTACTCTTCCTGAGATTTGTTATCTCTGAGGGGATTAAGAGCTTTGCACCCTTTCTCTTGAACTTAACACTTGGAATAATCCTTTCACGCACCCCTTACACTCATTCCTCAACTCTAGAACTTGAGTGGTTTTGGGTCTCTGCTTGCCTCACAGAGAGCCCGTGCATACGTGTACTATCTCTCCTGAGCTTTAACAGACTCCCTCCTCCAAGGGACTTAGAAAGACTAGAAGTGTTGACATGCGTACGTGAAATTATGACCAAGGTCGATAAACTCACAATTCATAGATCTAGCTTAAGCCACCATAGGGTGCAAGCATTTACGAATACAAACATGTCCAATCCATACTTGCTTGAATACACAATTTAAAAAGGAATAAATAGATACAGTATAACCATTAATCAAACATACACATCCCTGGGTCCTTCATAGTATATCCCATTTCATTAGATAATTACATCTTAATTTCACAAGGTATGAGAATACTTATCTATTACAAGTTGCATCCAACCAACTGACTATGGGTGTGCGACTTTCCACCCAACCATAGGCTCAGAGGCATTCATTTTTAGCACTCTGGCCACCCCCATTCCAAGCCATGATATCACTAGGGAATTTACACCATCTCTCAAAGAAACTCTCTCTGTCATAGAGACCCTGCGAGGTTTATCATATGCTTCCTCAACATCAAGCTCGTGCTCGGGTCCTTCAGGCTATGTCCTCGACAATTCCTTTGGCTTCACACATCTCCCTTATGAGCTTGTTCTTTCGTCCCATGTCTCCTCTCTTTCTATGTCTCTGTATGTATCTTACCTTCCCTCCTCTGGAAGGTTTTTCGACTTGTCCTGTTCCTTCTGTCAGAAGGAAGCTCAGGTCTACAGGTCTCAATGGTACTTCGAGCTGACATCCTGCAGCTAGACCATGCTTCCATTCATGGGGGTTGTTGATGATTCAACCACTGGTCCTTTCTTCATTAACTGATTTCTTTCCTCTAGAGATATCATGCCTCGTACTTCAAGGCTTCACTCCCCAACAATCAGTTATGGGCAGTTTAACAATAATACATTTACATTGTCCACATGCCTTAGCATGGTAATCCTATTTTATGATTAATTACATGTTGGGGGAAAGGGTTGTTACAATTCCCTCCCCCTTAAAGGAACACCATCCTCATTGTTCTTTCTCAAAAAAACCTGTCATGCCTTTCTCATTTAGCTGTTTCAGAAATCTTGATCCTTCTTCCTTGGTTAGGTCCTTTTTCAGACCTTTAATCTTGTTCACCCGATTTCAATAATTCTTGGACAACAAGCACGTTAATCATAGTCTTATGCGAAAACATTGCATAAAAATTTCTAGGAAAATTTCATAATCTTATCACAATGATTATCTATGCAGTTTGTGGATTTGTATCCACATGGTTGTTTTGTTATCCAGGCTCATTGTTTTTCCTTGACATGCCCATTGGGTGCATGATCCCCATCAATATTTTACAAGAAATATCAAGGTTTCATCTTCCTTGCGGTCACTCACCCTCCAAGCCCAGGCTCTGGCATCCCCTTCTCTGCCATACAATCCCTCGGGTGATCCATCTTGCCTTGTCAAGGTTTTATCGCACAGGAAGAACTACCCATCGTGTGCATGATCCCAATCAATAGTTTACAAGAACTATTAAGGTATCCTCTTCCTTGCGGTCACTCACCCTCCAGGCCCAGGCTCAGGCATTCTCTTCTATGGTATACAGTCCCTCGGGTGATCCATCTTGCCTTGCCAAGGTTTTCTCACACAAGAAGAACTCTAGAGACTCTATCTAGTCTTACAGTCGAGACGTCCCTTAGACTTTCTCTGCTGAGGTGTCCCTCCAGCTTGTGTTACCTCAACATAATATATTATAGGTGATCATGGCTTACCACAGGGTTCTCATTGCTCAACAGTATTCATTTTTCATTCTTTTACATCTTGACAGTCTTCCGACTTAGCTAAAGTTAGGGACAAAGGTTACTCTCCTTCTCCTGAGTTAGTCTCTATTTCATGCAATTGAATTATACTCTTTCTCACAGTTCTCCCTAAAACCCCAGAGCTCAGTTTCTCATCTTTGAACTCTTTGTAGATATTTCCCTTTCACCTGTATCACAGGTATACATAAATTCATGAGACATCATAAATTTTAAATTCAAAAATTTTCTTGTAAATCTGTCATCCGTAGATTTCCAAATTCCACATTTTGTTTTCATATTTGTTTCACACCAGAAACAGATTCATAATTATGGGACTTTCCTTCCCATAGTGTTTTGGATTAGCAGGAAATTGGTCTTCCTTATGGTTTACAACACTGCCATATTCAAGACTCCTTTTCTTCCTGCACTTTCAACTTCAATCAGCCAAACAAATTGTTAGTTTCTCATGCTCATTTATTTTTATTGCACCTTTATAACGCCATCACAACCAATTTTAGAATTGTGCATACTATCAATCAAATTCACTTTCTCAAAAAGGAAATACCATTCCTTGTAGTTTGGCTCAGTAGGCAATTGGTCTTCCTTATGGGCTTACAATACTGCCATATGCAAGACCCATTTCCTCCTGCGATTTCAACATTCCTCAGCCAAACAAATTGTTAGTTTTCATGCACCTTACCTTTTCAAAATCAAGAATCCTAATAGTCCAAGTCATTTTCATCTATTCAAGGATACAAAGCAACAAGATACATCATCCCTTACCTATGCATCATTTCAGCCTACCAAATTTTTCAGAATGTAATTCAGATATCAGCTGACTTTAATGAATGTGCCAAAATTCGTGGTCACATTCATACCCAATGCACCCTTGCATTGATTTTAAGTCTCCCACACTTTACGACAAGTATTTTTCCATGGTTCATTGGAGCTTAGTCAAGATTTTCACCATATGGCTTATTCATTTTCATTCATTCTTACAGCAAGACCATACTTCCTTCCATAGGCCGATCACGATCCCAAAATGGCACACATGAAACTCAAAATTTTCACATGAATGCCTTTAAGAATTCCTCCTTCATTAATAACCAGGGTGCCAACACTCATGGCCACCCAAATTTGGTTTTCTCTAACACCTATACAATGTAAGTAGAAATGTTGGAAGGTCCTCCTTCCTCAATGGGAAATCCATTGTCTGTCCTTTATGCAAACATGCATTTCCTTGAAGCAATTCCATGCAACATGCTATCTATGAGCACCTTTTGTTTCCAATTATTCCTTGATTGGTCCATGTATTCATGACATATCAGTTCATGAATTCTTCCGAGGATTACAATCGGTCTTTACTACGAGAGGTTCACACCTCCATCATTCAAGTTCTCCTTCCTGAATCATACCCTACTTGGGTATCCAAGGCATACAACTGCCTTTCAACGTTCCATACATAACATTAAGACCACAAAACATTTAAGAAAGGATTCTTACCCAATCCTTTCATACCTTGTGCCACATAGGCATGAACAATCAATGGTGCTCCATGGGGACTTTTAAAGTCCCTTCAACAATCTTTCAACAAGAACCTTCTCATAGTCATCCTCTGATTGAGGTTGTTCATTATTGAAAACTGTCTTTCTCAACAGTTCCAATCTATTTCTTTCTACACATGACATACATCATAAAGACATTAGTCATCATGTAAATTAAAAATGCAAGTACCATAGCATTTAAATTAATAAAAATATTTCAGACATGTCCTAGCATATCTGTATGCACTTCATCACATTATCCTTAATGTTTTCATGAGTGCAATACCAACAGTTCTCAATTGTTTCTGCAGTAATACAATCCTCATCACTATGGCATCAACATATTTGCTTTCATCAGCGTACTGGCTTTCTCATCCCAGGGAAAAACGTAATACACAGCAAGAAAATAATTGAGGCTCTCCCCTTCAAATTCTTTCTACATCGCCTGGGACTTTTCAGCCCAACTGAGTTATTTCTAAGGCCTCACTATCTTTTCTCTGCTTTTGCAATTTACTCCCTGTTGGGATCTTCCTGCTCTTTTCCTTGAGCAACCTTGGTTAGGCCTCACCCTAACCTTTTTGGAAAACAACAACATTCTTTAATAACAAACCTTTTTGTTCATAGTGGGTCACGAACCTGTGCATACTAAACATTATCATTCGGTTATTAGAATGGTCAATATTAATTTATTAGTCTTCTATTCATTATATGATGTTTTTTTCAAAATGTAATCCAAGATTCTGGTATATATATATATATAAGCTTGTGGCTCACTGCTTAATTCTTAGTAGTCATTAAGGTTGTGACTTTGTTTTCCTAACAGAGTCTTCACACAGTTCCACCACAGGGAACTCCTTCAGCATGCAACTTCCTCATTGCATATCCATCACTATTTGTGATGGACTCAACCTTGAGTTAGCTTCTGCAGTTTACCAAATATTCCATAAGGAATATAAACATGCATCTTTGTCATGTACCCAAATTATGTATCCATACATATTCTGGTTTTGTTAACTTACATCATACATGTGCATCAGTTGCACGTTTAATATCATTCATAACTAACTAGTATTAATATCAGGCTTCATATTAGGAAGCTCCACAATGCATTAAACCATGCACTCAAGCATTATTAAACACAGATAAGTATCCATCATGTTAGCTTATTGCTTGCACTTTTTCCATGTCCTTCACACACATGGACATATCAGACTTTCCTTTTCCCAAGGATCTTCCAATCATCCTTATGATCATGTATACACATTAACGTATAAGTAGGTGTTTTTGGACCTTGACCAAGTTTTGGAGATCCTTGGTAAGGTTTGACCTATTTTGGGACTTCGACAAGCTGTCGAAGGTGGAGCGCAAGACGAAGCAGAGATCGTGGGATCTTGGCCCCTTGTTTAGGGATTTTTGGGTTTTGGGTTTATGTAATAGGTATGGGGAAGTCAGCCCATGGGTTTACCCATGTTTATGCCCCTTTGTAATGTATAAATATAAATATAGGGGATGTAAGAAGTAGTATCTAGTATCTTGCTAAGTGCAAGAGCAATCTATGTGATTGTAGTATGTTGGCTAAGTGCAAGTGATTGCAAGAGACTGTGTAAAGGCCTTGTGCTGTAACCTAGCTCGGGGAAGGAGATATGGCAGAGTGCACACATATATCCTGTCCTATGCAAAGTAGGATTTTGTGGCTCTATGCATGTAGATGATTGATAGAAGAAAATAAAGAGAAGAAGATTTAGTGGACATAGCCTAAGGATGGGGGTGAACCACGTATATCCTATGTTGTTATGCTTTGTGCGATGTATTGATGTGTTTATGTATTTACTTTCTTAGTTATTTGATATAGATGAATGATAGATATATCTTTTGATGATTTGTGCTTAGTAATGTGAATGAATGCTAGATATGATATATCTTTATGTGCTAAGTGCTTGGATGTGTTAGATCTTGTAGACTACTGTGCTGCTCTATAATTAGGGCTTATCTGCACTATAAACAAAGGATAAATACTAATGAAATATAATTGTTAAGTGATCTGTTAAGGTGTTACAATCACATAATTGTGTCCCAGCTAAGGTTGCAGACATATGAGTCCTACAACCACCCCTGCCTCTACCTCGGGTGAGACTTCATCTGCTTTGCAGGTGTTGCCGAAAGGGTCGGTAGTTAGGGTTTTGTTGGTGTGCTATTGAAGCGTTGAAACCTGGGTCTGCCCTTGTGCCCAACAAATGGTTCCATTGCTGGGACCTGAAACTGTGATTGCTGGGAACTGAAGAAAAGAGGAAGCTCTGTATGTAGATCTGTTGCCCTAGTGCACAATACTCTACTTTATTTGTGAATCACTGTGCTAAGAAGAGAAATCTGATCTGAAGAAAAAAGGTAAGATCTGAAATCTTTGTGCTCTATTAAAGGTAAGATAAGTGGAAATGTTTATTTCGAAAGTATGGATCTAGGTATGTTTGAAAAAAAAATTCCTAATCTAAAAGCTAGGGTGTAGCTAGAAGAAAGAAGGTTTGACATGAGTAGATTTGATAGAAATAATGAAAGATATGTTATTCCTATGCATATAAATAATTTTTGGAATAACAAATCGATGCAGGACCCTAGAAATAATTTTTTGCAGGTTAGCTACTATGATCCTAGTGCGCAATATAGGAAAGGCTGAGGATCTTTTAAGAGAAAGAGAGGATTAACTCTTTGTTACAGTTGCAAAAGACCGAGACATCTTGCTAAGGAATGCCCTGGTAGAAGACCTAGTTGTCTTTGTTGTAAAGATATGGATCATGAAGTTTTGGATTTCCCTAGAATGATTTCTAAGGTTGAAATAATGAATATGAGACAAGAAAACTTTGAGGAGGGCCATGAAACTAAGATTATGGCAAAACCCTAGAAAGAATCAGAGACTGTATTACTAAAGCTGAAAGAAACATTGGATGATCACATAGATGTTAGTTTATCTGAGATCATGAAAGAGAAAGAGAAAATAGAAGTAAGAATAGGAGACTTCAACATAGACTGTGTATTGGATGAGGAAACACAGGTGAATGTCATGATAGAAAGAACCTAGGAGATCTTGGAAAAGCCTACTATGGTTCCTTCATTGGGAGGAATAGGATTGTTTAAGGGAAAGATGATAACCCTATGTAGAAGACTTACCCAGACATCTATGAGTGCTCATGGAAATTTGATAGAGGAAGAATTTTAGGTGATTAAGTTTATTGAGAACATCACCCCATTTTCTATTTTGCTAGGAAAGACCTGGATTGAAAAAGATCAGATCCGAAGAAGAAAAGAGGAGGAAACCCTGGAATAGAAAGATAAATAATTGAAATATTTCATGACTAGGAGAATAGTGAACTTGATCGAAGAACAAGAGAATAGGTCGAAGCTTCTCAGATCAAGAGACTTGGATGTTGAAGTTGAAAGAACACAGATAGACTTGAAACACCTATCTGTACAGGAGAGTAGGGCACCTACTCCAGAAAGAGAAGAAGTATTACACTTGAACCCTAGGAAAGATCATCAACAACGCGAAGTTACTATGAAAAGAGAAGATAATAATCATAATGGAAAAAGGAACCCACTAACGCAGATCACAGGGAAGAAGGCTAGAAAGCTCAGCAAGAAGAAAGAAAAGTTAGGGAAATTGCAAGAAGTTCCAGAGAAGACTTCGCAGAAGGAAGATCTCTAGAGTTTGAACTTCGCCGGAATATCAGAGTATCTCGGATTGGCACTTCGGCATGGCAGAGAAATATGACCGTTAGAGGCATTATAACCATTATATTGATGCTCCCAAATGGTTAGAACAATAGTTTTGACCAGAAAGCTCACCATTGGACTGTTGAGACCACACCGTAATGGACATAACTGCATTGGTGAAGGCTTCTTGTCCATTGGAGGGATCCATTACATCGTTGTCTACTTATTCCATCAAATTTTGCACTGAGAACACTTTCGCGAATTGTATTCGATCCAACAAGAGAACCCATTGTTACCGCGCTGTGTTTACTGAGATTTCGACCCCTGTTCTATTGCATTGAGTGTTTGTTCATCAACCTGAGATATCAGATTACGAGTGTGTATTTAGGATGAATTTAGCATCGTCGAGCATTCTGTTAAGGAGATACTCATTGACCTCATGGCTAAGAAGGTCATGTCTGTAGCGTACAGGCTTCATCGATGCGAGGAGTGCAAGCCTCCCCATCGACTGCTTGCAGATCTAGACCATCCTAAGCTGCAACTGAGAAAAGAACCAAGCATCGAGATGACTTGGAAAATGCAAAGTTAATCCTAACTATTCTGCCCGACTACATCTCGCCTCTGGTGGGCGTAGTGAGTTGTGACAGTGTCCTAGGGGACCTCGATTACACTCTGGTTACTACGTACCTCTCGAAGGGGATATGTGCAGTTTGACCACAATTTGATAAGATCATAACATTAAAATTCAATGAATTCAACCTAGGGGATCGAAAGAACTACAACATGCTCTCTCCTCACAGGTATTTGACTAGGATGAAGGGGAAGACATCAAGGATAATCCCCCAACCATGGACTATGAACCTTGTGCAATCCACTATCTTGAACATGATGATGATACTACATTTTGGAAGGCACCAGGAGGTTAACGTGTGCGTTAAGAACCTATTGTCATGCTACCATGGAGTTTATCTGTGGCTAGAAAGATGCATCACCGTTGATCCGACGCTAATTCATAGGATCATTGGATTGAGCATGTAGGGACTAGACCCACAAGAGTTCTACCCAGGGAAGGATGCAGACTGCGCCCTGGCACAAAGGATTAAATATACCTATGTTGATGTAGAAAAAGGGACGCGAGGCTAAAAGATAGCCTCCATCTAGAATGGTGCAATGCGCCTAGCTTTCCAGTTGATTGCAGGAAATATAGTGAGAAAGAACAGACCTACGTAGGTCACAGGGTTCGTTGTTGACCTTGCTGGAAAATACGTGGAAGGACTACAGATGAACTGGGCAAAGTACTTAGTCAACCAGTTAGAATTGGATTGCCGCAAATCTTAGGATCAGGGCTATGAGTTCCATTTTAGCTGGCTGCTGATCCTCATCACATTTACTGCTTGGAAGATGCCGGAAGGTGCGACCTTCCCTGACATTGAGCCGTTCGAGATGCTCACTACAAAGTTCACCATGCTCTGGTATTCAAGCGATATGGGGAAACAATGGCAGTCGAACATGGTATTCCATACCTACTATCTCCAGTTAAAGAGGGCTATTGGAGATGTCCCTTGTATGATTCTGAATACCCTGCACCGCTTCAGGATCCTTATGAAGTTTTGTGCAGATCGACACTTTATTTATATCATTGCGCGCATAGACAAGAACAAAGAAGAGCTTCAGTCATATTATAATCTCACAGAGGAGGACCTAGAAGAAATAGCTAAGGACTGGCCTGTAGAGATCCTTATCCCTGTTCAACTCACAGAACTGTCCGACCCCAAACTAATCGACAGCCCGAAGGCCACTCGCGAAGAGCATGACACACCTGGAACTGGCAGAAGGAAGAAGACAGAAGAGGTCCAGCAGTTGAGTAGTGCATCAGAAGAAACTACCTCAGAATCACCTAGACAAGAAGGTGATGACGAAGTAGATAAAGAAGAGAACAATGGAAAATAAGAGAAGCAGAAGAAAGGAGAAGTAATACCTCCTAGGGATTCCGTTGATGAGGCTGATCCATATAAGAAAATAAAGTTTTCCCCTAGGAAACCGTCATCATAGAAGAAGCCAAAAGCTAGTAAGACTTAGCTGGAAACTATGCTCATGCTCGAGGACTTTGACTTCATCATCGCAGTTGTATCAGATGCCTCGTAGATCATCTTGCAGAAACATGAATCCAAGAAGGAGGAGATGTACGACAAAATCGAGGTTGAACTCAAAGGGGTACAACGGGCCCTTCACTCCAGCTACGCGGTGTCCACTACTCCCTTTCCATTAGAAGCACCAGTGTTGGGAGATGAGCCGACCCAACTCCACAGAATAGCTAATGTGACCAAAGCTCACCTTCATCATTCACAAGAAGAAATAGAAAAGGCTATAGAGGCCCTAAAGCAAGTGCAAGAGGTAGTCATAGAGCAACGTTGGGTTGCACAGTAGGAAAAATATGACCTCCAAGAAAAGTTCACAGAAGATAGAGTGCAAATCCAGTAGGATAAAGAACAAATACTCGCAAAGCAGGCCAGAGTTAAAGAAGCAGTCAACAGAGAACTTCACTCTGTGACAGGCTTAGAGCAAAAGGAGGAATACCTAGTAGAAATTCAAGTGGCAAAGCTTTCTAAAGCCATCCAACAGCTTCAACAAAGAATAACAGACCTAGAGCTACAAACAGTACCAAGAACTGCATAGGACATGCGAGACCAAAGAGAAGAAAATGCCTGGAGAACAATTGAGAGAATCAAAGCCTTATCTTTGGAATGTAAACAACTTAGCAGTAGAAGTGCGCAGACCTATGAGCGAATTACTGAGGACCCTGAACTGAAGACACTAGAGTCATATCTCTAGGAGGAAAAGAAGCAAGCAGTGACGGTACAGGCACAGATGAAACTCCTATCAGTAGGTGAGAGGATGAAAAGATCCCAGAAACAATGCAGTTCTCAACAACAGGTCCACACCATACAAAGCAAATTCATGGAAGTAACTTAGAGACTCCAACCAGTCCAGGACGAAGCTTGCCAACTATTTGAGGAGATTGAGGGTTGAGGAGCAGAGATGGAACAAGTAGTCACTTCGGTAGAACAACGCTTAGAGGGACCTATCAACGAGGCAATTATTCAAGAGTTCACCATGAAGGAGGCCTTGGCGAAGCACCAGGTCGAAGAGGCCCGAGCCAAGCTCGAGGCATTCGAGGTAGAGTTACCCAGATCAGAGTGACTCAGGAAAAGTCACAGGTAAGTGTTGGGGGCCTGTTGGCCCTTGAACAAGTTTTGGAGATCCTTGGTTAGGTTTGACCTATTTTGGGACTTTGACAGGTTGTCGAAGGTGGAGCGCAAGACAGAGTGGAGATCGAGGGATCTCAGCCCCTTGTTTAGGGATTTTTGGGTTTTGGTTTTATGTAACGGGTATGGGGAAGTTGGCCCATGGGTTTACCCATGTTTAGGCCCCTTTGTAATGTATAAATAGAAATCTAGGTGATGTAAGAAGTAGTATCTAGTATCTTAATAAGTGCGAGAAAAAATCTATGTGATTGTAGTATGTTGGCTAAGTGCAAGTGATTACAAGAGACTGTGTAAAGGCTTTGTGTTGTAACCTATCTTGGGGAAGGAGGATCTGGCAAAGTTCATGCAGATCTCATGTTCTATGCGAAGTAGGATTTTGTGGCTCTGTGCATGTATATGATTGACAAAATACAATAAAGAGAAGAAGAGTTGGTGGACGTAGCCCTAGGCTGGGGGTGAACCATGTATATCATGTGTTGCTATTCTTTGTGTGATGTATTGATGTGTTTATGTATTTACTTTCTTAGTTCTTCGATATAGATGAATGATAGATAGATTTATTGATGCTTTGTGCTTAGTAATGTGAATGAATGCTAGATCTGATTGATCTTTATGTGCTAAGTGCTTGGACGTGTTAGATCTTGTAGACTACTGTGATGCTCTGTAATTATGGTTTATCTGTGCTATAAACAAAGGCTAAATACTAATGAACTATAATTGCTAAGTTCTATGTTAAGATGTTACAATCACAGATCTGTGTCCCATCTAAGGTTGCAAACATCTGAGTCCTGCAACCACCCCTGCCTCTACCTCGGGTGAGACTTCATCTACTTCGCAGGTGTTGCCAAAAGGGATGGTAGTTAGGGTTTTGTTGGTGCACTATTGAAGTGTTGAACCCTGGTTCTGCCCTTGTGCCAACAGGTGCATCTCTTGCACATTTTTACCTCATGCATTCACATGATAGTTTAATTTCATCATTAGTGTCCTTCAGTTTGAGATTTCAGTCACTTAAAGGACTAATCTCACAGTCATATCTCATATTGATGTTGCCTTATCTCAAGGAAATAACCAACCAGGGTCACTTTCCTCTTTATGCGACAATGTCTAGCAATAAAAACTTCTTGCCTCAGCGTCCATAGGGTTTTACCCATCTCACTTTTCTCTGGTCATGAGGAGTTATATACTCCGATTTTAATATAAAGCAGTAACTATAACTACCAGGGATCCTACTTGATCCTATCAGATTCCTTTAAGCCCAAAAAGGTATTAACCATTATATAACCCACCATCATTAGTGCCTAAAGTTCCAACTGCCCATGCTTAGAAGCAGTGTTACGAACACCAGGTCATCCTTCCTTCAAAATTCAACTGCTCTTGACAGAACCCTGCCACCTTAAGCTATCCACATTCAAGTCTTATTATAAATTTTAATTAGCATATCCCTACTTCGGTAAGAGTAGTTATCACTTTGACAAAGGGATAAAGAAATTCTTCTGCTACAATTCAACAAGAATTCCCAAAATCACAGGTTCAATCTGCAGTCCTTCTCCTCAAGGAGTAAATGCAGAGAACGATATCTCCTTACGTGACTCGTACATGAGCCCAAGAAGGCCAAGTGTTGTAACCATGCTCTGATACCAATTTGTAACACACCCACGATGGGGCATAAAACAATTTTGCTTTTCTTAAAGGACAAGTTCTCCATTCATGGTTTGTAATTTGGAAAGTTGGGGAACTAGTCCGACCTCCCGATCAAGGATATTTGATTCTAAATCCAAACGAATCTCTAAGACCATGATGGTCTTTCTCTGTAATTAAATGCAGACCCTTTTGACATCCAAGTGCAGGTCTAATGGTACCCGCAACCTTCCCCTTCATGCCTACAAAATATCAAAGTCTGGGCTCTAGCTCCTTTTCTGATAAGATCCTTCCTTGATATGACCTTGGGCGATGGCCTTACGTAACCACGTGATTGCGGGCACGACCAAGGGTTTTTTGAAACCAAAATACTTTTCTCCCCACAATTCACCTTGAGCCTACACGTGTCCTTTCTCCAAAACTGCAATCTGTATTGCGGCCCGCCCTCAACTTTTAGAGTTTGTGCACCTTCGGTCCCCTCAATGCGATGTGACCATCGATCTCATCGATCTTGAAAGTGTTTTTTAATTTATGGCATAGATCCATCCTTTCTGAATCTACAGATCAGATCTAACCTTTCTAAATCAACGACTGTGATTCACTTCATGATTCGCATTTTGGGAGTGTCAATCCTTAACCCTCACTTCTTCCTCAGTAGATATCTTCTAGAGTGGAATATCTGCTGACACCTATCACTACAGATGTGTGGCTATGATTTCCTCTATGATTACGGCCTTCAGGAGTTTCAGTTCTTGAAGTCTCATTTCTTCTGGAGAGATTTCTTCGAAATGACAGATCATCTGCCAAGCGTCCTCCTCAATCGACAGTTCTTCTCCTGCTTCAGGACTTTGTCCTCCTCAACCAGATCAATGGTACTTTAGCTCCCTCCTCATTCAATGATCCAGATCTTCTTCATGTCTTCGGACCTTTTCCTCCTCTCTTTTCTTCCAGATTTCTAGATTTGGCACCGCATGTCCACCTTCACATCGACGACTCTCGTCGCTTCAAATTTTCAGACTTCGAAAATATCAAATCTCAACTCACACTTTTCCCGAATGGATTTTATCTAGAATTGATAATCCACTGACGCGTGCCCCCCTCATATCAATGGCTACAATCCCTTCGCATCTTTGGACTTCGGATTTCTTAGTTCTTAACTTTCACTCCCCCTTGATGTATGCAGATTACTACCGTGTGTCCTCTTGAATCAGATGGTCGATAGTTACTTCGTGTCTTTATCTGAAATGCATAGATTTATGCCATGTCCCACTTAATCTGGTGGATATGAATTACTTTGGGACTTTACCTGAAGTCCATAGATTTACGCCACGTCTCTTCTGGATTAGACAATCCAAATTCACTTCGGGTCTTCGGGTTTCAGCAGTCTCAATTCTCAACCGAAACCCCAGTGTGATTCACTTGGAGCTCACGATATATTAATGTGTGTCCTATTTAAATCAACAGCCCTTGTCTCCTTCAGGACTTCATCCTTCGAAGATATCATATCTTAGTTTTCCTCACTCTCTGTTTCTCCCAGAATGGTTTTACCTGGAGTGCGTGATATGATGACATGTGTCCTCCCGTAGATCTACAGATTCTGACTGCTTCGGTTGTTCAGGCTTTGGCGAGTTTGAACTCTAGTCCTTTGTGTTATCCTATAGTTCTTCCACCCAGAGTTCACGATCTATTTCCATGTGCCCTTCTGGATCTACAGTCCAGATTCTCTTCGGCTTTCAAGGCTTTGGGAGTTTGTCTTACTCCTTACTTGGAAACCTTTGAAGTAGTTTTTCCCGAAGTCTTCGATCTATCGATACATATCTCCTGCCGGCCGATGGAAATGATCTACTTTGGCTCTTTTCCCTCCTCCTTGTCCACAAACCTTCAAATTTATGGATCTTATGCCACCTTTCCTCCTTGATGATGGACGGTCCCAAATTACTTCGGGACTTCAGTACATTAACAAGTCCACTCTCCTATGGACATAAGGGTTAAGTCTCGTGTGCTTACTTCCATATCCAATGGTTACTTGTCCTTCATGCTTAGATCTAATAGATGGGATCTGTTCCTCTCTTTTGTGCTTCCTTTGTTTACTGGATGCTGATCCACTGGTCCATGCTCCTCTCCACAACCGATCTGACAGCTACTGTCACTCCTCCTCCTAAGATTTTGACTTCCTCTAGCTTAGAGGATTTTCTAAGTATTCAAAGGCCTTGGCATTTGTTTCTCCTACGAGTCTATCTCTTCGACCTTATCTGCACTTCTGAAAAGTGCTTATCTCTTCTAAGCTTGATCTTCTTGAAGATCTTGATTTCCAATGCACTCCTTGCATTTCGGGGATCTCGTCAAACTCAGATCTAAGGTTCACGGTGATCGACGGTTCACAATAATTTCGGGGCCTCAAAATGTGTGCTCTTGATCAGAGAGCTCAACCTCCACAATCTGGAAAGTGCTCGCTCGACTCTAGTCTGATCCTAGTCATTGATCTTCCATTCCCAACGAGATCAATGACGTGGGTTGATTGCGGTCTGTGAACTAGCAAATCCACTAAATTCACCTTTGCACTCTACAATGATTCCCAATCATCGATTAAATTATGCGACTGGTGTTTGATTCGGTAACTCCAGTGATTATTTGAGTCAATTTGATGACTAGGATGGCCTCTCCTCTCGTTATATAGCTCGCATCCATCTCTGTTGTCATATTCTTAAGTCATGGGTAGTTCTGGTAACTTGACTATCATCTACCTCCTAGATCTGATGGTCGGGATAGTTCCCAGGCATCCTCAGATCTAAGGCTCAGAGTTAACCTCAGGACTTTGAAGATTTTACCTCCTTACAATGAAATCGCTCAGTTCGCCAAACTCGCGAAGTACGAATGACTGCAAGGGTTAACTCCCATGCTCTTTCCCATATCCAATGGTCACAATAGACCGTGGCTTCTTCCGAACAGATTTCATTCATTCATCTTCCAAGCAAGGGAAGCTTCCCTTTTGATACTTCAACTTCTCTACTATTCCTGAGATTTTTTAGCTCTAAGGGGCTTAAGAGCTTTGCACTCTTTCTCTTGAACTTAACGCTTGGAAGAATCCTTCCGCACACCCCTTACACTCATTCCTCAACTCTAGAACTTGAGTGGTTCTCAGTCTCTACCAGCCTCACAGAGAGCCTATGCATATGTGCACTATCTCTCCTGAGCTTTAATAGACTCCCTCCTCCAAGGGACTCAAAAATACTAGGAGTGTCAACATGCATACGTGAAACTATGTCCAAGTTAGACGAACTCACAGTTCATAGATCTAGCTTAAGCCACCACAAGGTGCAAGCATTTATGAATACAAACACGTCCAATCCATACTTTCTTAAATACACAATTTAAATAGGAAAAAAGAGATACAGTATAACCATTAAGAAAACATACACATCCCTGGTCCTTCACAGTATATCCCATTTCATTACATAATTACAGCTTAATTTCATAGGGTATGAGAATACTTATCTATTACAAGTTGCATCCAACCAACCGATTGTGGGTGTGCACCTTTCCACCCAACCAGAGGATTAAAGGCATTCATTCTTAGCACTCTAGCCACCCCTGTGCCAAGCCATGATATCACTAGGGAATTGATGTCATCTCTCGAAGAAACTCTTTCTGTCACAACGACCCTGCAAGGTTTATCAGACGCTTCCTCAACATCAATCTCGCGTTTGGGTCCTTCAGGATGTGTTCTCGACACTTCCTTTGGGTTCGCACATCTCCCTTATGAGCTTGTGATTTCGTATCGTGTCTCCTCTCTTGCCGTGTCTCTGTATGTATCTTACCTCTCCTCCTTTGGAAGTTTTTCCAACCTATCTTGTTCCTTCTATCAAAAGGAAGCTCGGGTATACAGGTCTCTGTGGTACTTCAAGCTAACATCCTGCAGCTAGACCATGCTTCCATTCATGGGCATGGTTGATGATTCAACCACTGGTCCTTTCTTCATTAACTGATTTCTTTCCTCTAGAGATATCATGGCTTGTACTTCAAGGCTTCACCCCCCAACAATCAGTTATGGGAAGTTTAACAATAATGCATTTACATTTTCCACATGCCTTAGCATGGTAATCCTACTTTATGATTAAATGATTAATTACAAGCTGGGGGAAACAAGGGTGTTACATTGGATCACCTTTGAGTGGAAGGACAGGATAACCTAAAAGATCTAAGATATCAATCATTTGAATTTTTGTCATCCATCAGATTGAATTAATGGAAGGATAGGATAAGCGAGGTAAAAGATCCTAGATCTCAATTATGAAAATATCTGACAACCGTTGGATGATTCTAAAGTGGAATGATAGGATAATAAATAAGAAGAGCCGTTGGATTTAATCCAAGAAAAAGAATAAGCACAGATAGAACAAGATGTCGATCTAAAACCATGATCAACGAACAACATTCGTTTCGGTTCTACATATGTGAGGAGGTTACGCTCTGGAAAAAAATATCACTTCAATAATTTTCAGTTTGAGATTTGAAATTCCTGAAGCCCAGAGAGCTTAAATAAATTCTCGACCACCGGACCATCCTAAGTAGATATCATTCATCATTTCGTCTGAAGAAGATCTCAAGCGTCAGATTGTCTGAAGTGAATCTGGGTCGTCTGATCCAGAAAATATGTGGCATAAAACTATGGACTCCGGGTAAAGACCTAAAGTAATCCTCAACTGTCCAATTTGAGGAGGACACATGGCAGGAATCTATGTACTTCGGCTAAAAACGTTCTGGGAGAGTGTGAAGGTTGAGAATTGAAATTGCTGAAGCCTAAGGTAGCGAAGAAAATCTTGACTATTGATTGAGAAAGGGTACATAGGACCGTTGATCTAGTTGAGAGGTAAAATCCTCGAAGTAGAGGTAGAGCCATCGATTGATAAGAATAGGTGTCCATAGATCATTGACTTTGGAAGATTGGTGTACAAAGGAAAGCAGATTTTGAGAGTTGAAACTCCCAAAGCCCGGATCATGAAATAAATCACAACTGTTGATTTAGGAAGGTTAGATCTGATCCATAGAACTTGAAAGGACAGATATGAACCGTCAGTTCAGGAGCACCGTCAAGATCATGAGATCAATAGTCCCATCTCATTGCGGGGATTGAAGGTGCATGAACTTTAAAAATTTGAGGGCAGGCTGCAATTGAAACCACGGTTTTGGAGAAAGGACATGTGGAGGCTCAAGGTAAATTGCGGGGGAAAATGTAGTTTGATCTCAAACCACCTTTGGCCATGCCCACAATTGCATGGTCACATGATATCATCACCCAAGGTCACATCAGCAGAAGATAGGGGATGGAGCTAGCACTGCTAGGCTCCACATCAGAGGTTACACATTGAAAATTCAAAAATCCTATGCATGTATAATCCAACGATATTGATCAAATAGAATCTGATCGAAGGGTTGTTGTTTCACTTTGTGATTTCTTGATCAGTTACGATTCAGTTACACTAATTGAATCATTGTTCTAGAGCATTGGAATCATGATTCTTGAGCATTTCTTATTCTCGACCTGGGCATTGGATATTCAGAGTGTAACGGATGATGAGGGCATGAATAAAATAAATACGCATTGACAGAGGAAGGCTTTTGTTTCTCGGTAAAACAAGTTGAACTATTTGTAATGAACATGACAACATGAACAAAGTGATAAAATGTAGAGATGAAGAATATAAGATTGACAGAGAAGAAATGGTGAAAAGAGAAGACTGTACGAGAACCTAAGAGCATGAGAAGAATAGAGGAAGAGAATATGGAAAGAGACAGCAAGTGGAGCCAAGCATGAAAAGAAAGAAGCAGAGCAGAATTGCAGAACAAAGAAGAAGTGGTAAGGATTGAAATGTTTGTATTATTGTAAGGTATTATTTAAGAAAAGTTTTATAATCAGGGAGGTAGGGTGGTGCTAGGGAGGACTATGGTCCTCTTTTATTCAACTTGGTTCTTGAATACTGGGAGTTGTAGCTTCCATCTAGTTGTGGCTAGAAAACAGAGTGGTAGGGTGGTGCTAGGGAAAACGAAGAGTTTTTTGTGTGCAAGTTGGTGCTTGTATAAGTGGAAGTAGGTGCTTCCATCCAGTTGGTGCTGGAGATCATAAGGAGACATATGCTTCTTTCTAGTGGGTGCTAGGGAATCTGAGGGTTGGTGCTCTCTACAAGTTGCAACTTGTTAAAGAAGAGGTTGTAGCCTCATTTTGATTTGGTGCTCAAAGATTGATGATGTACAGAACATAAAAGAATGCCTATCATTCTAAGAAGAAGAGGTTTTCTCCCTTTATGGTTTTCCTCATGAATGTTTGTCTCTGTGTATATCATATGTGTGATTGATGTTTACTATTTCTGTTATTCATGACTTGCATAATCTTGATGATCACTTGTAGAAGTTTAATAATATTTTAATAGGCTTAAAATTGTTTAAGCACAGTAACAACTGATTCACCCCCCCCTCTCAGTTTTCTTAGTAATTTAAACAATTGGTATCAGAGCGGGTTCCTTTTAGATAAAGGTAGATCAATAAGATTAAACATGAAAACTCATGAAGGAACTTCAACCAATAAGCCTCCTTTATTTTATGGAACACATTTTTCTTTCTGGAAGGTTAGAATGAGCACATACATTATGGCCTTAGGGGATGATGTTTGGGATGTTGTAGAGACTGTATATACAAAACCTGTTGTGCTATCTTCCAGATATGATAAGTTAGAATTTAGCTTCAATGCAAAGGCAATGAATGCTATCTTGAGTGGGCTTCCTGAAGCTGAATTTGTAAAGGTAATGCATATTGATTCTGCCAAAGAGATGTGGGATAAACTCATTAGCAGTTATGAAGGAAATGAGAAAGTAAAAGATGTCAAACTTCAGACATATAGATTGAAATTTGAACAACTAAAGATGAATGAGGAAGAAACAATTAGTAATTAGTTCTTAAGAGTTGAGGATCGTTTGAATTTCATGAAGGGTCTTGGTGAGAAGATTGAAGACGCATTTTTAGTTCAAAAGATTTTAAGATATCTACCTAATAGATTTAATCCAAAAGTTTTTGCAATAGAAAAATTGAATGATCTTAAGATTTTGTCTATTGATCAAATCCTAGGAACTCTATCTGCTTATGAAATGAGGATTAGTAAAGATAAATCCACCACTAGAGAAGCATCTTTTAAAGTAGACAAGAATACTGATTCAGACTTGGATGATATTGAGGCAAAATTTGTGAGAAGGTTAAAGAAAGGATCAGGCAAATACCAAGGTAGGATTCCATTTAAATGTTTCAACTGTGGTAAGATAGGTCATTTTGTATCTAAGTGTCCTCATAAGAAAAAGGACCAAAACTCTGATGATGAAAAGAAATACAAATTTAAGAAATATAGTAAAAAGAAAAGTTTGTGTGCAAACAATGACGACTCCTTAGAAGACATAGATAGCGATTCATCTTATGAAGATAAAGTGAATGATTTTATGCTTATGGCTATGGGAGATCTTGATGATGAACACACATGAGGTGACATGGATGACAAAGAAGTTGTGGTTGATATGGAAGGTGAATTAATCATTGCTTTTGAAGAACTTGACAGAGTCAGATTTAAGAAGAGAAAACAAAAACAATTGTTGATGCAGTTTGAAAAGAATGGTAAAGAACCAAGTGAAGATTTTGTTTTGTTAAAATTAGAATTAAAAGAAGCAAAGAAAATAGAAGATATTGTAAAACAAAAATTAGCAATGAAGAAGGTAATATGTGAAGCTCTGGAAGCTGAAGTAGTGGCTATTAGAAAAGATCTAGAGAAATTTCAGGCCTTATACCATCAGAATATGACAAGCATTAAAGCCTCAGAAGGATTAGCCACCATTATGAATCAACAAAGGAATCCAAAGTTGAAAAATGGTTTGGGTTATGAAGAAGGATCAAGTAGTGTTCATCCAAGCAACAAAGAATCCATAAAGTTTGTCAAATATACAATCATTGACAACAACCACTCTGCAGAAACAAAGGAAGATAATCAGTCTCCAAGGAGGAGTGAAAGAAAAAGTACCAAAACTGAATATTTAGAAAAAATAAATAACACAAACACACCCTCTGCTCAAATAAATCATCAGCATGGAAGAAATCGACCCACTCACAGAAGACAACCATTTTCTAAGTACAAAGGATTTTTCTATGGATATTGTTTTTTCTGTTCTAACTTTGGTCACAAAGCTGTAAAATGTTCTTTAAGATTTATATATGAGAAATCAAGACACTCAAGGAATAAATATCTGCCACAACAAAGAATGAGACAACCAAGTAACAAACAACCACATACTGTAAATCATGTGATGGATGGAAAAAAGACACAGGTTAAGCATAACAATCATTATGATCCTTTATTCAGTGAACTGGAATGTTACACCTGCCATAATTATGGACATAAAGCTGCATAATGCTGCTTAAGGAACTATAAGCCATATTTGAATCCCTCTCTTGTAAATGTCAAGGTTTGGAAGAAGAAAGAAAATGACAATTGTGGATTAGTGTTGTTAGCTCAAATACAAAAGAAACCCTGGTATATTGACAGTGGATGTTCCAAACATATGACTGGAGACAAAAGTAAGTTTTTGTCTCTAAGTAAAAGAAAATCAAGAAATGTAACTTTTGGAAATGATGCACCAGGAAAAATCAAAGGTAAAGGAATGGTAAGTCTAAGTAATGGCAAAGGGAAAGCTCAAGATGTGTTGTTTGTATATGGTCTGAACCATAATCTTCTTAGTTTTAGTCAAGTTTGTGACAGAGGATGTAAAGTTGTTTTCACTTCTAAAGATTGTAAAATACAATCTATGAATTTAGGACAATTGATTGCAAAAGGCATAAGAACAGAAAACAATGTCTATGTTTTGAAAGAAGAAAAAGAAGAATGTAACTTAAGCAAGTATGATGAAAGTTGTTTATGGCATAGGATACTTGGACACCTAAATTTTGATCATCTAATCAAACTTAGAAACAGTGGGGTAGTAAAAGATCTTCCAAAAATATCAAAGCCATATGATTCTCTATGCAAACCTTTCCAAATAGGAAAGCTTACTCGGACATAGTTTAAATCTAAGAACTTTGCATCAACAAAGAAACCTCTTTAGTTAGTACATATGGATTTATGTGGATCATCAAGGAAGGAAGGTACAAGAAAAGAAAATTAATTCATGTTGATTATTGATGATTATTCTAGACTTACATGGGTTGCCTTTCTGAAACAAAAATCTGAAGCATTTGAAAAATTCAAAGTGTTTAAGGCTCTGACTGAGAATCAAACAGGAAAAATATTGAAGGCAGTAAGGTCTGATAGAGGAGAAGAGTTTAGTTAAAGGGACCTCAAAGAGTTTTGTGACAAACATGGGATCAAAATAGAGTATACTATTCCAAGGAGTCCACAACAAAATGGAGTAGTTGAGAGACATAATAGATCAATTCAACATATGGCAATATCAATGATGAATGAAAGGAATATTGTTGAGACATATTGGGTAGAAGTAGTTCATACAGCTGTACATATTCTTAAAAAATCTCATCTCAGGCCACAAAGTGACAAGACTCCTTCTGAACTATGGTTTGGAAGACCTGCTTCAATCAAGCATTTTAAAGTCTTTGGGAGTAAGTGTTATATCAAGAACAATGATAAAAATATTGGAAAATATGATGACATGACTGATGAAGGTATCTTATTAGGGTATGCTACAAACAATAAATGATACAGATGCTATAATAAGAGGCTGCATAAATTAGTTGATTGTATTGACATAAAAGTTGATGAAGAAATCTCGGTACGAGATGTAAGCAGTGTTGAATCAACAACAAAGGATATAGTTGAAGTTGAAGATGAACAGGTCCAAGAATCAGAAAGAGAAGACTTTGAGTTAGATGAAGATACAATACTTAGGAAGACTCAAATCAACAGACATCATCAAATCCTCCCTCCAGAATTACTGAAAAGAATCATCCTACAAGTTAGATAATTGGTGAGAAAGACAAAGGTGTACAAACCAGAAGAAGGATAATCAAAGACACCGAGAAATCACATATAGCCTTCATATCCATGGTGGAACCCAAGAACTTTAATGAAGCCAGTAAAAATGTAAACTGGTTAAAATCAATGAATGAGGAACTGGATCATATTGAGAAGAACAATACTTGGGAGCTTGTTCCTAGACCTGCAGATAAGAATGTAATTGGCTCCAAATGGGTGTTTAAGAATAAAATGAATGAACAAGGACACATTGTCAAGAATAAATCCAGATTGGTCTGTAAGGGGTATGCACAAGTTGAAGGACAAGATTTTGATGAAACCTTTGCACCAGTGGCAAGATTGGAAGCCATCATAATATTTCTTGCCTATGCATGTCATAAGAACTTTAAAGTACATTAGATGGATGTTAAGTCAACATTTCTTAATGGAGATCTAGAAGAAGATGTATATGTGGAGCAACCTGAAGGATTTTCACTAACAGATAATCCTGACTATATCTGTAAGTTGAAAAAGGCATTATATGGATTGAAAAAGGCACCACGAGCCTGGTATTATAGATTGGACAAATTTATATAGGACAAAGGGTTCAAGAAAGGTATTGTTGAAAGTAACCTATAGATTAAGTCTGAAGGTGATGATTTATTAGTTGTTTTGGTTTATGTAGATGACATTATTTATGGATGTACCAATGACCCTTCAGTTCAGTGGTTTGCTAATTCTATGCAAACTGAGTTTGAGATGTCCTTGATAGGAGAACTGTCATATTTTCTTGGTTTACAAATCAATCAGAGTTCTGCAGGGTTATTTATCTCTCAAGAAAAGTATTTTAAAGAGATGTTGAAGAAGTTTCAGATGGAAGATTCCTCCCCTGTTAGTACACCTATGGTGGTTGGTTGCAATCTTAGTATATATGATATTTCACCCGATGTTGATCAAATAACATATTGATCAATGATAGGAAGTCTTCTATACATCACATCATCCCGTCCTGATATAATGCAAGCTGTTGGAATGGTAGGTCGTTATTAGTCTGCTCCTAAAAAAAGTCATTTAGCAGCAGCCAAAAGGATATTCAAATATTTGAAGGGTACAATGACTTATGGTATCTGGTATCCTAGAAATCATAATTTTCAATTAACTGCATATTCAGATGCTGATTGGGAAAACTGTTTGGATGAGAGGAAGAGCACTAGTGGAGGTGCATTCTTCTTAGGTGATTCGTTAGTAGCATGTCTTAGTAAGAAGCAGGGATCTATTTCATTATAAACTACAGAGGTAGAGTACATTGATGCTACTACTTGTTGCATTCAGATCTTATGGATGATACAAACTCTTGCAGATTTGAAGGTAACTTATTCCGATCCAATACCACTTCACTGTGATAACACCAGTGCCACTAGTGTATCCAAGAATCCTATTCTACATGCAAATACTAAGAATATACCAATAAAATATCATTTTCTCAAAGAGAAGGTTACAAATAGAATTGTTCAACTGAATTATATTCCCTCCACAAAACAGATAACTGATATATTCACTAAATCGCTTGCAAAAGCTCAGTTTGAGTATCTACGCCAAAAGTTGGGCGTGACCTTGTTATCAAGTTAAAACAATCTATCTAATCAGGGAGAGAGTGCTCATAGTATATCTGATTAGGGGGAGAGTGATTATTTCATCTCTGTTCAGGGGGAGAATAGAGTCACTCTCAATTTTCTTTGACATTGATGTCAAAGGGGGAGAAAAGGTGTGTCTTGGATGCTACAGTTGGAGGTCTAAGCAGAATAGTGCAGCCTTTTAGGGTTGCCATCAATGCCAAAGCGGGAGATTGTTGGCATGTTTTACAGGAAGAGTGTTCTTTTCATTACTGGCAACAACAACAACAATGATGGAAAACATGAACAACATAAGCTCAGGAGGAGAAGGGAACAATATGTAGAGATCAAAGCTCAGAAGGGAAAGTGCAGTACAGAAACCTGATCAGGATCAAAATCTCCATAGGACAAACCAAAACCGTTGAGAATTCGAATACCCAAATACCCGATAGTCATTCGATCACCTTTGAGTGGAAGGAGAGGATAAGTTGAAAGATTTGAGATCTCAATCATTTGAATCTCCTTCAGCTGTCATATTGAATTAATGGAAGGATAGAATAAGTGAGGTAAAAGATATGATATCTCAATTATGCGAATAGTCGATAACCGTTGGATCATTCTAAAGTGGAAGGACAGGATTAGCAAGAAGAAGAGCTGTTGGATTTAATCCAAGGCAAAGTAGAAGCGTAGATAGATCAAGACGTTGATCTAAAAACATGATCAACAAACAACATTCGTTTGAGGTCTAAATATGTGAGGAGGTTACGCTCCGGAAAAAAATCTCACTTCAATAATTTTCAGTTTGAGATTTGAAATTCCTGAAGCCCGGAGAGCCAGAGAGCCGAAATAAATTCTTGATAACTGGATCATCCTAAGTAGATCTCAGTCGTCAGGTTGTCTAAAGAAGATCTCACGCTTCAGATCATCTGAAGTGAATCTGATCTGTTTGATCCAAAAAAGACATGGCGTAAAACTGTGGACTCCGGGTAAAGACCCGAAGTAAGCCTCAACCGTCTGATTTGAGGAGGACATGTGGGAGGAATCTATGGACTCCGAATAAAAGAGTTAAGGGAGACCGTGAAGTTTGAGAATTGAAATCACCGAAGCCCAGAGTAGCAAAGAAAATATCGACCATTGATCGAGAAAGGGGACACAGGACCTTTCATCTAGTTGAGAGGTAAAATCCCTGAAGTAGAGGCAGAGCTGTCGATTGAGAAGGATAGGTGTCCGGAGATCATCGACTATGAAAGATTGGCATATGAAGGAAAGAAGAGTTTGAGAGTTGAAACTCTCGAAGCCCAGATCACAAAATAAATCACAATCGTTGATTTAGGAAGGTTATATCTGATCCAAAGAACTTGAAAGGACAGATCTGAACTGTCAGTTCAGGATCACTGTCAAGATTGTGATATCGACAGTCCCATCGCATTGCAGGGATTGAAATGTGCATGAAATTTAAAAAGTTGAGGGTGGGCCACAATTGAAACCACGGTTTTGGAGAAAGGACATGTGGAGGCTTGAGGTAGTTTGATCTCAAACCACCTTTGGCCACGCCCGCAATCGCATAATCATATGATATCATTTTCCAAGGTCACATCAGTGGAATATAGGGAAAGGAGCTAGCGCTGCTAGGCTCCACATCAGAGGTTACGCATTGAAAAGTCAAAAATCCTCTGCATGTATAATCCAATGACACTGATCAAACATAATCTGATCGAAGGGTTGTTGTTTCACTTCATGGTTTCTTGATCAGTTAGGATTCAGTTACACTAACTGAATCATTGTTCTAGGGAATTGGAATCATGGTTCTTGAGCATTTTTTATTCCCGATCTGGGCATTGGATATTTAGAGTGTAATGGATGATGAGGGAATGAATAAAATAAATATGTTGTGACAAAGGAAGGCTATTGTTTCTCGGTAAAACAAGTTGAACTGTATGTAATGAACATGATAGCATGAACAGAGTGAGAAAATGCAGAGATGAAGAATATAAGCTTGACAGAGCAGAAATGGTGAAAAGAGAAGACTGTATGAAAACCTAAGATCATGAGAAGAACATAGGAAGAGCAGATGGAAAGAGACAAGAAGTGGAGCCAAGCATGAATAGATAGAAGCAGAGCATAATTGCAGAAAAAAGAAGAAGTGGTAAGCATTGAAATGTCTGTATTATTGTAAGGTACTATTCAAGAAAAGTTTTGTAATCAGGGAGGTAGGGTGGTGCTAGGGAGGACTATGTTCCTTTGTTATTCAAGTTGGTGCTTGAATACTGGGAGTTGTAGCTTCCATCTAGTTGTGGCTAGAAAACAAGGTGGCAGGGTTGTGCTAGGGAAAAGGAAGAGTTTTCTGTGTGCAAGTTGGTGCTTGTATAAGTGGAAGTAGGTGATTCCATCCAATTGGTGCTGGAGATCATAAGGAGCAATATGCTTCTTTCTAGTGGGTGCTAGAGAATCTAAGGGTTGGTGCTCTCTACAAGTTGCAGCTTGTTTAGGTGCTAGGGAGGAATATGTTCCTTTGTTATTCAAGTTGGTGCTTGAATACTGGGAGTTGTAGCTTCCATCTAGTTGTGGCTAGAAAACAGGGTGGCAGGGTTGTGCTAGGGAAAAGGAAGAGTTTTTTGTGTGCAAGTTGGTGCTTGTATAAGTGGAAGTAGGTGATTCCATCCAGTTGGTGCTGGAGATCATAAGGAGCAATATGCTTCTTTCTAGTGGGTGCTAGAGAATCTAAGGGTTGGTGCTCACTACAAGTTACAGCCTGTTTAGGTGCTAGGGAGGACTATGTTCCTTTGTTATTCAAGTTGGTGCTTGAATACTGGGAGTTGTAGCTTCCATCTAGTTGTGGCTAGAAAACAGGGTGGCAGGGTTGTGCTAGGGAAAAGGAAGAGTTTTCTGTGTGCAAGTTGGTGCTTGTATAAGTGGAAGTAGGTGATTCCATCCAGTTGGTGTTGGAGATCATAAGGAGCAATATGCTTCTTTCTAGTGGGTGCTAGAGAATCTAAGGGTTGGTGCTCTCCACAAGTTGTAGCTTGTTTAAGAAGAGGTTGTAGCCTCATTTTGAGTTGGTGCTCAAAGATTAATGATGTACAGAACATAAAATACTGCCTATCATTCTAAGAAGAAGAGGTTTTCTCCCTTTATGGGTTTCCTCATGAATATTTGTCTCTGTGTATATCATATGTGTGATTGATGTTTATTATTTCTGTTGTTCATGACTTGCATAATATTGATGATCACTTGGAGAAGATTAATAATATTTTAATAGGCTTAAAATTGTTTAAGCACAGTAACAACTAATTCACAACCCCCCCCCCCTCTTAGTTGTCTTAGTAATTTCAACAAACAGTCTATTGTTGATTCAAGGTGAGCTGGAGGAAAATACTTGAGAGAGAGCAACCATTAGCCACTGTCAATTCTCATTGATATTTGCCTCTGTTTGTTTCATTTACCCCTCACTACACCACAACCTTTGATCCCCTATTTATATCCATGGAGACACCTCAAAGGAAGAAGTATCACAAGGGAGGGAGTGTGGTCAGTACTAAAACTTATGACATGCACCTGTTTGAAGTTGATTGTTGTCCTTGATTATCTGTTCTGTTTGAGTTCATATTGAGTGACCCAAGGTTCATGTCTATTCAGGGTTCCAACGAAACCTCTAAAACTACCAGCCCTCCTAGTAAACCAGAAGGCAACACAACGCACAGGGTGCACTGTGTCATCTCACTCAAGATAGTCTTAATGGGTGGCTACAAAACTCATGTGTTTACAGCCTAGGATTGAGTGAGAGATCTGAGAACTGTATACTAAGAGTTCTATTATAAATTATTATCGCAATAGATTGTCATTCACGAATAAACAAGGAATATATCAACTCATTCGATTAGCATATCATTAACTATTGAAGACAATAAAGAGACACATGCATTCAATCACATAACACAACTTTTACCATGGTTCACCCCCTCCTGGGCTATGTTCACAAATATATGGATCTTAACTCTTTTATGGGTCGGGATCTATTATGAGGCGGACTAGATAGCACCAAGCTCTTCAGTTGGCAATCTAACCCTCGAGATCTACCCTCCTCAGTCCTCTCTAGCTCAACAACTTACAAAATTAGGTCATACAAAAAAATATTGCATCGCATCTGCTTCCTCGTATCCCTCTCTCTATCTTTTCCAACTAATACCTTGTATGATACCTAGGTGTCTATATTTTTTATGCTTTTGGCACGCCAACCATTACAAGGTGTTGCAAAAACCCTAACCCTAACATTGTTAGGTATTCCATGCATGCATGCATGATGTTCTTCCTTCCAACTGTCGCTTTCCTTGTGCATTCCTTCTTTCCCAAAATCACCTTTCTTTCCACTTTGGCCTACTTCCAACATGCCCCCAAAACTGACATGTGGCTCGTCCTGAGCCACCTAATCTTTGTGTGATTTATCGATATCCTTGGTGATCACCTGGAACTTCTCCTTGAGCTCCGTTTCTTGTGTTTGAACCTGCACAATATTCCTTGAGTGTGTCTACTGTCTGTACTGCAATCGTGTCACTGATCAACCTTGCACACTCTACCTAGGTCTGTGCCATATATGTCTTAGCTTCCTCTGCCCGTGCAATTACTTCTGCTACTCACTCTTGAAGTGGTTCCAATTGAGAATGACACTCCTTTTTCTGTGTTTGTACAATGGTGAGTTCTTCCTGTAGTTTCTTCATATCCTGCACCCCTTTGACGTGCTCTGTGATGTACATTTTCTTCTACCTCTGCTTGAGGTCCTGGATAGCTACGCTTATCCTTTCTTCTTCCTTGTCATACTACTGAAATTGTTGATCCTCTTCTATCTTTGTCCAAAATTGTACTGCTTTATCGAACAAGTTGGATACTGTGCTGACCTGTTGCTCTATCTCATGTAGCTTCTCTATTTCCTCCCACTTCCTTTTCTCCCTTACCGCTGGTGGAGTCGTAGGTGTGAGATACTCACGAAGATTCTTGATCTCCCTTTGATATTGATCGATTGCCTGCACAATTTGATCAATATTCTCTGCTACTGTGAGTTCATCCTTCTGCGCAGTTTGTGGAATATTTTCATAAGTTCCGACCACTTTTTGTTCCAATCCATTCGCACTCTCTCTTTCCTCTTGGGTTTCTATCTTGGCTTGCTCATATATCAATTCCAGCGCGTCCCGTTTATCCTTTTCCTTCTTTAATTCAGCTATGTCTATGCGTGCCCGAGACTGTACTTTGTGGGTAATGCTAACCTATAATTTGTGTAGAGCTTTGGATGGTATCTGCGGCAATACCAATTGGAGTTGAGCTAAGTCCTTTAGGGTTGTTTTCCCCATGATATTGTCCATGTGCATCATGCTGGGTGTAATGTGGAATGTTTCACTCGGCTGCGGTATTGCATGGACTATATCTTGCTCACCTGATTTCAGTCCTTCTCCTGTCTGTGATGTCGATGGCCCTATTCCTATACTACTTCCTTCTACTTGTGCTTCCTCGATCTGCTTGAGGAACTGTCGTATGTCTGCTAGCTCCTCTTGAATTCAATCCCTGTGGTGTACAACATTCTCAAACTCCTTGGATGTATGATCTTGAACCATTTGGGATATCATTTTTGCATCGTCCTCCATGATCCTGTATTCTGGAGGTGTTCTCTATGCCTTCATCTTCTTGCGTGCACCCCCTGTCTGAGCAGTTGATCTCTTAGTCAGGCCTGGTTCTTGTGGGTTGGAACATGGTGTATTCCCCTGCGCCTCCTTGGCCTATTTTTGTTGTACTTGGGCTGGCTGCGTATTATCCTTCTTCCCCTTCTGGGTTCCCGTCTTAGCTGTACCTTCTTTCATCTGCTTTGTTTTGGTATGGCCCGTCCTTCATTTCTTGGGCACTGGAACTTCCTGAGGCTATGTTTCTTCCCACTCTCCCTCCTCCTCCACTATCTTTGTAGGTATGTCTTGGGTGAGAACTGAAATATTCCAGTCGTCTTCCCAATCTTTGATAACCATGTTAATATCTCCCTCCGTAATGCAGTAGCGCAATTGTAGCCACTTCTTTTTGGGGTCCTTCAGTGCTTGGATTCACATCACATGTCAAGTGGCCTTGAAGTTATCTATGTCTTGACAGTAGGCCACAGCCTGTGACGTTATTCTCCATATATTGGTGATGGTCTCTTGTAGGTTGCGAAGGTATCCTTCGAATATAACTACGATCATATTCTTGTGCTTGGCGTCTGACGCGATGCCAAGTGATAAATATCTCACTTCATGATTCAACTTGGGTCTGGTGGAGAAAAATGTGTAATCTGGTTCCTTTCATCCCATGATGGCTATCAACATGAGTAGCCATGAATAACGGAATTCTGTTCACAGATCCTGTGCATCCTTGCAGTCATCCAGAAACATATTCAGAAGATAAGGGGTCTAGCTGACTGTGGTGCCCTCGACACACTGAGCTACAACTGCGACAACCCCAACTAGGACTTCCTCCTCATGACATTTTCTTAGCATCTTGCAGGCCATGATTTTTGCACCCATTTTTGTCACGACATCACTGATGCATTTGATGATGATTCCTCGTGTCCCCCTTTCAGTGTCGTATTTATTTTTCATCTCTTCCGCGAGTTCTTTATCTTTTGTTTTTTCATCGAGGAATTGCACAGGATCCATGCCCCAAGATGGAAGCCCTATAATGTGCACAATAAGCTCCATGTCTATTGAGACAAGCTTGTCCAACCATATATCCCCGCCATGTGCAACTGCCATCAATTATTTGACGCAACTATTTGCATACTGTCCTTGACCAAAGTGTGGTAGATCTAGCAGACCTAAAATCCCTATTTTTTCCAATCCTGATGCCCACTAGAGTGGTTGATTAATCGGTTCCAAAAATGTATCAAAACCCACAATCTGTAGGTATACTTTCTTTGCAAACTCCGGTAACTTATCTGTGTCCATTACATCGTGGTCCGTGTATTTCATCTTGTCAAAAAAACCTAGCAAATCTGATTTCACTCGGACTCCATCTGGTATACGCAGAAAAACAATGGTTGTGATGGGTTTCTTGCATGGTGACCTAGGTACCTGCTTCTTATCCTTTTGTGGTAGTGGCTGGCTTGAAGTTACAACCTCCATCAGTTATACTTCGGCATACCATTCTGGCCAGTGCGTCACATCTTCCACTGTGCCTTCCTACGGGTGGACTGACACGATTGTTTGATATTCGTCTAGCTTGACTGCTACTTCTTGATTTGTAGTCGTCCCACTGACTCTCAGAGCTCCTTCAGGGTTCTTTGGTTGTGCCTCCTTCAGGGTTTCTGTATCCTGGTTTTGTTCCTCCTGTGCTTCTGCCTGCATATCCACATTCATGCCCTCAGGTGCTGGTTGTTAGGTTTCTTCTACCATGGGTATGGGGTTTAGTGGTGTTGTATCTGGTGATGGGATTTTGTCGACATTGACGACCTCTGGCGACTGCTGTTTTCTTTCCTCCAATTGTACATGTGCCCTGGTTCTAACTCTGGAGTGTCGGGAAGTCTGGGTAGACTCTTCTTGCTTTGGTGGTGCCATGGTGGTGACTGTAGATCGCTCACTGAGTTCAATGGTCTCTATAATCTTTGTGAACTTCGATCTGTGCTCTATGGGGTCTATCGCTCTCTGTCTCTTCTATTTTCGCAATAGTCTCTTTTCTCCTACGTCCTTGTGTTGTATGGACATTGTATGAAGCTTGTCAAAGACACTACCTTTATGATGGATTCAATGAACCTCTGGTTCCTTCGTACTTTCCATTACTCTCCTTCTCCATCTCCAGTTGGCACGATTAATGCGGCATCCTGTCGGTCCTTTCCAACATTCAATTCCACATTCATTCGTTGTTTTGTATTTCTTTTGTCGTTGTTACTTTTCTTGCTTGTTTCCATTTGGGATGCACCATTGGTATTGTTTTTTCTGGATTCGTTTTCCTAAGTGTGCGTTCCCCTTCTCCTTTCAGTGCACTATACCTCTGTTGGTACCATTTAATATCCTGTGTGTGTTTGTTTTTGTTTTTTTCTGCACGATGACTTTCAAGTTGTGGGTGGTCGACTGTCCTTGTATAGCTTCAGTCGGCTCCCATTGATCATCCCTCTGATTTCTACGCCTGCTAAGTCTTTCAACTATACAACTCCCCCATATGTGACAATTTTTACCTCGTACGGTCCTAACCAATGCATTCTGAGTTTTCCTGGGTGCTGAATGGATTTGTTGTCATACATCAACACTAAATCTCCTTCCTTGAAAGTTTTCTTCTTGATGTGTCTATCATACCAAACTTTGTCCCTTTCTTTCTGAACTTGTTGGTGGAACCCTACTAGAATCCGATCTTCCTCCATGGTCATCAACTGATTTAGTCTCTGCTATACTGTTCCTGGTTCCGTCATGTGTGTAATTGCTGCTACGCACAAACTGGGTACCAAAAATTGTAATGGCACCACTACTTCTTGGCCATATACTAGTTTAAATTGCGTGTGCCCTGTCAACTTCTTTCACATGGTCCTGTAGGCCCACAATACTGATGGTAGTTTGAGGTCCCAATCATCCCTATTGACATTACAGATCTTTATCAGTGCATTCTCAAGGATTTTATTAAATGCCTCTACTGTGCCATTTGCTTATGGGTGATATGGTGTGCTCTTCTGATGATGGAATTCAAACTCCTCAGTCATAGCGTTGATAGTTCTATTAATGAAGTGTATGCCTTGGTCGCTCATCAAAACTCTTGGGCACCCAAATATAGTGATTACTTGTTCAAATAGAAAGTGTGTTGTTGTTTCTGCGCTGTAATCCTTCAGTGGTGCTTCCTCCACCCATCTTGTCAGGTATTCTGTCGTGGTGATAATGTACCTTGCTCCTGTTTTTTTTGTTGGTAGGTTGATTGGTCCCACAAATTCTATTTCCCATTTATCGAATGCCTGCAATGTTACCCATGGTCATAATGGCATATCGCCCCTTCTATTGGGTTTCCCAACCCTTTGGAAGACATCGCATCTCTGGAAGTAATCCTTCGAGTCTTTGTGAATGGTCGACCACCATAGTCTTGTGTGCAATAACTTCTGCCTGGTATCTTTGCCTGCACAATGTCCTCCTATTATTCCCTCATGGGCTTCTGCTAAAAATCTTGGTATTTCGTGTTCTAACACATATCTTTACAAAATTCTATCTGCACCGATTTTGTATAAGTGTCCTTCGATCAGTTGATAGTCTACAGCCTGGACTACTAGGTTTTTCTTCTGCATGGTATTATATTCCTACAGTGCATTACCCGTGCTCAAGTACTGAATGATATCTACAAAGTATTCATCAACTATTTGGACTGAAAACAACTATGCATCTGGGAAGTTCTCCTCTAAATTCATAGGTTCTTCCCCGTTTGTGACCCTTGATAGGTGGTCAGGTCCTACATTCAATTTTCTTGGCTTGACTATTACTTCAAAATCAAATTCTTGAAATAGTATTTACCATCGACAGATTCTGCCCCCCAACTCCCTACTTGTTCTTCTCCTTGTATGTAGGTTGTTGACAGTTTTTTGTTCTATTTTTCCTTTTGTGTCTATACTACATCTTTCTAATATGTTTTGCAATATTTTGACAGATGATTGATCATTCAATAATTTTACACATGATTTCAAAAATAATTTGATTGTACTTACTTGTCCCATGGGTTTCATTTCATTGGTATGATCTAGTACCAGAGGCATCTCGTACTCCGGTGCTTCCTTTCATTGCTGCACAGTTGAAGTCGATGCAATGTCATCCTTATGAAATTATTGTCTGGCTTTCTTAAATGTCTCCTTCTCATTCTACACATCGAACTGCTTCCTTGGTGCAACGTTCTTCTTCACCCACTGGTGTTGTACTAGCTTTTGTCGGGCTACATCGTTTCTTGTGTTAGCTCCTCCGCGAGTAACTATGTTGATGTTCCACCCTTCATCCCTTGCTTCGACTAAAATCCACTGAACATTCTGGTTGTTCTAGTTCCTCTTTTCCTAGATCTTTACTAATAGTGTCGGACATTCTTCTATATCATGGTCCTATGTGCGACAATACATACACGTTGTTGGTGGGAGTGGACATTCCCTTGGATAATGTCCTAGTTGTTGGAAATTGTTACATACCACTGGTCCTCTACCTCTTCCAAAAACTCCTCTTGCTCGTCCTCTACCTCTGTAGCCTACTTGGTCTCCTCTCTGTGTGTTATACTAGGGTTCCTGATTGTACTGCGTGGTATTGTACTGAGGTTGTGTCATTTTGTACTATGGTTGCACGGTATTATATGGTTGCTACAAAGTATTATACTGCTGCTGCGTAGTGTTGTATGGGGATGGAGCTTGGTTAAATTGTGGTGTCTTTCCCAGTCATCATTTCTTCCTGCACTCTATATGCATTTGATGTCCTCTCTCACATCAAATCCATAGTTTTACAATCTTTGTCATCATGGCCCACTGACTTTCAAAAATTACAATATGAACTTTTTGGGACTGTCTGGTATTTTTGCATCATTGGGTAGTGATATGGATCATGGCCCGGTTTCTTACAAATTTAACACCATAGTCCTCCCGTTGGTAATGGATTTAGCATTCCTTCTTCCATATACTGCACGAATGTTGGGCATTCGTTCTTGTGGTGTCCTTCCATCCTGCATGTAGTACACCGAACAACTTCTCATTTGTCCTTAATTTTATTTTGGTTTAGCTGGAATGTTAAGTTCTTCAAATCCTCCTTCAGTTCTTCGATGGTTGGATCCATCTGCTAATACTGGTTTTCTTCTAGTTGCAGGGCTGCCTGCAGAGCCTCTTCCTACATCTAAAACTTATGTTGTCGCAATGAGTATTTTAAGTGCGATAACTGTGAATTGACGAATAGGTTCCTATGCTGCATATCGGTCATGAGATATTTCAAATTTCTCTTCATTCGCTTGAATCTCTGGTCAATATCCCAGATGGATTCTCCTATTTTTTTTCTAATTTCGATCATCTCGTTCATGTACTGATCTTTTGAACTTGGCTTCTGGAACTCGTTTATCAACAATCTATTGATGTTTGCAATTGTTCTGGTTGTCCCCGGTGGATTGTTTGTAGCTAAACGCATATACCAATCCAATACGTGATCCCTTAGTGTAATTGCTAGTTGTTCAAGTTTACTATCTTTATCTGTGATTTGTTTTTCTTCCCAAATATTCTCACAGATGAACAAATTTTTTTTTGGGTCCTCCAACGCTTCTCCTCTAAATTATGGTAACCTGATGGTGGGATCATGTCCTGCCATTTTGAATGCTAGACTACTACCTTCGTGCAGTGTAGATACTTGACTAGTGCTGCCTGAAATGGCTCCTCTAGTTGTTACTCCTTGTGTGGATGTACTTCCTGCTGTCTTTCTTCTCCCAAAATCTGGTTGTCTAAATGGTGTTGTTCTCTTTGGTGTATTAGTCGCACATGGGTTTATGGGTTCCACACTGACATTAATGTGGATATGATTACTACCTTCTATTCCCATTCTTGGACCTCTCTTCTTCCTCTCATATGTTGTGCATAGGATTTCCTCAATTTGCTCCACATCCTGGAGATCCTCTACCTCTTCCTCATCACTCGCCAAGCCTTCCCTCATGGCTACGACTCTCTTCTTGGTATTCACCTTGTATTGGTAGGGTGCTCTGCTCCGGGTCTTTCCAGCTGTCACCATGATCTTCTTGATCTAGTTGTCATCCATCATGATTGGGTCCAAGGGTTCCTTCCTCTTTCCCTTATCCTTTCCACCTTTCATTTCTCCTTTCTCTGTAAGTGCTTCCCCCCTTCTCCCATTTACGTAGGGAAGTTTAGCTGTCTGAATCCATCGTCATTACAAATTTTTTATATAGCAGTATCTTAATGGAAGTATACAACGATCTTATGTACCTTCCTCGAGGTCCGCGTAGAAACTCTTGCTCTGCTGCGCTGTACGACTTCGCTGTATCTACTACAAAATCTATGATAAAGCCTGCCACAATACTCTCAAGCCAAAAATCTACTGCATGGGTGAATTTTTTGTTCACCTATTGTAACTGCTCAATCTGTACTGGAGTCCACTCTAACTTTCAGATCCAGTTCATTGCATGGTTATCCTTCAACCTTAGTATCCACTCCTACAATAAGTGTGGAAAATCATAGAAAAATACTTCATAAAAATCAGTAAACACGTCTTTCTCAAGATATTTGTGGGGTGTTACTCTGGGGTTTCTGTTATCTTTTTGTGCAAACTCAAACTCTTTTTCTCTTAGCCATCTTTCAGTTTCTGCTTTTGTGGGATTCCACCGTCTCAACATCCCCTACTAGTGGCTCATTGTGCCTCCTGCATATCTTATATCTTCAACATATCTCCTCTACTCAATCCTCTATTGTTCCTACCAATGGAAACAAAACCATTTGTTGGCCTTGAGTATCTATCCTATCTGAGTTCATATTGAGTGACCCAAGGTTCATGTCTATTCGAGGTTCCAACAAAACCTATAAAACTATCGATCCTCCTGCTAAACCAGAAGGCAACGCAGCGCATAGGGTGCACTGTGCCATCTCACCTGAGATAGTCTTAATGGGTGGCTGCAATAATCATGTGTTTACAACCTAGGATTGAGTGAGAGATCTGAGAACTATATACCAAGAGTTCTATTATAACTTATTATCGCAATAGATTGTCATTCACGAATAAATAGGGAATATAACAACTCATGCGATTAGCATATCATTAACTATTGAAGTCAATAAAGAGACACATGCATTCAATCACATAACACAATTTTTACCATGGTTCACCCCCTTCTGTTCTACGTCCACAAAGATCTAGCTCTTAGCTCTTTTATTATAGTAGTTCTTAAACTACAACCTCGTGTGCTTTAGAACTTGTTGAGCTCTAAAGATGTCCTAAAACAACCTTAGTTTAACATTAATTTATCAGAGTCAGAGTCACAAAAAGACCTAATGGATCCTTATCCCATCAAGTTTATAGGAAGAAAACCCACACTGAACAACACCTTCATGCCGATTCCCATCATCACCCCTCCCAAAAACTAGGTGTTCTAAACACCCTGGCCACTAGAGCCTTTAGAATTTCTGATGATGAACACCAAGAGGAAGAGAAAAAGACCCTCCTTAATGTTTTTAAAAATAATGGCTATAAAAAACATCAGGTAATGAAAGCTTTTCAAAATGCCACCAAAACACCTAGGAATAAAGAACAAACAAATAATGATGTGTCTAAGGCTTACTTAACCTACATACAAGGAACAACAGACAAACTTGCGAGGATTTTAAAGAAGAAAAACATTGGTGCAACTTTCAAACCCCTAAACACTATTAGGAATTCCCTTAGGTCAGTCAAATACTTTGTTGATCCCATTGAACATAAAGGTTTCTATATGATCCCATGTTCATGTGGTAAACAATACATAGGAGAAACAGGTCATTCCTTTAGAATTAGGATTCAAGAACATGTCAATGACATCAAACACAATCACACTCGTCCCTCAGCTCTCGCAGAACACTCAGATAAAACTAAACATCACATTTGTATTGAAGAAACCAAAATCCTTGCCAGGATAGATCACTATCACAATAGGAAATTCAAAGAAGCAATCGAAATTGAAAAACAACCTAATAATCTAAACAGAGATGATGGATGGAAAATTAGTCAAAATTGGATCCCTACCCTAGCCAATGTGAATAATTCTAAATATTAATTTATAAACATTGTCTAGTCGGCTCTTTTTAAATAAAATTAATAAACAAACAAGTAATTAATTATTAAAACAATTAATTAATTAATTAAACAAACAATTATAATTTCTAAATTTTTTATAATTATTGATTTCATTTTCAATAAGTCGGCTCCTTACAAAAACTTTTCAAGTATTTATATACATGTTATATTCTTTTTTCCTTCATTTTTCACAAACGCTTTCCTGATGATGGACCACACTAGTTTGGTCTGAAACGTTGAAAATAAAAAAACCTATGTGATGAATCCAAAAGAACTCTCTGAACAAATAAAAACAAAAATTAATTTATCAACCCGAGGATTCGTTTTTTATCTCAAGAATATCAGTAAAGTCTTTGCAGATAGCTATAGAGGCTAAAAATTGTGTAGTTAAAGCAAATATGAGTTTATCAAAAATCAAGTTCCTCAAATGTTCATTAAATATTCTGAGACTAAGATCTTACTTAACAAAATTGAAATCTGATTAATAACATGCTGCGAGTGAAAAGGAATTAACTAATCTGTTGAATTCATTTAACTAAGAAACAGTAATTGAATCTAAGTAAAGACTTGTAGGATCAAACCATTTAAATATGAATCAAATTGTTGGAAAGGAAATAGAGAATTACTCTATCTGTGGAAAGAAACATCAAATGTAATCTAATTGAAAGGGAAAACAAATGTAACTTAACTGAAAGGAACAACAAATGTAACTCAACTGAAAGCAACAACAAATGCTAATCTAAGTAAAAGGAACAACGCACATGAAAATGTGAGGAACTGTCAAGCAGTAAACTACAACAATGGAAATTGGAACAACAATCGATAACAGTCAAATGAAACATCTATCTTCTGTAAGAATTCATCATAAAATCATTAACACACTTATGCATTCATCTTAAGTATTTCAAAAGAGATTCAAACCACAAAACAAGAATTAAACTGATAGAATTACAGATTGAGACAGTAAGCCCTTCGGACTGGGCCCTCGGTCCTTGGAAGCACTTCTACTAGAAACTCAATATGCAAGAAGGATGAAAACGCCAAAAGATTCTATTAATTCCATGACTGGTACACCATTTACAAAAAATGATTGCTCAAAGCAATTCTGAGTTCTGAATTCTTGGATAAATTCTTCGATGATCCTTTTCAGTATCCATTACCCTCTATATATTACAATAATATGGGTAAATTAAGCTATCTTGGGGATCGAGAGATCTTCAGGATTGATTTACTATTTATAAAGTTTACAAGATGAAGAGTCGATCTTCCTCAAAACTGCTTTGTGCCTAAAGTCTTCAACCTCCAAGAGATTACGTATCTTCAAAATCTCTTTAACTATCTTGGGTTAACAATGTTTATCCATTCCTGTAACAAAATCAAACAATTCCAATTGTATTTCCGAATTTATTTAATATAACTCAATAATATTTCTAGAAGACATATTATTCATTTTATATCCTATTTATTCTTAATTAACAGAAAAATCAACCAAGATTATATCATAATTCGTGGTAATAAGGAGGATATTTGTACCTTTTTCATAACTCAACAAACCCCCCAACTTACCTTCTTGCATGTCCTCATGCAAGATAAGTTCTTATATGTAAAGCAATCATGCTGTAAGGAGGAAACGTTGGTTCACCAGGTGCCCTGAACCCATTCTTACGTCTAAGTTCTCCAAAAGCAATGTCTTCCCTCTTTCTATTAATTTGATAATCTCTCTGGTGATCCTCTAGAGGAAACAATATAAGAGGAGGGTTATATCTACACCCAATCTAGGCAGGTCCTTCCTCCTGTATCATTCCAGCATATCTTTCTATTCTGAAGGTGGCTGCAAAGAAGTTCTTGAAACCAAAGGGCTCCCTAATCTTTACTTCATTTGGGGAGACATCCCACCTTAACTTGGAGCCAGCAAGAGCTTCTTCTTTGAGTTCCCTAAAATATATCATGCCTGATCGTATAACCTGTTGATGAATAGGACCTAAAGAGCCTCTCACTCCTTCCCTTTTCATGAATGTCCTATGTCACATGATAGCTGGAAAAGACTTTGGTGGTTCCCCTATGATCCAGAGATCTAACCCATTTTCTCTCTTCATGAAAGTTTTGTGGGCCTTAGCCTACCTGACTTGATTTTTAGTGAAGGATAGGAATGCTTGAAGTTGTATGTCTCCAATAAAAAGACTAATATTATCTTTACTATTGTCTTCCAAAATGAAATTATGGAAGTATAGCTCAGACAAGAAATATTGTATTTTCTCCTCCCGTTCTCTAAAACAAGACACAAACTCAGATATAGTGGTGAATTTAATCGGTTTTTATGCTCGAATAGCTTTCACCCTTAGCAAGAGGTAGCGTTCTAATAAAAACAAAGTATAATTGGTAGCAGGAGTTCTGCAATCTATTGCATCAATCTAGACATCACAAATCTCTTTGATTTTCTCCAAAGATTTTTCCAATTGACCTTGTATTTTATTTGTCTTCCCTTGAGCCTTAGTCATCTCAGCATACATCTCATTTTCCATTGTTGACATGGATTTAGGTTGTTTAACAACTCTTTGGTGCTCTATCATGGTCACCATTTCATCTCTGGTTTGATTCAAGGCTTGATGGGCTTGTACCAACTCTGCTTCTAGTCTTTCAATGATGGCACTCTGTTCCCGAGACTGAGATGCTTGATGTTCTACCATAGTCACCATTTCATTTCTGTTTTGAATCAGGCTATGTTGGGATTGAATCAATTCTTCCTCCAATCTCCTAATGGTAGCATCCTGCTCAAGGGACTAAAATGGTTCCTCTATGGCTGGGGTATCTGTCTGGACCTCAGCATCAACTGTTTCTATAGGGGGCACTTCCTCTTCTATTATTGTTCGGGTTTCCATTTCATGTGTCTCTAAAGGAATTAATTCCTCATCCTAAGCAACTGCATCCTCTGTCGCTGTTTCTATAAGGTCTATCTGTGTCCCCACATAATTTGTAATTACTGCTCTTTTGGGAAGAGGATTTCTTCCTTGTATTCTGGCGCTTTTAGTCTTCTTTATTTCATGGGCCTTGTCATCTTGTTCTAACTATTTTCTTAATTCTTTAATAATTTCATTGAGTTTGGCAACTTTTTTCTTCAATACTTTAATCCTTTTAACCCTTCTTTTCAACAACTTGTTTTCCTGTTTTAGCTTTTTGATTCTCCTGTGGCTTTTGCCTGATTCCTGTTTGTGAGGGGTCTCAAGGTATTCTTCATTCTGATCAGCAGGTGACTGCTCCCTTATTCCTTCCAAGTGCTCTATCTATTCAAGAGGGATACTTACCTCTGGATGAGGTTCTTCCTGTGCTGTATCTTCTGGGAATGACATTTCTATGTCAGGGAAGTCTATAGTAGGTTTTGAAGAAGACACTTGGTATTCCTCTGGCTTGTTTGTGTCTCTGTTAATTGAGGTCCCCAAATGCCCTAAAACCTGAGCTATATCTACCTCATAGCTTTTCAAAAAAAATTATGTGAGGTGTCCCAATGCTAGCTGGGTGTCTTCCTGACCGTTTCCTTGTGGGGTTTTTTCTGTCTGTTCAACTCCCTGAACATCATCTTGTAAGGGATTCTCTATCTGTGTTATTTCCTAGATTTCTTTGGGTTGTTCTGTTATTTTTTGGATTTCTTCATGCTGTTTTAGCCATTTGCTTCTTCTTTTCCCTTCAATGGAAGATTTAGAAACGAAAATTTCTCTCTTTCTCTTTCTCGTTGATGCCCCCACTTGTGAGGTCTGAGTCTCTACCAATTGGACGGGGTCTGCCCCAACTTCAGGTTGAGGAGATGGCACTTCCATTTGGGCAGTGGTTTCCTCTTCCTGTGCTACTTCAATTCCCTGGGTTGGGTCTTCATGCTGTAATTTAGGTTCTTCGAATTGTAGGGGCCTGTTGGCCTTAATAAGACCCCCCCAGGTTATTTTAGTTTGACTCAGATCCCTATTTACTATCACTTTTACCAATCCATGGTGGATAATGATAGTAATAGGATCTTTTTCCTTCTGTGCTCTTATAGCGACCTCATGTAACATAACATTTAGAAAAAATGGTAAATTGATTACTAACCGTTGTTTGAGCGTTGCTAGCAGTTTGAGGTGGTGTGGTCAGATCACATCATACCTTCCATCACAGGTGATGTATCTCTATATTAAACCTTCCAGTTCTTTCCAGGGTTCACTGAGAGTGCTGGGTTTAAGTCCCTTTCCTTTTTTATCTAATTCCTCTCCAGGGTCTACGAAAGATTCTATAGCTTCTTTTAGCGTTGTATATCTTCCAGTCCATTGTATGCCTGTGTTATGAAGGCTTTCAACCTCTGCTACAATTTCTTGGTTAACTGGAATTCGCATATCTCGAACCATGGAAATTTCTTCCTCTAGCTTCTGGAAGAATTCGACCATGATGTCTGTATCATATCCTTGCAATTGGTTGAAGTAGTCTGTCCACCCTAGATGGTGTAGCATTTCTCTTGCCTGCTTAGTTACTTGTAGTAATGTTGGTTCCTGGTGCAAAATTCAGCCTCCCATATTTCTGTAAGCCATTGAGGATGACTAATGTTCCTTGTTGCAGCTTAACTCAACCAGATTTTGAAAACAACAAAAATAGCACATATAGAATGACAATATGTATATATGGAAAAATGTGTATTTTCGTATTTACTGCACTCATTGAAATCTATCAGTAAATGTGTCGAGCATTTGCCCCCCATATATGGAAAGGTCAACCTCGACCGTCAAACATACAGGTGCAATAATGGTGGGGAGTGACTGTGAGGTGTGATTTCTATGCCATTGCCACCGCGAGAAATGAAAATCATTAATAACTTTTCAAAAAGCACTCTAACAGTACCTATGGTAACCATCACTTTGTGTGGGAAATTCGGATAATTATACCCATGTTAGAAACCCTTAGAGGAAAAATATTCCCGAATGATTTTAAATTTGTGCACATGTTTAAAATTTTCCACATATCATAACGTTGTTACTTTCCCCTTTTTTATTGGATATATCCAGAATGATAGCCTCATTGTTTTAGAAAAAGGAAATCTAAGAACACACTAAAACTTGGCGTATTTAGGGTAAACTTCGATACCACAGGCAAAGTCACTGCTACCAGCAAGCGTCCATAGCCTCGATAGGGTTTCCTTTTAACCCATAGATGAGCCTGTATCCTTAATAGATAGTTTGAATTATCTTTTCTCAAGAATACCATTATCCTGGTTTGGTATCTCGATGATGATAATGCCACTCACTAGATCGTAACCTAAGTGCACAAGTCGGCTCTTGATGAGACCTCTTGTCCTTTGACAAAAAAAATGCCAAAGGCCATTTCCCTGGTGTGGTAGCCATAGTGGGAATGTCACATAAGTTATTATCTGATGAACATGGTAGGCTGGCTCATGATGAGACCCCCTATTCCTTATGGAATAAGTTTATTACTTTGTTAAAATTTTTACCCTTCTTCTTTTTTTCTTTTTTTTTAAGCCTCTATCGAGGGAGGCTCATCTACTCCTTAAGAGTGAGGGATGCCGTAAGAAGTGTAAGGATGCCATGTAAGAATGTATTTAAGATTCCTTGTTATTATATGAAATTAATTATCATTCAAGTATATGTAGATATATAGAGGAAAGAAACGATTTATGGTGGTTAATGAATTGTGAACAATTTTGAGATGATTCAGAGAAATTAATCCAAAAATAGTTTAATAAGGTATGTTAAATGATCCACACCAAATGAAAATTTAAAACTAGTGCTGAAGAAAAGGAAACAACGAAGGTCATACCCAAAGGATTAATTGGCATAACAATGGCATGTTTTTAGAACAACAATAAGAAAATCGTGAAAGGACAACAACTGTTCCTTTCAAATGGAGAACATTTTTTAAGAAGGAACAACAATGGTGGAAGCAGTGTGACATAAGGAACAACAATCATTACTTTCAAAGGAACGACAATTGTGATGAAGGGAACAAAAACTGTTCCTTTCAAATGAACACCAACTACACACAAAGGGACAACAATCGTACGAAGGGAACGATGGTTGTTCCCTTCAAATGAACACCAAATATACTCAAAGGGAAAACAGTCATATGAAGGGAACGCAAGTTGTTCCATTCAAATGAACATCAACTATACTCAAAGGAACAACAATCGCAACAAGGGAACGACAACTGTTAAATTATAACCATCTGATTAGGCAATTGGAAACCTCCCAAAGAAATATATTTTTGTTGAGTCTAAGATTGATTTGTCATCAAGTAGATTCATTCAATTTTTATGGGTCAGTTTATTCCACAATCAAGTATTGGATGGTTTGTTAATGTTATGAGTTCATTATAGTTGCCCGATCTCTTTTGTAAAACATGACATATTCATTTTCTGTGAAAAACATGGTCCATGTGATAAGAATTTCAAAGTAAGACAGGAGTAAGGAACATAAAAGAGTTCTAATTATATTCATCACAGTCATCTTTCCTAGTTCTTATTTTCCCAAGTGACTTTACCAACAAAAACTAAAAAAAAAAACTCAGTAAATCCATCAAAAAAACTATATACAATATGTACATTGCTGGTAAGAATCGTGATTATAAAGTTGAGGCTGCTGGGTTACCTTCCCAGCCAGCTAGAATCTGAATAGAAGGGTCTTTACTTACTTCTTGGAAAAAGGATTCCCTTGACAACGACTGATGGTAAAGTTGTAGCTGATGTCCATTTACCACAAAAGGAGAACCAAATCCATCGATGGTAACTAAAGTGATAGTACCATTATTATGAACTTCATTGATTTCATACAATCCCATCCACCTTGTCTGTAATTTCCTAGAAAAATCCTGGAATATGGAATCATAGAGAAACACCCAATCACCTTTCTAGAATGATTTCTTCTTGATGTGTTTATTGTGCCAACTGGTTCTTTGTTGTTGAATGATAGCTGTGCACTACAGGGTGAACAGGCGTTCTTCGTCTAACTCGTTGAGCTGTTGTAGGCATTGTCTATGTGCCTTTGTAAGATCCAGTCCTATTTCCTGGGCCATTCTGAGAGTCTTGATCTCAAATTTGATTGGGAAGATGGGTTCTTTGTCATAGACTAGATGATAAGGGGAGTAGCTAGTAGTGTTACACCATGTCATGCGATAGTACCATAAGTGATCCAGGGGATCAAATTTTGCTCAAAATTCAAAGTGCTCAGAATCGCTTCAAATCGAACGAGAGCGTAGGCCTCGTCGATACAAAACCAATGCAACTCATTTGGGTTAAAATGGATGTTGGGAAAGAGAGATGTCACGTTTTGTTCAAAATGACAAACATGCAAAAGAAAGGGATGCTGACTGTACAGTCCGTATAGTCCGTACGGATGTTGACGTGGCATGTCCATATTACACGTGGCAGAGCTGGATTGACAAGACCATACTACACGTGGCATTCATTGGTTGACAGATGTGGATGAATGATATTGCGACATGTGGCAGATTTTGATTGGTTGTATGGTGCCACGTGGCCTAGTCATGGGCTGCTACGTGGCACCTTGTTATTGGTTGATGGTTTAAAATTTATGGAAGTCCGTGGGGATCGAACACCGGACCTCCCCATCGGTCCAAACCTTTGCAAAGTCCACGTTGCCGACATACCACACCATATTGCTTATTATATATATGGTTTTGAATATATTAAAGTTCGAGTTGGTGTATGGTTCACACGGGGGTCAGGGCAGGGGCTTAGCCCCAGCCCCCGGTCATGTATACTATATCATATGACCCCTGGTCACACCATTGGTGTGCGTGATTTGGTTTTGGTTTTGTATATGTTTTAAACAGTTATAACACCCACCACTTGTCCCTTTTCTATTCGCTTTTGGGACGGAGCCCCGTTTGCATTTGCGCATGGTCACATGGACCACATGACCTCGGCCTTGGCGGTTAGGGGCTAGGTGCACCCGTAACCATCCTACAGTTTGCACCGTTTGTGCGATTGCACCCGGTGCCGAGTTCTAACGCTTAAATATGCGTGGGGGCCAGGTTGAGCCAACAAGGGTGCAATTTGTCAATGCAAAGACAACAAGTTTGAAGGGGAACTTCCAAGAAGCCTATCTTCTTCAAATTTTGGCCAAACGAGGTGCCAAAAAAGCCCAGCTAGGGGTTTTTGGACGTTTTGGAGCCATTGGAGCCATCTATTTGGCATTTTGAGCATTGTAAAGCACATATTTGAGCACTTTGAATAAATAATACAAAAGATCCATTGGAAGCTGGACTAGGAGATGTAGCCCAAGAGAGGGGTGAACTCCTTTATCATTTGCTATGTTATGTGTTTTTTGTTCACTGTTATGGATGTTGTTTATATGCATCTTGAATGAGTAATTTGTATAAAATTTGTGTTGCAAAGTTGATCCATTTGCATTTTAACACATAAAATAAATCTTGCAAATAATTTCAAGAATTGAAGTCTTCTTCATTTTTAGATCAAGTTGGTATCAGAGCATAGGTTTTTGAAGACTTGATTATTTGCAGGTGTTTTGTTTTCTGATGCTCACAGGGTTGAAACTCACAAGAGGAGAAGGTCAACTTGTAGAGCCAAGTTCTCATCCTTCAAGGAGGAAGTTTATATCATCACTGCAAGTTTCAAGGAGGCATTCACCAAGTATGGCTCATGAAGAGAGTCATGAACATATTCTTGCAGAAGATGAAGATCTCAGAAAGGATGTCATGGAAATGAGAGAAATGATGAAAATATTGATAGAAAGGAATACAAGGTTGTAAGGTGAAGGCTCCAACCCTTCAAAGCACAAGGGTGACAGTGGTGATAAAACTCCAAATGGAAATGGAGGGGATGGTGCTTCTCCACCACCCTCACTTCCATCTTCTTCTTCTTCTTCTTCTACCAATTCAAGACCTCTTCTGAATTCTCCAAAAAAACATGGTAAAAATCCTTCACAAGTTCCTTCATTAAAGCTTGATATTAAATTCGAATTGCCAATGTACAATGGAGAAGTAAATGCTGAGAAATTAGATAATTGGATTCATCATATTGAGGTGTATTGTAGGATAAAAAAAATTCAAGATGATGAAACTAAGATTCAGCTTGCTTCTTTAAGATTGGATAGTGCAATACTCATTTGGTGGGAATCCAAGACTCAGGAGAAGATGAAGAAACATGGTAAAATTTTAACCTCTTGGAATGATTTTATTGTTGCAATTAAAAGACAATTTTACCCATTGGCATATATGCAAAAAGATACTATGGATTAGCAAAATTTTAGACAAGCTAAAGGAAAAAATGTGCAAAGCTTTACTCAAGAATTTAGGAGAAGAGCTTTGGTTTTGGGAGTAGATTTGTCTTCTCAAGAAACTTTACTCAAATACATTGGAACTTTACATAGTTATTTGAGACATACAATACTCATGTTTAATCCTTCAAATCTAGATGAAGTTTGTGTTCAGGCCACTCATTTGGAAGCAAGAGGAAGGAATGAAACTCATGAGGGTAACAAGAAGCCTTTCAGTCATGGAGACAAAGGAAAGAGGAAGTTCAAGGGCAATGGAAGAAAGAATGTTGTTGTTAAGAAAGAGGGAGAAAAATTCACATGCAAACATTGTTCAAAAGATGGCCATGATGAAGATCATTGTTGGAAACTTCATCCTGGAAGAAGACCCAAAAAGTTTGGCAACAAAGGGATGAAACAAAAGACTACTACAACCATACAACATGATTCAGGTTCTAATTTGGGTGATGAAACAAAGATCAAAGCCATGGGTTATCAAGGTAATAGTTCTATTGCAAGTACTAGTTCTTCAAGTAACAATAATATCAATGTAACTCGACAAGAAAAAGAGAGAATTAAACTTTTTCACATAAGGGTTGTTTCAAAGCATACCAAAATAGATACTCTATTTGATACTAGATCTCAAGCAAACCTTATATCTGAAGACACT
>ML777372.1:582424-594206 GCA_009831015.1 Picea engelmannii | reverse complement strand
TTGCATGATGCCACATGGCCTGCAATGCCAACCAAACTTCCTTCAAACATACCAAAGTTTGAAGGAAAGGCAGGGGATGACCCCGCCAATCATGTCATGACCTTTCATCTATGGTGTTCTTCCAATAGCATCATGGAAGATTCCGTCAGATTGTGATTATTTCAGTGCACACTTACTGGCCCATCAACCAAATGGTATGTCAAAGAAAAATCAGGGTCCCACACGACCTTTGAATCCTTGGCCAAAGCCTTCTTAACTTTCTTCCAACTACCCATCAGAAATGACAATGGTCTATAACTACTATCCAATTTCAAACAGTCCTCAGCCACCCACATTGCTGACCACATTCATGAGTGGCATCGGCGATGTAGTTTGTGCAAAGCAGAAACCACCAAACAACAATGCCTTGACTGGTTTCTTAGATCACTTGTCGCTCTCCTCGGGAAAGATGTCACTTCTACCTTCCCTCAATCTGAAGAGGAAGCCATCAGCAAGGCTCAACAATATGACCTCATTTATGCACAGTCAGGATACTTGTACACAGTACTTCCTAATCTACCAAAACCTGTGCCATTTGGCCAGGACAAACCAGGGATGTCTCATTTAGCAGACAGGCTAATAGGTGCCACCACGCACCATAGTCCACAACCCAAACCACCACCAATGTATGGAATGCCTCAGTACCCACCAGCATATGGGGGCACTTCTTATTACCCCCCACCCCCTTATCAACAGCCATATCCTGTTGCTATACCTCCACCCACCAGTGGACCACCACCAGCACCCTCCATACATCAACCTCCTCCAACCACCAGTGGTCCCCCCTCCACATTACCTTATAGTACTAGTGAAAGCGCCATGCCTTCCTATGTACCTTATGGAGCCGCACCACCACAGAACCCTTACTTTCCCTTTCCGGGCCCTCCACAACCCATGGCTCCCCTACATCCTCATGCGGGGGTAAATTTTGTTCAGCCTTCCGCTGCTCAACAATACCAGAATTTTGAACAATTAAATACAGCCAACCCCACCCACCCATCAAACAATAATAGGAAGAAAGGATGAAACAGGAACAACAACAATCCTGGTCAAGGTGGGAATCAACCCCCACAGCATCAACCCACTGGGAGCAATCAGAACCAAGGGAACCAAAACCCCCAAGGGGGCAATAACAACAAACGCCAAGGGCGGAATACTATTAAAACCATCCACCCTTGTGCTCTTTGTGGCGTCTATGGTCATTACACTCACCATTTCCCATAGATCGCTGATTTCAAGAGGTTGAAAGACTCTGGGAGTATTCCCCCTTCTCCTGCGCAACCCGCCCCTCAGCAGGCACAACCACAATATGCGCAACAACCTCCTCCCGCCGTGCTGCAAAATCCTATCCCACATCAAGGTGTGATAAAAACCCAGTAGGACACGCAACATCCCCCACCTCAGGTGGGCCAATACCATAACCCCAACAATCCTGCAGACCAAACAATTCTCCTCACCAGTGAGGAAGAAATTCTTTTGCAAACACGCAATCGTCAGTATCCTACAACAGCTGAGTCTACTCCCATCTCTTCATAGACAAGCCCTACACCGACGGGACCCCCGTTGATGATCCCCCGCCCTCTAGCCGAACCACCATTACGCATCCCTCGCATCCCCTTGCGCCGGAATGTTCACAATCCACAGGCTAGGGAAGCACATAACTACAGCTTGGTAGATGACTTAGCGCAATCCCCAGTTGCCATGTCAGTTCTGGAAGTCCTCCAGACTTGTCCAACACAGCGGAAATCACTACTTTCCGCCTTGGGGGCCGTCGACCCTATCGATACTCGACTCATCACTTTTGACCTTGATAGCTACGAACTGCGTCTTCCCGCCGTAGTTGCTATTTAAATACCAGTGAAAATACGAAACATCACCGTCCATCGATGTATCATCGATGAAGGGGCATCTACCTGCATCATGTCCAAAACAGTATGGCAGAAACTTGGTTCCCCAGACCTCTTACCCTCCGCCATCACCTTGCGATATTATGACGGAAGACCATCTTCCCCCAAAGGGCTCTTCCAAAATGTCCCCGTAGAACTTGGGGGCAAAACCATTCTCATTGACATTGAAGTTATCAATGCTCAACTCGATTACAATATCTTGTTCGGCCGTACCTACATGTATGCTATGAAGGCAGTGGCATCATCATTCTTTAGGACAATCATGTTCCCCCACAATGGAAAGATTGTGACCATTGACCAAGTCTCGCATTACGAGCCTAACCCATCTGCCGATATCGATAACATTCTTGCTCTCATTCATTCAAACAAAGACATATATCCACTCGTAGAGATGGGTCCTGGGATTTTTAAAGATCCGTCCTTGTTAGGGACATACCATGGAGCACCACCACTCCTTCCCCCTAGTCAAGTGTGCATCATCGCTCATCAGGAGGATACTCATCCTCCTCAGGAGGCTTCAGTCATTCCTGACGTCTCAACAGTCGCAGCACCACTCCCACAGGAGCCTCCTGCACATTCGTCGACACCTATTGTCCACGAATCCACACCCCCTCAAGGGCCTAGTCCCATTTGGGAGACAATTCCCCGACCCCTCACTCAAATTCCCTTCTTTTACCCTCCACCAGGTGTAGAAGCTTTCCAGGTAGTCGCAACGCTCACACTACCCAGCATGGTGTTAGCAATCCCAGTGTGGTACTTACATCCACCTGAGATGGTCCCTCGCCCATAGGTAGGACTCCCCATGACGATTCCTATCATCACTCCCACTACCCCCATACTCCCTACCCCCCCTGCTACCACTGGGGGCAGACAAAAGAAGAAGGAGCCCACAGCTCCACTTCCTCCGCACATCCCACCACCTTGCTCCTTGTGTGACAAAGAGGGTCACCAAACCAACAACTTCCCATCACTACTAGAATTAAGGACTTTTATTCCCACCAATCCCACCCTGACACCACCCATTACTACTGCTACCACTCAACCTTCCAGTAGTAAAGGGTTGAAGACAAAATTCGCGTGTGCCATCTGTTCTGAGTATGGTCATTACACCCACCATTGTCCAGCACCGCCTCATTTTCGGCAGGCATTAGCTATCATAAGCCGAGAATTTCAAAACAACCCATGCCCTACTACGTCATCCACAACACCTCTCACCGACATTCGCTATGTCACCACTTCAGTCAACGAACGCATGAGATGCCCTTGTTCTCTTTGCGATTCATTGGCTCATTTTACCTACCAATGTCCTATGATCATAGACTATAGACAATGTCAGTTGGCCCTGCTGCACCGACCCACAGTGGAGGTAATTGACCTTACTTCACCACTGGCAGATCTAAACGTCATTTCCCCCAAGCCCGAGGCACTCCCTACGCCTCCATGGTTCTTAGATGACATATCTAAGGATTTACCCTGTAACCCACCCAACTCTCCTACCCATTCTTCTACGGAGACTCTCCATCCCACCACCACGGGTACCCCTCAATCCCTCAATATATGGTTTATGTTGAGTGAACCCTCACCCTCTCCTAGCCTCACCTCCTCTGTTTCTACAGCAGGGGGCAACCATACTGTCACAGAGATCACTCCCCATGATCCATTATATTCCCGTCGTTTCCAATACGACGAAGAAATACCGGAAGAGATACAAAGCCCAGACTCTCCCTGGGATACACTCCATCATCGTGCTCTCTTCCTTCCGCAGGAAGCCCTCATGCCTCCTAGCCACAACCCTGTTTATGCGATCGAAACCAAAGACTTTATCCCATCAGGACCTACTGATTGGTTCAACAATCTCATTCCTGCACCTGACACTTTTGAAGAAGGTAATCTGGCTAACATTTCCCCCACCATCAAAATCGACATTTCCATTAAACTAGGCATTGTCGAAGAGATCATCATTGGAGTTGCTTGCACTCCTCAAGAAATCACCGCATACAAAGCCCTCTTCCAGGAATTTAGAGATATCTTCGCCTGGTCATACATGGAGATGCCTGGCCTCGACCCCTCTATAGTCGAACATCGCATCGACACCTGGCCCAACATCACACCAGTCTGTCAGAAATAGCGACTGCTACACCCATCCAAGGCCGTGGCTATCAAAGCTGAAATTGACAAATTGCGTACGACCGGATTCATTTACCCCATCACTTATACGTCTTGGGTTTCCAACCCTGTACCCATCGACAAAAAACAGGGCTCTATTCACGTCTACACTGACTTTCGCGATCTCAATAACGCATGTCCCAAAGACAACTTCCCAACGCCCTTCATCGATCAGATCATCAATGATTGTGCCGGCCACAAGGCTCTCTCCTTCATGGACGGATTCTCTGGCTATAACCAAATTAAAATTCACCCAGCCGATCAATACAAAACCGCATTCATTACCCCGTGGGGTACGTTTACATATCATGTCATGCCCTTCGGCCTCAAAAATGCCGGTGCAACTTTCCAGTGGGCCATGACATATATCTTTCATGATCTGGCTGCAATCATCCTCGCCTACTTGGACGACCTCACCGCTCGATCCAAGAAGCGTACCCAACAACTCGATGATTTACGAGTCATCTATCAACGGTGTCATCAGTACAACATCCGCTTGAACCCTCTCAAGTGTGTGTTCTGTGTCACCGCAGGGCGCCTCCTCGGTTTTATCATTTCCCAAAGCGGTATCACCGTGGACCCCCTCAAAGTCCAAGCCATCACCGAAATTCCACCTCCTCGGAATTTGCGACAACTTCAGAGTCTACAGGGCAAAGCCAACTTTCTGAGGCGCTTTGTTCCTGATTACGCTATACGCGCACATGGTTTCCTTCGCTTACTGCGTCATGACATCCCTTTTCATTGGGACGACTATGCCCAACAGTTGTTTGACGATCTTAAAGCAGCGCTTTCCAATGCACCTTTGATTAGTGCATCTGACTACAATCGCGACTACATCCTCTACGTATCAGCATCCGCTGTATCAGTAGCCGGCATCCTCGTCCAGTTCAGAGATGACAATCATGAACACGTCATTTACTACGTCAGTAAGAACCTCTCAGGACCACCCCTGAAGTACAAACATGAAGAGAAACTTGCTCTTGCAGTTGTCCTCGCAGTCCAAAAACTACGCCATTACATTTTGCTTTGCACCACCAAGGTCGTCGAAGATTCCAACCCTATGCAATATTTGCTTAGCCATCACCAAGTTAACGGCAAATTTGCTTGATTTATCGTTATCCTTCAAGAGTACGACCTTGAATTTTCAACACCAAAGAGTAAGAATGCCCTCGTTCTCGCCGAACTTGTCACGACCCTTCCCTCTGACACACCCAGTGCCCCCGTCAATACTGACTTTCCTAACGAACATCTCTTTTACATCGCTTCATATGATCCTTGGTATGGTGACCTCCTCGTCTACCTACGAACTTAAAAGTTCGGTAATCACCTATCACGAGATGATCGTCGGCGCATTCTCCATCAAGCCCCCCACTATCTCCTCATCGGTGACATCTTGTATCGGCGGGGCATCGACACAATTCTTCGTCGCTGCCTAACTATTGACGAGGCCAACAGAGTCTTAAACGACTGCCACAGCAGCGCCTGTGGGGGCCATCTTTCGGGCATCGCCACTGCTCAAAAGATTATCTGGACCGGTTACTTTTGGCCTACCCTGTTTCATGATTGCATTCATGCCGTGAAACAATGTGAGCAATGTCATCTCTATGCCAACAAAGCCCATGCTCCCCCCGCTCTTCTTCATTCGGTCATTACTACAGGCCCCTTTTGTAAATGGGGCATTGACTTTATGACTTGTAATCCCCCTTCCAGCAATGGTCACAAATACATTGTTGTCGCTGTCGATTAATTCACCAAATGGGTTGAAGCTACGCCCACTTTCAACAACACCGTTGACACTGCAGCGCGTTTTTTCTTCAACCACGTCATATCCCGGTTCGGAGTACCACTCCAACTAGTTTCCGATCATGGGAAACATTTTGAGAATGAGATATTCATCGAACTCTCATATCGGTTAGGCTTCTCTCACGAGTTTGCCTCACCATACTATCCTCAGTCAAACGGACAGGTCGAGGCAGTCAACAAAGTCCTCAAGACCATGTTACAACGTACGGTTAATAAACATAAAACCAATTGGCATCATATGTTATTTTCCGCGCTATGGGCTTATCGAACGATAGTGAAGACCGCCACGGGTTTCACACCATTTCACTTAGTCCATGGGGTTGAGGCAACTCTTCCCATCGAGTGCAAAATTCCCACCCTTCGCACCGCAATAGAGCTTTTATCGGACACTGCTCCAATGGAGCAGTGCTTGCTGAACTTGGAGTCTCTGGATGAGGATCGTTGATCCTCATTACAGAACAACGAGGCAGCTAAAAAATGATCCAAGGCTACCTTTGATCGCCATGTCAACCTTCGTTCATTCCACGAAGGCGACCTCATCCTCGCCTATGATATCGCTCATGATACCTTTGGCCATGGCAAATTTGAATCACTCTGGCATGGCCCTTACATCATCCAACATTACCTCACCAAAGGCGCATACATCCTAGCCTCCCCCGAAGGCCTCATGTTCAAAGAACCCGTCAATGGGTTATACCTCAAGAAATTTTATGCTTAAATGTAGTCATGCTACTTTAGGTTATTTTCCTTTTCTAGCGTTTTTTCTTTTTTCTCCCTCATCTAAACTATCCTTTGTGCTGTTGACAGATGCCTCCTCCACCAGCTTACTACATTGGTTATGCCGACGGCGCCAGCCGTTGGACACAAAATCTCGCTTCGGCTACTTGGGCTCTCTACACCCCTTCACACGAAATGCTACATTCCAGCGACATCTTTTTAGGACCAACAACCAATAACCAAGCCGAATACACTGCTGTCATTGGCCTCTTGACTGATGCCCAACATCATCATATTCGTCACCTTAGCGTTTTCCTCAACTCTCAACTGGTCGTTCTCCAACTCAACAATGTGTACCGTGTACGCGATCCGTGCCTCTTTCACAAATACCTGCAGGTTAGATTATTATCTCGACATTTTGATTCCATTGCATTTACACATATTCCAAGAGAATTGAATCAAACAACAGATGAAATAGCTAACATGGTGCTAGATTGGCATATATCACATCAAGCTACACATTCATAAAACATCACATATATCCTGTCACAACATATAGCTAGAATCAACACACAAAACACATGTACAACACATTTGGATCCAAAAAACATGTATACTCATATATACATATGTAGGCCTCCCCAGCCACCCGAATGTTTACATACACAAAAATACAGTGGCCCACAGGCCCATGCCACATCATGGTACAAAAATCGGCTCACCAGCCTATCAAAAAGGTATACAAAATACATCATACAATCAGGGGGCCTCTAGCGCACCCCCAGCTGCCCCTCCCTCAGGAGGAGGTGGTGGCCCACCCCCACCTGCCCCAGGCGGTGGTGGTGGAGCATCCGCAGGACCACCCTGCCCAGGTGGCAGGCATCCACTCTTCATCACCGCAAGTACAGCTGCTCGCCGCATGATCGACCACCATGGTGGCGGTAACCCGATGCACTACTCCAGGAACTCCTCATCCTGGATACGGATCCACATGCCCTCAGGCACGTCTCAAAACACCATCTCAAAACGACAACGAATATCATCATTATCTACTCCGACTGCCGCCGGAGGAGAATGAGATGGCCCCGCACCAGGGTCATCAAAGCGGCGCCTCTGCACCGGTCTCTCGGGCCCTGCTGGTCGCCCAGCAGCCTCATCCCTCGGACACCTCCCTCCACGTGGAGGTCTCCCCTCTGGCTGCACCGACAGTCTATATAACTCCACCTCACGCCCATGAGGTGCCAAATCTGCACATGCACCAAACAAGCAACAACAGATGGTATCAGTGTCTATACATCAAAACATGTGCACTGGTATATAAAAATCACAACATAAGTCAAAACACATATAAATACACAACATACCTCTATGGTCAAAAACCTCCCCATGAGGTAGTACCATATCTGGGTCCCCCCAGAAGTCCACCCCAGCATAGGGGAACTGGAGTATAACCTGCGGCATCTTCCGCCATATCTGCGTTGCCTCCACAGTAAAGTAATGTCCACCTTCGCCACCACTGTGACGAACCAAAATCTATGACCACCACCTCAAGCGTGGCTCTTGTACCCCTGGTGCCTCTAGCAGCACCCTCGGGTGCAACATCGGCACCCTCTCCAAGAAGAAGGCCACCAAGATGGAGCCAAATGAAAACTCCCCAGTGCCTCTAGCTCAACAATGGTCCAGCTGCGCAATCATCTGCGCATGTAGGGTTATCCCCCAGGTGAACCACTCACGGCCCACCACCACCCTCTCCATCAGAAACAGCTTGCCACCACTAATCTGGTGGGGCGCTCGGGACCCATACACCTGAACTATCATCGCTGCTATGCAACGATGCAGCAAGAAATCTATCCCACTAATGCGCACTGCTGTCCTAGTCATATAATGCTCGCCTGAGCAGTATCGCTCGGCGACCTCCCGCAGAGGCGTATCTCTTGGTAGCACAAGATCTACCGGCAACGGTGTTCCCCGGAAGGGGATCCCAGTCAAGAAATAAATGTCCTCCACCATAGTGAGCCCATTCTGGGAGCCCACGGTGTCCATTTTTCGAACCGTCTTCAGCCACGGGATCAGTATTTCGCCACCTACATCATGGCTATCCCTGGGCCACTTTTCATCCTGAGCCCCCGGGGTGCCTTTTTTTCACATCATAGCCAGGTACACACGCGCCTTGTCACATTTATCTAATACATGTCCATATTTGTTCTTATCTTCAGATATTGTTCACTTTGGGTATTTGGTTGTTCTGTGTGCAGGTACTTGGTCATCATCTCTTTACATCATTCCTTCAGGTATATATACTCAGCACTGGCATGTAGTCTCTCCTGCTGTATTGCATTTACATTTCCAGTCACACCCTCTAATATTGGCCTTTAGGATACCCATTCCCGGCTCTGCAGTACTCACACCTCCAGTTGCATCTTCAGTACTGTCACTCGATAGCATTCTCACCCACATGAGTTGTCCCATTCATAGCACCCTTTGTCACTAATGACACTCATGTTGTTCTTCATTTCCCTTTCGGGATGGGAGTTCCATTAGTCTATTATCATGTTGCGGATCAACCACATACTCCTTCTCCTCATTTTGCTGGCTTTCCCACATGGACTCCCAGATCATCGCTTTATGCTTCAGTTCTTTTTACCTGCACATCCGCAGGATCATGAACCCTCCATTTCATCCACCATCAGTTTGCCCATCTGCGGACCTATCTTCATTTCACCTACCTCATACAGAAACTCGACAATGGGGCCCCCACCCTTCATCAGTTTTCCCGAAGTTTCTGCCCTCACTGGGGCACTCATTTCACACTGGGGCACCCGTTTCTGTATTTGTACATCTTCCCCAAATTTATTCATTATTTATTGTACAAACGCCTTTATTTCCAGTTATTCACTTATTTCGTCACTGTTGGCGACCTACTTTCCTTTTGGCCACACGCAACCCATGTCACCCTTGTTTGGAGCCTTACTTCTCATTTTTCCCCACCGACATTGTCTATGTTTTCAGAGTACTACCCAAGTCACTTACCTTTATCCTCTGAATTTGTTCACCTTGTCCAGCCTCTGGCACAACTTCTCCCTGATCTTGTCATCCCCCTGACACTTGATCTTGTCACACGGTTGTGGCCATTCATTCTATCATATACCCTCCAACCAAGGGCAGTCTTGAGTCTTCCCATTTCTTGACTTCGTCTATGTACCTCTGCCACTTCTTAACCACAGTAGATTCCACGAAGCCCTTTGCTTCTGGGAGTCACGTCCTCCTTTTGTCGACATCAACACACTTTTCCAAAAGGGTGACAGTATCTTGATTCTCATTCCCCATTCAATGAGAGATCTCGGACGGCAGAGGGGGAAACACCATTGCTCCCTGATGTCATTGACCCCCATAACATTCGACGCCAACACTTTCTCATGTTGCGGTGGGTCTTACTTTGCGACTATTGCAGTTTTTATTATCAATTGCCAAAGACCTATGAACTTGGTTGGGCCACCAATGCCCACATCACCGTCGTTGTTTACCTCCGCCACCATTATCGCTGGTTCAGAGTATGTTCCTTTGAATAATTGTCTTCTGCCTTTATCATTCTGCTCCCGCGGGCACTGCAGTTTTCTACACCAACACTTCAGCCATTTTTTCTTTAGAGTTACATCACACGAGCATGGGGCATGCCCGCCTCGTTTGTACACACTTGTATATTGTTATGCACCTTGTGGAAGGTCGGGATCTACAGGTTCCTTTCTTCTCCAACGGATTTCTCTACACGGTCCCATTCTTTCTCTCCCTTACAACACCATTCTCTGTAAAAGAAACATTGATGGATTTCGGCTATACGTTTTGCTCCTAACCTCATCCATCAGGGGGCATCTGTTATCACTGAAATTTCGTCTGCACAGGGCGACAAGAACTCTGCATTGTCAACAAAGAACTGGAGTCATTCATGGCACAGGATTAATTCCTCAGCATTGCAAAAGGGTCAAAAAACCATACAAATGACCAAAAATTTAAAAGGCGCTTTACATCATCTGGGTGCACGTGCTCGCACGCGTAACAAAATCGTACAAAGTGCGCATATGTGCATAAGGCACGGCTATTAGGCGGAAAACCCACGCGCCTGCTAAACGGTGCATTTATTGAAATTGGTCGACCTCCCAACCACTAATGGATCAGCTCCCAAGTCGATTTGACACCAAATCCAAGCTCAATCCTCATGGTGGGCTGGTCAAAGACCTAATTGTGCCCTAAAGAGCCCCTTTTCACATTCTAAAGAGGTTGCATAATAACCCAATGCTTGGCTATAAAAAGCCATGAATGACCACCATTTTCTCAAGGAATTCTTTGTATCGTTATGCTGCTGAGATTGCTAAGGACTCATTCTTTGGTAATACACATCACAAGCTGCATTTCATAGAGCTATTCACCCCTCACTTGAGTGAATAAGCTTGGAGTTCTTTCACCCACTGATCCAGATTATTTTTGGCACGAAATGAGAGCGGAGATATAATAAATAAATACACAGAGATATTGCGTATATCCAGTAATATAACAGAAATATATCAGAGATGCAACCATAAACACAGAGATGCAGTAATACACGATTTCTATTAATGAAAGAAATGTACAGAGACTGTAAAAATACAAAGTGAAAGACTCGCTAGAATGGTGGCATCTTATCTCTGAGAAGAGATGTGACGGCTACTCACATTCGCAAGAAGATGGTTACAATGAGGCTCGAAAGGCCTTTTTACAATATATGGGAATGCCAAAAGTCCTAGACATCCAAAAACCTAACCCTAGGAGATGAAGCGCCAAAAGTCATGTGGGCCCCGTTTGGGTAAGTTGGTGCATCAACTTCCCGGGGTCGTAACTTTTGCATACGATCTCCGTTTTAGGTGCGTGATAGCTCGTTGGAAAGGTATCGTTGAGGAGATTCATTTTGGGGGATCAATTATGCCTTTGGATATCATTAAGAACCTCGATCTAGAAAAAACCTCACTTAGGCCTTCAAAATGGCCCTGGAAGTGAAAACCTGCTAAAAATAGTAAATTGCCAAAATGGCCAGAAAACTGTTTTGAGCCATTTGGAAAAGGTGGGTGGCCCCCGATATCCACCTGGATCAATCCTCCCTCCTTAGGAAGCAATGGTCT